>VXAX01007367.1:1166063-1303188 GCA_013399835.1 Leptocoma aspasia | reverse complement strand
TTTTTTCTTAACTCACTATCAACTGGCAGAAGAAGGAATAGATCACATTGTTGGAAGCTCTGCCTTCTGGATGAAACTTCAGAGACATTAAAAACCACCTAATGAAAGACAGAATAATTTGTGGGATACATTACTTCTGCTTGCAGGAGAGATTTGTTGAGAGAAAGAGATCTAACCCTGGAAAAAGCCTCAGCTGTTGAACTGTCCAGGAGAAGGATCAATAAAATAACGGCTCTCACAGCAGAACAAATACATGGGCTGCATCTGAAAGCATCCAGCACTTCGGATAGTTGATGGCCAGTCTGGAACACAGGTATCATGAATCCTTGTAGGTACTGGGAGTAAAAAGCCAGCACAGGAATGGCATAAAGAAAAATGCCTCATCTCATGGGAAAAGTGCATTAGGTATGGGACACAGAGCCGTCTTGTGTACCACTGTCCCTGTTAACCTAGGAATAGAGATTATGTTCCTAGAACAGCAGAAGCAGCAAAGATCTATTTCTATTGGTGTGTGGCACTTGATCTGTCCTATCTGCAAATTTTGTTTTTTTTTTTTCCAACATCTCTATGATACAAGCACTAAATGAAAAGCAGAAGATCTGGGAGATGCTGGCTCGAAGGCCAGCTTCTGCCTAACACTGTAGGATGCTTTCTGGAGTTCATGCTAAGAAAGAAATCGGGAGCTCCCTACTCTCTGCAGCAGTCTGGCTTTGAAAAAACTTGTAGGAACTTAATGTCTTTGAGATCTTACTGTCATTTTGATTTTTGCTGTTCTGTCTCTATAAATCTTTTCCAGAGTAGTCCCTTGATCATTTGTGGCTAGAGCTGGTCAATGATTCACAAACTACAGGTGTCCCTGGTTTCCACTTGCATAATCCTTCTTTCCTTAGGAAATTAGCCTGAAAGGGGTAAAGTATGCACCACAATTAAACCTGTCAGGGCTTCCAAGAGAAGGGGGGCTGTTTACAACATCCCGTTCAACAGAGCCAAGAGCTCAGTGTGGAAGCCCTAGAGGGGAGAGGGCTGTTGGGTGCTGTCTGTTCAGCTGTGTTACTTTGCAAGTAGGCTAAGGATCAGCAAACAATTTGATTTCAGCTGGTTTGTGAAGCCAGATGCAGTATCATCTCAGCAACACTTCTGCATAGTGCTATTAGATTGGAGAAATGTGGCCAAGTGCTGGTTGCACTGTCCCCCAGCTGAGGGCAAAGTGCTGTGACCTCCTCCAAGGAGCCCTTCTGCAGTTCCAGCAACTGCGAAATTTAGGACCAATGTCTCTGCCTGTGCATATTTTACAGAAAGTATGGGTTTACTGTGCAACCCATAATTTCATGTTCCAGGATGGTTCCTTTCACCCAAGGCAGTAAATACCCTGGTCTTCCACCTCCTCCCACAGGACACTCAGTGCAACTCATGTTTTTGTGAAACTTGAAAGGAGCAGGACCAGCAGCTCCCCAACGGTCTGATTTCAAAGTGGAGAGCTATATCCCAGAAGAGTGTACTTAAGTCTCTGGGAGGATGCTGGGATATTTCAGCAAACAAAAAGCAAGCCACTTCCCTCTACAGAAGAGAAATCTGTTTTCTTAATCTAACCAATCCCAGGAAAAGTGGCTCTTGTGAACTGGAATGGATGGCAAGACTGGATACACCTGGCTCCTACATGTCACTTTGTAGACACGATATTTGGTTAACATAATACATAATTTGGAACACATAACAGTATTTAGAGCCCTCATTCTATCCTAAATAACTAATTAATGAATTAATGTAATTAATCCTTCAGAAGATGGGTACAGTCATATACACACTCTTCCAAAAGAGGGAGACTTTTTGCTTCTTGGTTTTAGATCAAGATCTTTTAACTCTGTGGCACTTTATAACTGCACTTGCAATTTGCTGGGAACTCAGGGACCTCAATTTACATTAGTTGGAAACAACTAGTCAGACTTCTTTGTTATTGCAGCTTGTTGATGATACAGACTGTACACCTAACAAATTGTATCATAAGGGTGCATATGGAAGGAGAGGTGGTGGAAGTCAAACTTTTGCATGCTAGAAATTGATGGAATTTTTTATGCTTCTTTTGTTGCATCAAGGAATGCCTTTGCATCCGACTGAGATTAAAAATTAAAATACTCTCAAGAATTGTGCCTTTGGTTTGCCGCAGAGTTGGTATAGTATTTTTTTCACAACAATCTTGTATCTTACCATTTCTAATCTGTACAGATTTTTAGGTGATTTTTAAGACATTTAAGAAGATTTATTTATATCCACACTAATCTGCATGACCTGGTATTAAAATGTATGTGAGCTCTGCAGAGCATTTGCTTCACACGCAGTTCTTAGGACACCACTTTGGACTGTCACCAGGGCCACTTTCTCAAGCCTTCCCATAGGAGTGATATTGCAGAAAATAGAGTTTGAGATCTAGATCCAAATTTTAAAAATCTGGCACATACGAGACCTGCTGTTTTGAATTGAAGCTCAAGATCTCCCTATCCTGAATTTTATCCAGCACTTTCTAGAGAGGCATTTAAAAAATCTAATCTAGACAATAGATCAGGCTGCAGGGATGTGGGAAGCTCTGACTTGTCTGTCTGATTGATGTGCTGATTGCTTTTATGCTGCAAACTGTATTGCTACTTTGTTCATTTCCTAAAAATCTTCTTCCTCCTGTGACCCTTCCAGGGAACTCTCACTGTGCATGACATGGCTGTTTCAGGGGCCCTGAACTACTGTGTAGAGGTGAAGTTATTTCCAGAGGCTGTCCACCCCATGCTGCACCAGCATTCTTACAAGAAGTGGAGTGTCTTTCACCTGATTTGGGAGAGGACGCCTTTCCAGATTAAATTTCCAGATTAAACCCACACTCTAAATACAGTATCCTCTCCCTTTTGTACCTGAAGTCTACTTACATGGCACATCAGAGACTGTAATCTGATTGTAAACTCAAGGTATGGGTTTGCATAGTACATGTTGCTGACCTGGCTTATGTTTTTAGTACACGTTTATGAGTCAAAGTCTTTATTATCACACAGTAGTTAATAAGTCAGACAGAGCTCCTGGAGGCCACCAGGTGTATGCAAGCCAACACACCATCCAGTTCACCTAGGAAGCCCTATACACATCAGCCAATATGGTGTAATGAAATGAGTTCTGGAATGCCTCAATATTTTTTAATTCCAGAATGGTAATACTTATTTTTGTCAGAATCTCAAATAATATATCCATCTCTTTATTGGCATATGTCTATTTATTGCCTTTATGCCTTTGCTGTCACAGAAATGATAATGTTTCTTATTATGGGCATGGTGGCTGTGGTTACTTGCACTGGGGCAGAGTAGTTGAAGACAAACAGTCACACAGTTGTGTGTTTATTTGGCTTCTCTTGCCACTGGCATGTGGCAGACTTTCTCAGTAGTGACCCTATTGAACTTTCAAAGTGGTTTTTTTCATGCTGGTGGCGTAAAATCTTTCTTCATAGCTGGAGACAGCCTTGAACATCTGTCTTAGTTCTTACAACAACCCTGCTGAGTCTACAGTGTGTGTCTGACCTTGCTCTTAATGTCTAGAATATGTATCCCACAGTTGAGAGAAATGTTATTTTGATATTTCCTTTTATTTTTTTTTCCTGTAAGGATAGGCTCACTGGTAGCAAATGAAACTGTTTACACTTATTCTAGAATGAATGTTAAAAATAAATGTTTACAATCCACTGAATCCTAATGCCAGTCAGCACTTAGACAAAATATTCTGCAAAATCAATGGAAATTTTACTTCTGTTAGAGGATGAGAAGTCTTTCAAGTGCCAGGTGAACAAAGGGCAAAACTAAAGAGGAATCTTTTTTAGATGATTTATAGGTTCACTAAAGCACAGAGATGAAACCTGAAAGTCAAATAGAAAATGAGATATCCACAAGAAACCTGGTTCTTGATAATACTGATGTTAACCTTTAACCTTAAATAACATGCATGAAAAATATTATTAACTTTAGACATGCTTATTATCAGTAGCAAACAAATTGGGAGTGTGGAAATCTCTGTCCTACTGAGATTTCATGAGTGCTTTAAAAATCTGCTAAAGACAAGCTGTTGGTGGTGATCACTTTCTTGCCCTCATGGTAGATGAAGCCCAAGGCTCTTGAGGATTAATTACAACAGACTCCCAACCTGCAGACATTTTTCTGCAGACAGTTTTTTCTCCGTCTGCCCCAGCACACAGGCTGCACACGTGCTGTGCACCAGGCATGTGGGTAGCCTACCCAGAAACTTTGTCCTCCCTCCAGTGTGTCCAGCAGTTGGTCACAGCCTGGATGGGTGTGTCTCTCAACACTGCCAAGTTACTCTCAACACTGCCAAGTTACACCAAAATAGCATAATTGAGGTAGGAGCTAAGCAGAAGTGAATGGATGGCTAGATGGACCAGCTCCATGCTTTCATGTAAAGAAGGATTCATTATCCGTCTTTCTCAATGACGGACCTCTTGTGGGAGCATTAGAAAATGCTGTTTAATCTCCCGCTCTCTTCTGTTTCTTGGGCTTAGACAAGATGAAACCTCAGTCCTCAGCACCTGCTGAGCTGATGCTTCAGAGCATTTTGGTTCATCTTGCAGATATAAGATGGCAGCAGGAGATACAGTGTTTTTATTTGTCTACAAGGTGGAAAGTAAAGATTTTCTTTGTATAATTTCTTACAAAATCTGTTACCTCCAGAAGACTGAACTGCAGCAGCCTCCTCTGATTAAGGTTTCAGGTTAACTATTACTCAAGGATTTATTTGCCTAGATCTTGAATAGCATTTCTCACAGGTAGCAGATGTCACTTGTACTTTATTGGTCTGTGCTGGCTTCCAGTTCAGGTTTGGTTTTACTGGAACAGCTGGAGGTTGTTGCTTCTGACCTGGAGCATTCTGGCTGCCTGGGAGATACACAAGGAAATGTGAGATAAAAGCTGTAGATGCAATTGAGAAGTGGAAGAAGAAGGGTGTTCACTGTGCAGTTCCCATCCTAGCTTAGGTCATCTAAAGCCAATCTTCCATTGATTTTGGGTTTTTTTTGTTGAGCTTTTGTTGCACTCATTTTTTTCCTACCCAGCTCAATTCCATGCAATTTAAAGCACTGGCTACACCAGCTGCTTTGAAAACAAGTATTCTGAATTCTTTGTGTCTTGCATTATGATGACTGAGGCTTTTAAGGAAATAGAAATATTGTGTGTGTTTTAACATTCAATGAATGCCCAATGAATTATCTCTCTAAGTTCTGTAGGGCAGGTAGAATTATTCTTACTTTAAATGGTACAGCTTGGTTTGTTTCAGACTGTTTTTGAACTTGAGCTAGCATGACATTCCAGCCTAGGAGAGCCTATCTGGGACAGCAGCAAGTTAGAAAAGGCAGCATTCCAACTGGAAGCAGGAGTAGCAGTGAGTTGAAGAGACAGGTGGAACTAGTCTTAGTTTTGTGCAGAGGGGCCAGTACAAAAAGTAAGGCAGGAGCTATAAACAAAGGGTTGAAGTGAGAAAATATTTTACATTATCCATGGTATTTTGTATTTATAAAGATATCTATGCAAGAGGCTACAAAAGGCAACATCTCAATATTGTGCTAAGCCTGAGCTTTGATTCAATCTATCAGAGAAGCAAAACTCCATGGCAGTTCTGCAGAGCCACAGCTTATTGAGTATTAAGTGCAGCAGCAAGATTGCAAGAAAGGACCGGTGCCCACCATGTGTTGGAGTATTGCTTTATCTTCACAGAATCGTAGAATACCTTGGGTTGAAAGAGAACTTAAAGATTATCTAGGTACAATCCCCCTGCTGTATGCAGGGATTTCTTTCACTAGACCAGGTTGCTCAGTGCCCTGTCCAATCTGGCCTTGAGCTCTCGGGAAGGGAGTACCCACCACTTCTGGCCACCTGTTCTGGTGTCTCACCACCCTCTCAATGAAAAAAATTCTTCCTAATACCCAATCTAAGCATACTCTCAGTTTAAAGCCATTTCTCCTCCTGTTGCTAGATGCTCTTCTAAACAGTCTCTCTCAGTCTTTTTTGTAGGCTCCCTTCTGGTACTTGAAGGCTGCAATTAGATCACCTTGAATCCTTCTCTTTTCCAGGCTGAACAGTCCCAGTTCCCTCAGCCTTTCCTCATTATCTTCCATGGATATATCCCTCATCCTGTCACCAGTCTGGCTGAGACATCCATACCCTGCTTTCTCTTTTGCTGTATTGTCACCGAAGTTTGAACTTTGGCTTCTTGTAGCCTTTTTCCCGGGGGTGAATCACAGCACTACTTCAGAGAGCCCTTTTTTTTTTTTCTTTCATTCTGCACCTGTGTCTCTTCCCACGGAGCTATTCCCTAAGCATACTAAGGAACATCACTAAAGAATTAATTTAGTTTTGTCAAGTTTCTGGTCTGACCCTTAATTTAGAGCAGTCGTTTCAGTCTACAATAAGCTCTGTGTTTCTGCATGCCGCAGTGAAAGAATTACGACCAGTCCTCAGCCATGTGCACTCAGGATGCTTTGGTAGCCCCATGGGACAGGTAGACTTCAGTGCCTGAAAACTTATTATAGAACAGGGTACAGTCAGTATGCTATTTTCTGTGCAACAGTGGGTCTGCCTATATATAAAAGCTTTTACATGATTCACGGAGGCCATTAGGAGTGGAGTGGTATGCCATCATTTCAGGCACAGAGCTCTTCAAAATGAACAGCTTTTTCCATCTCTCCCCAGGGAGCCCCGAGAGCCATTCAGCAAGTAGGTTGGAGGAGACTGTTCATAATCCTTCAATCACAGCATCAGGAACGCAAAGCTTATTGCTGGGATGAGCCTGCAGCTCTGAGTGATAAATAAGGCAAGACAGCTAGATGAAAAAACCTGACTTTTCTTGCTGAGAAAAAGGTGGACTGATTTTTAAAGTTTGGTGACCAGGAGCTGTTGTAAGCATACGAAGCACATGTTGGTAGAGGGTCTAGAGCTAAACACAGTATTCTGAAGGCACGATGAAGTAATCAGGCAATAGAGCAGAATGAGAAATAAGATCTCTTTTAACTGACTCAGTCTTCGATATGTTTTCTGTGCTTTTGTCTTTGCCTCTGTTTCTGTATTCATTGATACACTAGGATATATCCAGCCTAGTTTGCTTTCTTTTTCTTTCCTTTTTTTTTTTTTCATTCATTCCCAAAATTTCATATACCCACTTGGTTTTCAGTCCTCTGAAGAAAGCAGACCTTCTGGGTTTGCGTAGTTGGCCTTGGAGGCTAACAGGAATGTGTTTTCTTAAGTGATTTCGGCTTATTTGGCTTCTGAGGTCACAGACATAGTGGAAGAACACCTGCTCTCATCTTGCTTCAGCACTTAATCCCTGTCCCAGACAAGCCTAGAAGGGCACGACACAGGAGATGAAGAGTAATATAAAAAATTGCTCAATAACTTTTTGGAACATCCGGAAGTGTTCATGGATAATGATTTTATTTTCCCTGGTTTTATCATATCCACACCAAGAAATAAGATAGAAAGACACTGTTTCTTCAATTACTACATTCATTGCTTGAGAGATTGAAAAAAATACGGATAATCCAAGGTCTGTCCAAGCAATCTAGAAGGTCTTGAAGGACAGTTGTACATGTCCTGTACACCTGATGCAAGCAGAAATTTCTGTTGGCAAATAAGGCTTTTCAAGACCTAGTTGCTTGTATATGTGTGTGTGTCTGTGTGTGCACAGTTACTTGATGTTTTGCTTTAATTTTTTTCTAATGGAGCCTATTTTCCTTCAGGGTGGCAGGACACAGTGTATCCAAGAAGTCTGCCCCATTCTCTCATGTCCCCAGCACCTCAGTCACATTCCTGCTGGACAGTGTTGCCCCAAATGCTTAGGTGAGTGGTTTTTTCCCCTAGGAATTTTGTAATTAATACAATATGTTTGTGCATAACATCTTTTAGATCAGTATTTCACAATACTGGTAAATTCCAGGAGGTGAAAGAGAATTGCTCAGAGTTTATAATCTACAGATTTTGAAGAGGTACTCAGGGTCAGTGTTAAGGTTGTGGTGGGTGGTACTAAGCAAGCAGCTGCAGAAGAGTGTTTGAACACAGACCAGTTGCCTTGCTTAGAAGAACAAATATAGGGATGCTTTCCAGCTTCATTATATTTACACAAAGGAGGTTGAGGTGGAAATCTTCCTTTGGAGTTTGCCACAAGAAAAAGGCCTCACAATCTCATTGTTACTTGAGTGAGCACTTGCGTTCTTAGTTTTGAGGAAATGCAGGTCAGAGGAAACTTCTGAACTGATATGCATTTTTAGAATTTGTGTTGTCAGTGTTGTCAGAGAGGCCACGGATCCAGGAGTCCATCTCATGATTGTCTTCTCAAGGTGGAATCACACTACCATCAAGGAATATTTTCAATTACATCTTTCCAACACATTTTAAAGGTGTGAGTCATAGGCCTTCAAGAAGGGGTGGTTCTTCCAGGTCATGACAAGCAAGGCAGTGACAAAGTAAGGCACTGCATTGTTTTGTTCTTACTTTGTCCATAGATCCCACAGGTTAACATTCCATCTATTTCATAAACAATGAGCACTTACATCCTACCAAGTAAATTGACTTTAGTTTGGTCTATGGGGTTATAAGTAGGTTTGGAAAAATTTCAGAGCTAATTACTTCCAGTTCTTCAATGGAAACTTTTTGTAATTTTGACTATATTTTTATCTGAAATCTCATAACAGGTCTAGATTAGGGATATAGAGATGTCTGGCCTTGGAGCCAGAAAAGCTATATAGAGTTCTGGGTTCTGATAATACTTAACATTTTTGACTGCTTGAAACAAACCTGAATTTATTTGTTTGCTTATTGAGAAGTGCTATAGATAAATAAATGTCTGCCTGGAACATTCAACCACAGTACCAGAGTAATGCAGTAGAGGAATGAAATGGAGAGGAGAACAGTCCAAATGCTGAGCTTCTGTTTTGGCTGAGGACATTTTTCCTTTCCTTCTGAAAACTCCCCTTGTCCTCTCCTCCCCACGCTTTTCCTGACTGAACTTTCACCTCCTTGAACTAGGCATTCAAAATGCAGCTTTAATTTTTGACTCCTTCAAGGGGAACTTTCTACAATTTCTTTTTTCCCTTCTTAGAATGTAAACAAATTCAGTAATAATAATGAATTTTATTTTATGTGGTTTTTACTCTAAAGCATTTCATATACCTGGGAGTAGATTATGTCTATTTACAGGGAAGTGTTAAAAGTTTTGGTGGGGAGGTAAAGCCAAGAGATGAGTAACATACTGCATGGCAGTTGGGAAAGAGAAAAGTTTCCAGGGATGCTGAGGCATGGTTTTTAAAGTATCATGTGGAGGACCTCCCTGCAGTTGAATTCCTGATACTCAGCATACGTAGCTTAGAAGAATGCTGTGGACTCTACTGGGACTTGAATTATGAGTTTAACTAGTGGTTATGAGCCAGCAAAGACAAACATTAAGCCAATATCTTCATCACCACATCTTTTAAAGTGGTGCCTCCTTTGACAGTGGTTTTTAACCAACTATTTGAACTGGGTTGGCCACCTGGAATTGTGCTGAGAGTGGTTTGCAAGGTGTGGCAATACGGTGTGGGAGAGAACTGGACTTCTGTTCACTTGCTGACGCAAGCTCTACAATTGAAGTCTTGGCCCCACAGAGAGCAACAGAAGTGTTGTTACAGGCAGGACTATGGCATGGCTTTGCCCCTAAGTAGTGCATGGATGTAGAACAGTTTCTTTTAGGGCTACTGAGCATCCTCAACTGATTCCTTATGTCAGTTCCACAAGAGAAATTAAACCTTTTGAGAAAGATACACATCCAGTGAAAGGAAGGCGGCTATGCAAGCACAGATTAATTCCAAGTAGCTAATTTGCACGAGAGGCATATTTAAATTGTGTTTAACTGAACAAAAGCAATTATTTAATAACTTTTGTTTAACATTCAATTTGTAAAAACTGAAGGCATATCCAATGGATTTTGCTGTGTGCTTATCCTTTTGTTCACTTATATCTGAGAGGAAAATGGATTTTTTTTTTAAGATGGTCTACATTTATCCAGAATTATTGAAAAAGGAAGAAATTATAGTGTGCCAAGCCCTGATGGTTTGAAAGCTAAAATACTGGCCTAGTACTTAGTACTTCTAGTATGTACTTAGAGTGTGCATTCCCTACCTTGGATTTGATGCCTATTAAATAATAGACCTCAGAAATTATAAGGCAGGAGAGTGACAACCACTCATAGAAGAACTTATTAGTTGGCTGCCTCCAAAAATAAACAGGACAATTCAAAATTAGGAAAGTAAGTATAGTGTTCTGTGAAGAGCTCACGTGTATGTACTATAATGGTCTCTTTTTAAAAATAACTTACTGGGAAAGAAGCTGAGGCATAAGAGAAGCTTACAGGAGTGCAAACTGTTGTAACGTGGGTCTCAAAGTGCTTGCAGGATTGCATGACTTCAAGAAGGATTTGATTTTAGTGCTGCCTTTCCTGTATAGTGCCCCAAACCCTTGCCTCACTCCCATTAAACCCAAATAGTTTGCAGATTATGGGAATTAAATATCTTGTGTTGCCTTCATTCTGTTCATAAACAATGTAAATTCCTGTATTTCTTGCAACCTTGTGTGAACACATGGTACATCAAGCTATAAGACTGGACAACACCTATGGTTTTTATTTGGATAAGTGTTACTGAGATGATTAGCTTGGCTGCTGTGAACTCCTGAGTCAGATATTCTAAAAGAAGTTAAGAGTGCTCTATTTGATAAGTTAGTGCTTTAAGTTAAAGACTGTTTAAACTAGTTTAAGTATACCTACCTTAACAAACTTAAGAGCTTGCAGTGCTTACTTTTTGTTCCTTTTGCTGCACTGTGCACTTTATGATGAGATGGAGAAAAAAGATTTTTCCTATATAAACATGCCATAAATCATTTATATTCCATCCCACAGTAGAATTTGTAGAAGTAAATAGCGCAGAGTTAAAAGTACTTTTTTTTTTCACACTGAAGTGGAAACACATAGCAAATGACACATTGCACGTCAATTTGGTCTGGTAACAATATGCCCCACTATTTTTGTTGACAATGTCGCATATTTTCAACCACATTTTGTTTCTGTTACTGTTTATTTATATTCAGGACAGAGGAAAGTGTTTGACCTCCCATTTGGAAGCTGTCTCTTTCACAGCAACGTGTATGATAATGGTTCCTCATTTATGTATGACAACTGCACAGTGTGTACATGCAAGGTAAGTCCATAGTGCTTTGATGTTGTGTGCTAGTGGTTGTCTGGCTTAGCAGTAATTTGTAGGGCTGTGGAATTGTAAGCGTGATACTGTTCTTTGGCGTCTTGTGTGTTCTCAAAGAATCTGATCTGAAGAGCACTTGCAGTTGTGCTAGGAAAGTTTAAAGTGTTACTAGCTCCCTCAGCTGAGACATGATGCCTGACCCTGTGTGATGCAAAATAAAGTTGCTCAGATTATGTGGTCCTCTTTAAGACTGCATTAGAATGGAAGAGGAGTTTCTAAATGATGGATTATCATGTTTCTGCTAAAGGTCCGTGTTTTTATTTAGTTCCCTAACATGACTGCAACAACTTACACTTTTTTTACCAAGGCAAAAAAAAAAAAAAGTACCACCAAATCAGTGAGATTTTGCAGGCCAACAGAAGTACAAGCTTCATAGACTATGAAAGATTCCCTTTATCTATAAATAATATTTATTTTCTCTGAGTTGGCCTATTCAAAGCAGCTGGTCTGTAGCTTGGGTGGATGCAATGACTGACCAAGCAGAAATATATAAGGACACACAGGAGCACAAACATCTTGGTGATGATTTTATGACTTCCTTTCACCCTTGTACCTAGGATTCAACAGTGATATGTAAGAAGAGGTGCTTACTTCCTGGTGAATGTAATGAAAAGAAAGACCACTGCTGCAAGGAGTGTGTCTCATACATCTCTCCTGAGGAGGTGAATGTGTGCAAGTTTGGCAATAAGATCTTCCAGGTAAGGTTTCAGGTGTGGCTCAAGGGTAGATGCCATTGTAACAGCCAAAACAGCATGAGTTTGCTGAAAATTAGTATTGTGGCTTGTTTTTAGCAGAATCCTCACCATCCTGGTCGACGATGGAACAACTCAGAGGCAAAGTTTTGCAAAATTTGCCAACTGTTTATTTTTTCTGAGTTTGTGTAAATTCTGCTGATATTCTTAGTTTAAGATTAGTTCCTCCTTGAATGTTGCATGTTGTCTCCCTCTCTGTATGTAGATGTTCAAGCTGCTGTTTCATGACAATTGATGCACTTTTAGTAAGAGATACTAATGCTCTGCTTTCCCAAACAAGCACTGATACTCATGGAGGAGACATTCTGAGTGGTATGTCGGCTTTATCAGCTGAGCCAAAGAGTCTTTTCCATAACTGAGCCAACAGGAGCTTTGTGAAGTTCGTTTTGGCTGAAAGTTACTTGATTTACTACATTTCACGTCTCTGCTAAGGACAGCACCCCTGACATCTTATACTGGGATAGCCATGTAATAACTGTTACCTACTGCACTCTCACCCAATGTATTCAAATCACAAGGGATTCCCTGCAGAACACTTCTGCTGTTCCTGAGACCCCGTTTGTTTTTCCAAGTGGTGCAGCTTTTTTTCACACTGTGTCAGAAAAAGATTCTGTCACCTCATGGGCCATCTGTGAATTAAGAGACCCTTGAATCAGATCAAATGTTAAGTCCTGTGTGAATACTTGGTTTGCTCAGCCAGAATTGCTTCCCATTTATTCCCTCTTTTGTGTACATAGCAGAAGTGTTTATTCTGGAAATTACATGTGAACCTACTGTACTCTGAGACTATGCTCCATCTGATTGGCACTTTCACACTGGCGCCATTGTGCTTCAGGAACAAATGCCTACTTCTTAGGCACCCAACTAAAATATTCTGCTTCTTGTGAAGATTTTATTATATTACTAGTATTATATGGAGTGTGAAAAAATAACGAGACAGTACATCCATTTCTGGCCTTGTGTGCAAAAAAGTAAATTCAATGTTGCTCTGTTGAAGTCAATGGTCTAACACAGGTAGAATGGACACAGCAAATGTGTTTTTTCACTTTTGTGCAAAACCAGCTGTAAGACAAAAATTCAGGGCAGCTGCATGCAGTCAGCTGTGGTGAATTCTGGTACCTTGGCAGATGCCTAGTGAGTGGTCATTAGAGACCAAAGAACATCAGAAACACCAGGCAGCAGAAACTTGCCCTAGAAACAAAAAATAGGAGAGAGACAGCCTTTGATGAAGCAAGCTGAGCTGAATAAGTTAGGATCCTTGGCATTTCAGATATAGTCTGTTTCTGGTCAGAACATCATGTTGAGGTGGGCACATAATTATTCACAGCTGTCTGGTTGAACTGCCTGTTCCTGTCAGGTCTATCCTCACCCTTCCTTCCCAGCAGCCCTGTAAACAGAAAACATGCACAGTTTGGCTCTAAGTGAACTAGCATAAGACTGTAAGTGGGTGAGACAGAATGTTTTAGGAACCACACTTGGCAGATACGACACCATGTAAAAAGGAGCCAGGGCAGTTCCATAAGCAATTCATCCCAAGTGGGGACAAGACCATGAGGCATATTATGCTCTGCACTTCATATTTTCAGAGCTATACATAGGCTGTCTTACCTGCTCTGCTTTTGAGAGATGCAGCACTGTATCTCTTCTAAATATTTTCAGATGTTTAGAAGATCAAATATCTGTGAAAGTGCTGTAGTAATCTAAATTAGAATTATTTGACCATTCCTGCCCTATGTTGAAATGATGCTACATATGGGAATAAATTCACTATCTGCTGACATCTTAATCAAATATTTTCATGTGCAACAACTTAAAGATGTCACTCAACCCAGTGAATCAGGTTTTTCTAATTATGTGAACTTAAATGAAAATTTGTGGTAGGTGTGATCACAACTCAGATGCTTATTGGAGAGAAAACAATGCAAATAATCAGGACATTGTTGAAAAAGGCAAATGTGATTTGGTTAGCTTTGGAAAAATGAATTTCTTACCAAAAAGGCCAAAGGGAAGAAAACCTGGCTGAATTTGATCTCTGTCTTGAATCCAGCTGGCCATGGACAGACACCTCAAATAATTTAGACTAAACAATGACACAATGCCAACAGGGAAATTCATCCTTTCTTATGCAATGATGCATTGCTGAAATAGCTTCTTGTTGCCACCCCAGCTGATACTATATCATGTTCCCTCTTGCAGGATGGAGAGATGTGGTCCTCTGTGAACTGCACCATCTGTGCTTGTGTGAAAGGCAAGACAGAGTGTCGCAAGAAACAGTGCATTCCAGTCAGCAGCTGTCCTCATGTGAGTTTTTTAAAAGAACTGAGCTTTCTTCTCTTTTCTGCTCCACCATTATCTTTTCCAGTGTTTCTTGGAAGTGTGTTCATAACAGTGGGGTGTGCTGTTTGGAAAGAAGGGATCATCTGGAATGTTAATTTAGGTTGGCATTCCCCAAATGTGCTACTGTTATCCTGAATATGGTCATCCTGCTTTTGTCCTTGCTCTGAAGACTCTGTGCTCCTCCTCTCATTCTCCTTTAATTTTCTCTGTTCCAAGTATCTGCATTGGAACAATTATTTTTGACTTTTATTTAATGATTTTATAGAGTGGTGAGGTGACTATGTTAATATTTCAGTAGTATGTGTGTTGTTAAAGCAAGCCACAGGAGGTTGTTGTACTTGCATTTCTCAGTGGATATGAGGCTTAATACTTGGTTGAAAATGTCAATTAGACAAATCAAAGAAAATTAGTTCAACCAAGCCATTCTGCTTTCACTAAGGTTGTAGCGTGGGGATTTTTTTATTTGAAAGTCTGAAGTGAACCCCAAAAATACTGTAATTATAACTTAATGGCATCAAAAATTAGCTTTACTTGAAACCCTGAGCTAAAATCAGCCTTTGTTTCTTGGATTTCTGGCACTGACAAATGATTTTGGTCTTATGGCTCAAGCTTTCACAAGATGCAGCTGTAAAATAGCACCTCATGTGGGGGCAAATCTTTGAGCAAAACTGCAGGAGAGAGAGCCAAGTTGTTAGCATTACACCTTCTCAGTGTTTCCTTCTCGATCCTGGAAACCAGTGGGGAAAATGTGAATCACAGACACCTAGATGTAAAATTTTTAAATGAAAAACTCTTATTTTGTAAAATTTTATATGTGTAAACTTTTATATGTGTAAACTTTTGACATAAGCGGTGGTAGAATAAAGAGCCTGCACCTTGGCACTCCCCATTCTGGTGTGACAGTGGGCTTCAAGATCCTCAGAAGAGGGAACATCCTTTTCCTGTCACTCTGGCACTCACTGCAGAGGGCAGTCCTCCTCTTAATGGGCCTCACACAAGATGCTGCATACACATCAGGAAGTGTGAACAAAGGGAGCTGTTCTTCTGGGAATGTTACATGGCTCATGGCAGTCAGGTTTGCTACCTTCATGCCATTCACAGTATAAGCAGGAAGTGAGGGCTTGGGCTCTTCAGGTCTCGCACACACTGCATCACATTTATATTTTCCTTGTGCTGATGCATTTTAAATGTTTAAGGTGCTTCTGAGATCAAGTAGCTAATATGATTTAATAGAGATCTTCAGTGAAGTACATCACTTCAGCTGTATCCATATATAAATTTGAGCATTGAGATAATCAGTTGAAGTGGCTTCTCAAATGAAAATAGTGGTGGGTAAAAATTCACCACTGGCAGTGCTGCAGCGTATAAGTGAGACTGACAAACTCATTCAGTGCTGCTATAGAACCTGCTCCAAGGCTAAATGCAAAGTCCTAAACTGCCCTTGACCTCTGAGGTGAGTCAGCAAATAAGATCTGGTTCCTTAGGGCTGCAAAGACCAGCTTTGTTACCCTGCAGCACCATTCCCCCCAGTATATAACAAGTCAGCCAGGTCTCCACCTTAAAATGCAAGCTGCAAGCAAACCCACCCTCCTCCACAGGTGCACATTACATTTCTGCTCTTCCAAGCTAAATTGGAAGGAGAAGTAGGAGAAAGAATGTAAACTCTAGAGTAAGATTTATTTTCCTATTCCAAGTGGGTACCAAGTAGTTTTAAAGGAAATAATGTATGCTAATTGATTTAAATCTTTTACATTTCATCTCTACTCCACTATCTTTGATGAGACTTTCTTTCATAAATCTATAAACATCACTTAAACACACCACATTTTTCAAGATAAAGATATATTAGTGGTTCTGATACTGACAGTCTGAATATCATGCATAGAGTTATGCTGTGGTCTCTGCAAACTGTAGATGTGTCCATTCCTTTTCTCTCTTCACAATATTTTTGACAATAAGCAGTCTCCACTGACTATTGAAGATTGCTGTGGAATAAAATGTGGTTTAGTGTCCCTTAGGTGGTAGGCAACATAAAGTTATGTCATTAAACGTGTATTATTATACAGACAACTGAGTGTGAAAGGATTGAAGATTTACAATGATTTTAGAATATTATTCATTGACTTAAAAGCTTTACCATGCAGTCTTAATACTCTTTGCATGATATTGTGGGTGGGTTTTTGTGGTTATGGAACTTTATTTTATTTTATCATAATAAATTTTGGCCAATTCTTTCTTGAAAGTATGGGTTTCAAAGTGGTAATTCTGCAGAAATTTCCAATACTGCAGAACCATTTGTATTATTCAATCTATTGGTTGCAGGCTGACATATTTTTTAAGACTGTTTCTGCCATTTCTTTCATTTTCTTCGTAGCACTAGACAAAATTTTCTATTTCTTTTGTTCTTTTCTTTTTGGACCATATAATCCCATATCAGCAATTGCAGGAAATGTCTTAGATTCTTTTCATCTGCTGCAGAGGCAATAAGTTTTTCAAATTTAGTCCCTCCTGTCACATTTATAGTAAGATTGGTTCTCTTTGGTATTCTAGTGAGCCTTGTGGCTTGTGGGGTTTTTTTTGTTACTTTCTGACCACTGACTCCACGCAGATATTTCCTCTCTCAAGTTACCTGGAGTGCCAGCCTGCAAGGTGTGGTACATACTGGCCCCCATTCAGCAAAGCTATTAAGCATGTGTCCAGTTCTGCTGAAGTTAGTAGGCCCTCCATGTGTGCTGAAACTTAAACACATGCTTAAATACTTTATAGAAAGGGAACAATCTCAACATTTGGCAAGACTGTGTTTCAGAGACCATTAGACTTCTTCTTACTGAATTTGCTATTTACTTGCCCTAGCTCTGCTCTAGTCTGTTCCTTGCCTTGTGCCATCTCCTTTTTGATTACCCATCCTTACAATTTGTCACCTTGCCCCCTCTCCTTATGCCTTTGCATTCCTCCCTAACATCTTAAGTCTGTGGTAATGATCAGTGGTCATGAACATGTCTCTTTTTGTGCTGCTAGAGGAGTGCTTGGTGAATTTTACAGCATATAACCTTTTCTGAGCTCCAAGGCTGTGCAAAAGTTAATAGAATTAAATTCATGGCAGGTGAAGACATTTGCAGAGTTCGATTCTGTGGGTAAATTTTGAACCCGTGAACTTCAAGTGAGCTGAAAATTTATTCAGAACACGTTCTTCCATCTCTAGCACAGACTGCATATAATGTTATACACATCTGTTATTATTGCAAACAAAACGTTGCTGTTTTTACTCTAGTGCCAAATGAGGCACAAAAAAACAACAGCTGTTGCTATTGCACAACCAAACAACCCCCTTTCCCCCAGCAATTAGTCTTGCCTTAAAAAAAATAGAAAATAAAAACCTCAGACACAAAATTGAAAACCCCATAAAAAGGAAGAAAAATCCCCGAAAATAAATAGACTCAAATGTGGTCTGCTTATAAATATTCATAGGGAAAAATGGGATCACATCACTTAGCCCACTCCTAAGGGAACCCTCAATGCTAACGAACTCTTGCAGCACATGTTTGCAATAATGGGTTTCCTTATTCTACAAGACAAAAACAGGATCTCGGGCCAACATGGTGGCTCAAGTAACCAGCCTCAGCAAGCTGCCTTGGAGATTCCAATTTCACTTGAATTCTTGCCACTTCCAGCTTGGCTGATGATTTCAACTCTTATTGAAAAAGAGAGGTAAGGCTGTGCACTGCAGTGTGTGGCATTCAGCTGCATGTCTCCATTCCTACAAATATGTGTTGCTAAGATCTCTACTTCTGTGTGATTTTAAGGGTTCCACCTTTAAGGGGTTCCATTCTAGCAGCTGCTTGGTTGCAGCCTGGTTGCAGCTGCTCCCTGTTGCAGCCTGGTCCTCAGCTATTCCCTTTAGCCGTGGACCTGGGAGTCACACAAACGTTTAAGTGCTGCTCACTCTGCCAGTGCAACTCTGATCCAGCCCTTTTCTTAAGTCCAGATGTGTCTCAAGTTTGTTCACATGAAATTGCGTATTCAAAGACAAGCTTACACTGAACTGGGCCCTGTGGATGATGTGCCCAAGTGCATCCATGACCAAGGATTCATTCATGCCATGTGTGTACAACAAGCAACAAGAGCAGGATGGAACATACTCCACTCCATTTTGATAGAAGATACTTGGAGTTCATGCCTCCCCATGCACATTTTCAAAGCTTGGCAGCACTGTAGGCAGAAAATAAGGCAGACAGCAATAGGGCTGCCTGTGCCCACTTCCCCACTCTTTGCATAGACCTGTCACCAATTTTTTGTCTGTTTTCAAAAGTTTTCTATACTGTTTAGTGGGCTGGATAGCACAGCTCCATTTGCTTGCTCTTGCTGTCCTCACCTTGCTCACCTACTTGGTGGGAATAGGAGCAGTAGTCACACAGAGGGGACTTCCTCTGTGTTCAGCTGCTGTTGCAGCAAAGGATCAGTGCTGGGGAACAGCACAGCTCCACTGTGTGTACATGCCACTTCATTCCCTGTGTGGGAATATGGGTGAGCTCCAATATCACTGTATGTTCTGTTATAACCAACACCAGTTTTTGCTTGGAAAACCACATTTTGCAGTCTGAAATTCTTCAGGATTCTCTACCAACTTGCTTGACTTTCAGGATTCTCTACCAACTTGATTGACTTTAGGTAATTTAAGTAAAATCAGATAAAACATATTCTTTTAAACTTATGAAGACTGAAAAGGAACATGAATGTACATACATNCCTGCCATGAAGTGGGGAATACATAGGAAAAGTTCATATTTTGGGAATGCGGGGGGGAAAATGTAGTGATCTTGTTAACCCCGTGACTGCTTTAGCTATCTGTGCAAGTCCAAAATTCTCTCACACTCTCTAAGGAGAAAACTGGTAACAGAGAACCATTTTAGTATTTCATTTCTTATAAGACCGCCAGGAAGCTTGTTGAATAGCTCTGTCTGTTTTTAGCACCTGATATTTGAAGTTGTAACCAGGACACTGAGTTCAAACACAACTTGAATTATTTTCAAAGGCTTATCCAGTCTTACAACATGACACAGTCATTGCTCCAAAAACTCTTTCATTAAAACAGCCTGTCTTTCTCCCAATTAGGGTAAAATCCTGAACAGAAAAGGATGCTGTCCGATTTGCACTGAAAGTAAGTCCTTTCTTCACATTCTTTAAATTCTTTTTTATTCTTTCTGAGAAAACAAATATATAGAAGTATGCTTGCTTTTCTGCCTTCTTTTTAGAGGCAGCTAAATGGCAAGTGATTATTTTTAGCAATGGATTTTGCCTCCTATAAATCTGTAATTTTAAAATAAAATGCCTGGGTATTTTGTTTTTATTTTATTTTTCAAAACAATGCTATTTTTGTCAAATCTGAGGTGCTGCATTTTGAAAGATATAGTTGGTCTGTTAAATTTGTAGGCAATAAAACAAGAAAAAGAATAGAGTTATAACTTTTAGGACTTTGGTACCTTTTACACCTGTAACTAACAGTCCAGCTATGTGCATATATAATCACACCTTTGCAGATGATTTGTGAGAGTTTAAAAAAGGTGTGCAGAAATCTGAGACACAGTCTGGGGCAGCAGTGGAAAGTAGAATAGAAAACTATCCTTTGTTTATGATGTTTAGTGCAATCCTTACATTCTTATCCCTTTACTCCTCTCTTCAGGAATGATCATTAAATTGCAGTATCACCCTCCTAGTCAGCGAAGGACTTACCCAAATACTTATCTTTAAGCTTGTTCTGTTTAACTCAACAGGGAGACCTGAAGTTAACAAGATACCATTATGTATTTCCTTCAGAACATATTTAAGTATTTTGCCAAATAGGGACAGACTGCCAAAATGGGGTTTTATGACCTATAGGAAGGCTTTTGAAAGAAGAAAGTGTTCCTACTCTTTTGTCTAAAATCAAATGGTTTTTCTGTTCAACTTATTTCTGTGTTCTCTTGAATGGCACAAATCTTGTATGCTAAATATCTGGTTTTTCAGTCTGTGGCTCAATTATTTTGAAACATGTATCTTGCGATAAAATACATCTAGTTTGCAAGTCTTCCTTATCAAATGAGAGCAAATATAAGGGACAACACACTCAGAAGCACTTGAAATAATACTGAGCAGAGGAAGAAATGAAAGAGCATTCAACTGACTAGCAGTTGATTTCATGTTAGCTCAGTTTCAAAGGAGAAGAAATTTGCATAGACCTTTGCTCAGATATGACATACCATTAGTGTCATGAATTTATCAATCTCTATCTCACCTCTTTTTTTGTTTCAGTCTCATTTAACACTTTCTTATGTGTTCTTCCTGTGTTCTTCTGTAACATGAGAGGGGAGGAAAAGAGTGGGGCCATTCCATCAAAGCACAGGAGACCTTCTACTGTAAGAGGTTCAAAAGAAGATAGTATAGTGACTCCTTCAGAAATGCTGCCAGAGAGTGATGATTTGTGATAAGTGTTTCATGGGAGAAGGAGGCAAAAAATTGCAGTTCTTGAAAGTTAAAATAACTCATCTAGGAGCCAGGTTATCTAAAATCTCAAAACTTCTTGATGATATAAGAAGGGAATTCTCATGACTACAGACATGTGAAATTAAGGCCATGTGAAATTAAGATCATTATTGCTTGTCCTCCTGCCATGCAGATCTGTAAAGAGCCTGTCTCCATCTTCCCAGTGACCTCTTTCTATGTACTGGCAGTCTGCTATTAGGTCTCCACAAAGGATAAACAACCTTGTTCCCTTATGGGAGGGGATCAAGGGTCTTAAGTGTCCTACCTGCATTGCACTGCCTGTGCTTGAGCCTAAGGGGCTGGTTGTCCTGTCTCACTGTCCTATGCTCCACTATTGCACATGAAACAGAGGCATCTTTTCTTTACAGAGTTATCTTGCTATGAACCCTTTTAGTACTTGGAGAAGAGCTGATTCTAAACTTTTATGATTAACAGGACATTCTTGGCTTTTACAGAGAATGCAATCAAGGAGCTTAAATACCCAGTGTCATACAGCAGTGGTGGCTACCACTAGCTGTTTTAACATTGGTATTTAACATTTGCCATTTGCAAAGAATTAATTTCACCTTTTCAGCAGAAGTCCTGTAAATCTCATCACAGCTATCATCCAACAGCAATTGGAAACTTTGCTAATTCAGCCAGTTTCTGATAAGAGGTACACACAGCCCCTTCCCTCACCCACTCACTCATGTTGATCCTGATCCTGTTTCCACATACTAACACACCAAACATTTCTGGCGCTCCAGCAGATACTAATTTTCCAACGTAAAAACAGCATAGGGAGGTACAAGAACATAATGTACATGGGAGAGCTTTGAGTACAGCTTAAATGCAGCCAATTTCTATGAAGTGGGTCAAAACCAGTCACATTGTGAAAGGATACACTTTAAACTGAAAAAAAAAATAATCAAAGGATTATTTTCAAAGCAGTTTGTCGCAAAGAGAAAACGTACCTCGTCTCCTAAAGGGCTGGAGAGTCTCTTTTGTCTACTGTTGCTGAAGTTAACTATAGTTAGTTTTGGCATGTTGCTTTTTAAGCTCCATGGCTGGCGTACAGTTATCACTAATTAAACACAGTGGTCATACCAGTGGAAAATTCAACAGTTTAGTTTATGCTGCTGTAAAAAATGTAATGAAATGTACTCTTTTGGGCTTGATTTAGAAAAATCACCACTGACGTCAATTCCATAAATTAGTAATCCTATGTTAGACCAAGGTCATTTTCATATTAAAAATAAGAAAAAAACCTAAACCTGAGTCCAAATAACATTAACAGACTGCACTCAACTTCAGACATAGATAGGAACTTGCAGTGGAAGTAAAATCTTTGTTCTTGACAAAGAAGAATTCATAAGCCTTGCTGAAATTACAGTACACAGGATGAATACTTGTTACTAAAATCACGTAGGTATAGTTTAGTCATTATTAATAGTCCTAGCACAATCTTACACCAGTCGTTGTGAGATTTTGTGGATGAAGTTTTTTCAAAGTGGACTGCAGTCATCTAGGTTTACATATACAGTACATATGATTAATCTTCCAGTAAAGGCTGCTTTTGGGACAGAAAATTTCGTTCATCACAAATCATTCCACAGCTTTTTTAATTGACAAAATGATCAACAGAGCAAAACGAAATTCAAGGGCATTTGGACCCACTTTAGGAGTAAGACGCTGGTATTTTCACTTGGTCCTGCATCCTTTTTATGTGTTTATATAGAATTACTGAAAAAAGTGCTGACTTTCAAAGAATAGAAAAAAAAAAAAGAAACAAAGTGAGGTTATGCATTGTAGGTACCTGTAAGAGCAGGAAGTGGGACTAAAGGACCACATAGATCCTGGTTTTTTCTGTTACTTCCTTTCCATGAAGAAATACAGCAACAAAAAGACTGCAATTGTTTATTCATACTGGAATACTGTTCATGATTTACCTCCCATTTCAACTGTGATGGTCTACTGTATAAATATGTATTTGGACAAATTGGAATAGCTATTTTATTTATGAAATAGACCATAAAGACTCCTGTGGAGTTTTTGACACCACACCTTGTAATGTGTATTATATCAAGCTGCACTATGCAGCCGTTATGAGGAAAGTCCTCTATAGCTATGCATTTTTTACAGAAAACCTAATGAAATTCTATTATGCATGTTCTGTAGCTAGTTTTTAGAAGTTAATAACGTGTTCTGTTTGATTTAGGGCTTAATTCAGCATATGGGCTAATTACATTCAAAGTTTCATTTTATTTTTAAAAAGCTGAGATATTTTTGAATTATAGATCTGCAACCAGAACACCCTTCACTGGTAAACTTGTGTTTTTTCCTCCCTCTCCTTACTTAGAAAGTGTCCAATCTGATTTTAGTTAAAATTTAAAGTATATTTTTCTTGGCCACTCTTAACTACCTACAAGCCCAGCAGAGTGTGACCAGACATCTGGACATCTTGGACTTCAATTGACTGCTCTCCTGAAAAAACAAAACAAGCTATTCCATGAGCACCAGAGCTAACAGAGCCTGGTTTCCTATGGATTTGTGTCCCATTTCCTTTATATCCCAACAAATAATAAACCCAGCTAGAGACAATATATCCTGTGGCTGGTCTGGAGCTACAAGTGTGCTAATTGTCCAGCCAATGTGCTCGGGCTCTCGGCTGGTCAGGATGTGTGTGCTGACTGTCTGTCTGGCCTCCACCACGCAGTATATATATTTTGCCTTTCTAAAAGGGCTAAATACTGTCTGGGGGAATGGAGGCACTGGGTGGAAGGCAGAAAGGTACTTTTTGGCAACCACTTAGTTTAATAAGTGGTTCTTACCTGTACTCAGCATACTACTTACTAGAAATGAGTGGTCTTTCAGACTTTTATCTCTCCACATTGGTCAAATAGGTTGTGATTTTTTTTCTTTATGAGTATGTTGAAACTTAGGAAATGCTAATGTGTTCTTTTCCATGCTGTTGCTTTTTTAGCTTCCTTTTCTCTACAGCTACATGTGTTTTCAAAAACACTGCCTTTTTTAATGAAAGTCACTGTTTCATTTGAATTGGGAGCATGATTTGAAAATTCAAGGAAAACATGCCAACAGTTCTATATTATTCACTTTTAGCACCTAAGTACTATTATTAGTTTGCAACTGAGCTCTAGAGCCTTAGGTGGGAGCTGAGCAAACTGCATTAATCACACACGTAGTTTAATCTTTTAGTCAAACGTAAAAGTGTGAAGTCCGCATTTAGTTGCTTAAAAAACAAATGTGAAAACTGCCAAGCTCCCAAAAGTTTTTATGAATGCTGGAAGGTCTGAATATTGATTTGGGAGCAACATGGAGGATTTCCAAAAGAGGTTTAGTGGTGTTTTCATCCAGCTCTCAATAACGTTTAATCAGAGTTGAGTGCCTGAGGTGTTTTGAAAATCACAGCCTCCTGAACATAGCTCTGGGGCCCTCTTTTGAAAAATCTGTGTTTTTCAAGGATAGAGAGGGAATGGGTAAATTTGCATTCATGTGCATGTATAGATGAGCAAAAGAAGACACCAAAGATCATGAATGCCACATTCAAAATGAGGAAGAGGCAATGATTCTTCATTTCATTTGCCCAAGGATGTTGTAGATGCTAAAAACATTTTTGGACTGGAAAAACTCACAGAATATATTTCTATCAAAGGTTACTAAATTAAAAGAAACCATGTCTAGCTCAGAAAGTACCTAATCTGAAAGTAATATTGTATAGAATATTTGTATTCTATCTATTTGGGATATTTGGGAAATATCGTATAGAATTGCCCTTTTCTAGCCCTACCTTAGACAGCTGACACACGGAGTGTTGGCAATAAGCTGGGAACAATTTACTGTAGGGAAAAAAGGGAAAGATCTACACCCATGACCCTATGCCTTGTTATCGTAAACTAGCAAAATTCATACACCAGGGTTGGGGAACATAATTTTGGTGATGAAGCAGCACCTCTTCATCTGTTATGTCCCAACAGAGAAGGAAGTCACACACAATCCTAACTAGAGATCAGCGCTTCCAATAGATTTCAAAAATTGCCAAGTAAAAAGACTTGTTTGTTTCAGAAGGGAATAAGAAAAGAAAAAAGAAGAAAAGGAAGAAAAAGAAGAAAACGAAGAAAAAGAAAAAAGAAAAATAAGCAAACCATAAAATATGAGGTGATTCAAACTCTTCCAAAAAGAAATAAACAACAACTCAAAAGCTAAAAATGGCAGGAATTCTTTTCATGTTGACGGTCTTTTGCAGTCTTATTACACCCGGTATTTAAGGTTTATTTCTAGGCCAACCACTTTTTCTTACTGGCAGTCCCTGAGTTATCACACACACTCTTGCAGGGTGTGGATTTATTTTTAAACCTCACAATTTTAGCAAACCTTTCAAGAATGTTTTACACAGTGATATCAGAGAGTCAATTATTCAGACTGTTTTTAGGTGGATTTTCCCTCCTCCATTTCCTTGGTTATTAAAGAAAACAGCAAAATTTGGATCAGACCTTCAGCTATCCAGTCCAAAATACGTTTTTAACTGCACGGCATCAAGTTGACATATGATGTGACACGATGTAACATAACATAAAACATTACTCTGCATAACACATTAGAAATTAAAAATAAATATTTCCTTTGGATCCTGTTGGTACTATCAATTTTACTTGCACATCTCTAAATTATGTTTGTTCCTCTCATGTCTTGCCTCTTAGTCGCTTGCTTAGGTGAAGAATCAGCCTCCTCCTCCCAATAGGTTGGTTAAAAACATGTAGAATATATCCACATTCTTGGCATTTAGAAACATAGACAAAAATCAGATCTTTCCTCTAGAATCTTCACTGATGTTTGTCTGATTTTTTTTTGTTGGTAATTTCCTTGTTTTCATAAAAGTTGTCATTAAATTTAAGGAAAAAGTAAAGTTGGAATAGTTGAAGTACAATCTGAGCTGGTAATAACATGTATCTTAATACTCATCATGCAGATACTTAGATATATACATAAGGAAATCAGAAACACGTTAGAATGATTCACTAATGGGTAAAGTCAGATGGTCTCCATACAAAATCTATAGATTATTTTCCCTATTGGTAAAAATGATGTTGTTAATTAAAAGCCATATGGTTCCCGCCAATTTATGGAGAATCAATTAATCTTTAAATGAACTTTGGAAAGCAGTTATTGACATCCTTATCGGTATCAGTGAGGAAGAGAAAACTCACAGAAGTGCACATTTTTAAAAGCCCTGTCTTGCCTAAATGGCTTGGTTTTCAGGGTCTGCTTGAAGTCTGTTGGACCTGTTTTCTCGAGTTGATGATCAGATATGGATCATTTTGGTTTCTGATGGAGTTGTCAACATAATGTCCTTGAGAAATCGAAACTTTTGGTCCCTAGTTTCCAGACACAGTAAAGAGGGGTAATAATGATGCCAAGAGGAGTTACTGGCTTAGCTAAAGAAGCATGCATGTGGCCAGTTAGGGGTAAAGTACAAATCACCCAGGTACCAGCTCTGCGATGGCTCTGCACCATGCAATGAGGGGAAAGTGAGATTAGGCTTTAGGAAGACATTTCCTGTAGTAGGAACAGACCAACACTGCAACAGGTTGCGAGAGGTGGCAATGGAGTTGCTGTTACTACTGCTCTTTATGGGCAGGTTAGATAAATGCCTGTCAGGAGTAATATAGGTGCAGGTGATTCTTCATTGCAGCTGGAGAAGAAAAAGATAATGTCTCCTGGGGCGCCCTTCAGCTCCATTTTCCTTGTCTCCATGTAGGTTTCCATGGGTGCTCTTTACAGCTAGAAAAACACCAGAAAGTTTGCAGTTACTTTACCATAGCACTCTGCCTAGGCTGAAAAACTCTGTTGAGAAAGGTGTATTGTGTAGTTAGAATTGTATTGCACTCCATGGGAGGAATTCCCTTCCCCTTCTCCATAATGTTCATGTCTCCTTCCTTTTTGTAGATTTGAATTTTGCTTTTTTAAGCTGGTTTTTCAGGCAAGCCATTGTTAGTTAAACAGACATCATCTTTCAAAAGCAGTCTTAGCCCATGGGTATACAGCTGGCAGTAGCAATGTGCATTTCTCTGCCTTGAGACTCCTCCTTCCAGGAACAGCAACAATGTGGTTAGAACCTATTGTTATACCAGAAGGCTGCAAGGCAAATATATTTGCTGCTGTCTTTGGTTGTGAGGGAATTCAATCAGTTGCTGGGTAGCTGCAGGGTAACTCAGCATCATTGCTTTGAATACAGAAATGCTCTGTCTTTGGGCTGTGACTTCTCTGACCAGCATATGGCTTCAAACATCCATAAGAGATCTCCATCCATTTGTAATGAACCAAATGATTGGTAGAGACACCATGCTCTTTGGCAGTCATTGCATCATGTTAGTCATGTACTACTGACTTTTAGTTGGTAGCATGATATCAATAACTACTACAAGTCAGTTGTGTATAAGCAACATATAAAATAACTTGTATCACTGAATAAAGATGCTGGTTCTACAGGTATTTTGGTGAAAAAAGCATGTAAACACACCTAGTTTGTAAATGTACAATATTTATAAGTGTGTATATGTAAAATATGAACTGAACCAGCTCCTGCTAAAGTGATCTGATGGTTTTTAATTTCAGGGAGTCACTGAAATTTGAAAAAGTTCATAGGCATTGTAATAACTTAAACTGTACATTATGTTCAAGGGACAAAGCTACAGGTTAGCCTTCCTATGCTGCCCCAGAGATGAACTGGCCTTTAGTTACCAGCTACTTTGGGAAAGACTTCTAAAGCAATGAAGCTTTTGTTTTTCAAAGATATGTTTAATCCTGGTGGGCACCAGTCAAAATGTACCCTGTAGAGCAGATAGGTTAGGTGAGAGCAGCATCTCTAAGTTCTTATCAACTGCTTTTTTCCAACTTTGATTGATCCTGATATGGCGCTTTTGTTTCTCACTCACCTGCAGAGCCTGGAGTTTGCACTGTATTTGGAGATCCTCACTACAACACTTTTGATGGACGGACATTTAACTTTCAGGGAACATGTCAGTACGTTTTGACGAAAGACTGCTCCTCCTCTGCCTCGCCCTTTCAGGTGCTGGTAAAAAACGATGCCCGTCGGACCCGTTCTTTCTCCTGGACAAAGTCAGTGGACCTTGTGTTGGGCAGAAGCACAATCAGTCTCCAGCAGCACCTCACAGTGAAGTGGAATGGGACCCGAATTTCACTACCTTGTGAGACACCACAATTTCAGATCGATTTGGATGGTTATTTGCTGAAAGTGACAACCAAAGCAGGTAAGACAAGTATGTGTGTTTCTGTGTGTTTGTGTGTGTGTCTTCTTTCTCTCTGAAGAACTTCTGAAGTTCAACATGGACAGTAGTCAGTAAAAAACCATGATAACAGTAATAAATATAACTCTTTAGAGATCAGAGAAACCCACAGTGCTTTCAAAATTCCCGCCGCCCACAAGCAGACAGAAATCCCAGCTATGAGTTTGAAGTCTGCAGGATATTGCTAAGCTGTGTTTCATTCTGCATCTGACAATTAGCTGCCCAAATAGACAAATGTGCCATGACTTTCACTTCCAGTAACTTAGAAGTGGCTTATGGAGAGTATGGTGGGTTGACCCTGGATGGACATGTTAGCCAGTTAGCTAACATGCCCACCAAAGCCACTGTATCACTCCCCTCCTCACTTGGACAGGGAAGAGAAAATATAGTAACTTGAACTTGTGGTTCAAGATAAGGACTGGTAGAGATCACTCAGCAATTACCATCATGGGGAAAAAATATACTCAATTTGGGGAAATTAGTTTAATTTATTTCCAGTAATATTAGGGCAGGATAATGAGAAATTAAGTAAAATCTTCAAAAAGACTCCACACTCCAAATCCCCTTCTTCACAAGCTTAACTTTACTCCTGATTCTCTCTACCTGCTCCTGCCCTGAGTGGTGTAGGGGGGATTAGGAATGGGATTTGCAGTCAGTCCATCACATATTGTATCTACCAGTCCTTCCTCCTCAGGGGGAGGACTCCTCACACTCATTCTTTGCTCCAGCATGGGGTCCCTTTCACAGGAGACAGTTCTCTGCAAAGTTCTCCAATGTGAGTCCCTCCCATGGGCTGCATTTCTTCACAAACTTCAAAAATGCAGGTCCCTTCCACAGGGTGCAGCCCTCAAGGAACAGACTCCAACATGGATTCCCCATGAGGTCACAAGTCCTGCTAGCAAATATGCTATAGGGTGAGCCCCTCTCTTCATGACTTCCCAGAGGGTCACACTCTCCTGGCATCTATCTGCCAGTGTGGGGTTATCCAGGGGCTGCAGGTGGATGTCTACGCCAGCATGGAACTCCATGGGCTGCAGGAGGGCAGCCTTGCCCCGCTATGGTCTGCACCATGGGCTGCAGGGGAATATCTGCTCCAGTACCTCCTCTCTCTCCTTCTCTGCTGACTGCAGAATTGTTTATCTTACACTCTCCCTCCTCCTTCTGACTGCAGTTGCACAGGGCTTTTCTCCCCCTTCTTAAATATGTTATCCCAGAGGTGTTGCCAAGGCCGAGCCCATCTTGGAGCCGGCTGCAATTGGCTCCATTAGACATGGGGGAAGTTTCTGGCAGCTTCTCACAGAAGCCACCCCTGTAGCTCTTTGCTTCCAAAATCTTGCCATACAAACTCAATACACAGTATCGTTTGCTACTTACAAATAAGAACAGAGAGGATATCCATGTTTTTCAAAGTTGCAGCAACATATCTTGCAGTTAAGGTGATCAATTATATAAATTCATAGTTATAGATGGCTGAAATGAGTTTAAATTGTAGAATTATGGAAATATTTCACTGGGACTATCCAGCAAAATGGAGGCACTGGTTTGAAAAGCAAGGCCTAATTTACTGTTCAGTGCCATCTTATTTGGCTTGCTTTGTGCCCAAGTAAGAAGTTGTCTGCAAGGAATGAAGTATACAGCACCACAAGCAAGAGGAAATTAGAAACTTTATCGAATATGTTATCTTATTTCTAGAAATAGGGAAGGGAAATAGCATTCTCTCAGGTCTTTTGAGTCTTAGAAAATACATTGTCAAAATGCAAAACCAGAGGACTTACTTTTGTTTTGATAAACTGTTCTGAAACTATAGTATCCTTGTGTAGATAAATACTGAGGGGAAGTTTAAAACTTTCTCATTAGCATGTGTTAGCTACTACTGTAGTCCTGAGAGATTTCACTTACACAGTGAAGTACTGTTTCAATGAGAACACTATTTACTGTTAATTCAATTAAATGCCATGTGAAAGCAGTGAAACCAGTCTTTCTTATGGAGTGATACGGTCACAGGTGTGATGCATAGTCATAGTAATTATCTAGCATAATTTTTTTCAAGGGGGACACTAGCACCCACTGTTGAGCTGAGAATTTAGACACCTGTTCATATTGCTTCTGGAAAAAAGAGTCTGCATAATGTGGATCCCAGCTCTCGACTCATTTCTCAAAGTGGCAATGCAGATTTTTGTGGCTGTCTGTAAAATGCACACAAGTTGACCATTATTCACAACTTCTAATTAGAAGCATCTTGAGGGTTTTTCTTTGCAGCCAGCTGAACACCATGAATTCAGGCGATGTGGATTTCATTAGCCAACCACAGGCCAAGGAAAGGTTTTCAACTGAAGATGAATGACAGCTAATCCTGCTGCTATTCCATTTGTCTCTGGTGCAAGCCTAATAAATGACTACACACATCCTTGTCCATGTGTTGGCAGAGGACGTGCAAACATGGCATATGACAACATACCAAACAGTGTGTAATCACTGCAAATTATAGCCTAAATAATTCCTCCCCTTAACAGAGCAGGATCAGGTTTCTCTTGCTGAATGCAGCATGATGGGCCAAGTCCTCCTTTCCTCAGCACATAAGGCCTGAGAAGTAGCAGAATGACCTGGCTCCATTTTGCTGGGCGAGGACAAGCAGCAGAAAGGCTGTAGAGAGGAAGAATGTGCTGAGTAGAACTGGTTTAAAGGCAAACATTTTGTTCCACAGGAAGTTCTGAGTACCAGGGGAAAAAAATTGAAGGAATTTCTGTTTCAGAGGGAAACATGGATTTTTAAAAAATATATGCTCTCTCAGTGTAGGGTGAAAAGAGAGAGGGAGGAAGTAATGAAAAAGAAGCAAAATTGCTGCAGTAGAAGTAAAATTCAAAGTAAAATTGGGCTGGGAAATGCAGGGTCTGGTGCTTACAGCTCAGCCAGCATTCCCACGGATTTTGGTTTTCCTTTTGCAGAGCTGGGAATTGAGCCTTAGATAAAACAGGGAAGCCCAAAGCTTCAGGAAGTCTTGTGGTCCCTGGCTACAGGACAATATGCATGGCAGGGCAGTCCTGGAGTTTCATACCCTGATCATTCAGGCTTCCAGGCAGCCCACCAGGCGAGCTGGCAGGAAACCAGCTTGGAGCCTTGCCGGTGCTGTGTTGGAAGTTCATTGAATACGATATGTCTCCCTGAAGCATTTCGGTTCTGATGAATTGGCATTTTCCAGTGAAAACCTGTTTTCTTGCTAAATTCCTCACCATCTGTAGCCCTGGATGCCACGCAGCAGCAGTCCTTGCACTCTGCACTGGCAGTTGTGGGTGTGCTTGGGATGTGTTGAGTCCTTTTCGAAATTTGTGTGTTAGAAAGACAGAAGAATCTTTGGTAAGTAACACGGGGCTGTTACTTATCCATTCCTCTATTGCAGGAGCATTTTGTTGTTGTTGTTTCTGCGCTATCTTTTGCACAAAGCCACTTTGCTGTGCTTTTAATGTACTACTTTGGCATTAAATCTTTAGGGAAGAGTCATTTGCCAGTTCTTGAGGATGCCTTTAAATCTCAAGGATGCCATGAAAAATCAAGCAGAACAATTGATGAGAGGTCCCATAATGGGGAACTCAGTGTGTGATATAGGTAAATCCAGAAGGATTTTTTAAAAATGGAGTAGAGCAGACAATGTGCCAAGTTAAAAAATCAAGTAGCAAGTTGGTTAAACATCCTTCAAAGAGAGGGAGTAATTGGAAAAAATGAAAAAGTAACTCAGAGAATATTCCTTTTCTGCACATCCTCAGATGGGACAGATGTTGCATCCTTTGGCTTCTCATCCCTTGGATTCTGATTCTTGTCCAAGTGAATGGGAAACTCATTCATTTTGGGCGGGGGGAAGAAAGGGGGGGTATAGGCACCAAGAAAATCTTCCAAACAGTTTCCATCTGCCAACGAGACCATTTCAGACACTGTTCTGTAGCATAATCCCATCTGTCACAGCTCTTACTGGTTTACAGAAACTAACTGGACTTTCTGCTTGTGAACAAACAAAAGGTGCACACTGCATAGTGTGATCAGGCTCCAACAAACTTATCATGCATGTAGGAGTAATACCCTTCCTTGTTACTCCAAAAAGGAATAAGCTCTGTTATGGACAGAAACCTTTAGGCTGTTCATCAAAGCCAGAAATTACCCTTCCATCTGAGCAATTACAGCAGAATAAAGTGTAATTAAGCGATACCAGCTAGAGGAAAGTACATCCATGTGGTAGTTACACAGTGAGTCTCTTGAATGAAATCCAGTAATCAAGGCGGGAATCCCTAGATTTAAAAATGTGCATTTTTATATGCTGACAAGAAAAGGAATAATTTCATGTTATTCTTCTTCTGCATAACTGCATTCCTTTTGCAGGTGTACAAAAGCAACTTGTAACAAGTAAATTAACTTGGGGAAAGAGGACATAAATGTTCAGAAAAAGTTTCAAGTTAACCTTTCATGATTAATGTATTTTCGCTGAAGGTCAGTAAGTTTTGTCTAAAGGAAAAAAAATAGTCCTAAAAGGAAATTTAAGGTAGAATTCTTAGCCAGTCTTTTCTGACTTTGCTTAAAGTAGGAAGCTTCTGAGGGAGCTTCTCTGGGGGAAAAACTTGAACATAGCCTTAAAAACTGCAGTTATTTTCTGGAAAGAACTGTCTGAGAATTTGGATCTTGATGCTTTAAACTTTGAGAAAGTTTATGTGATTCTCAAGTCTGAAGAAATCTTGGTTTATAAGTTAATGGCAAGTGTTTTCTAAATGCCAGGACGGCAGTATTAATCTTGTGTCTGCAAATCAAGCTGGGTTTTGTTTTGTTCAGTGTTGTCAGAAGCAAAGACAGCTGGATTTTGAATTTGTCCAGCAATGATAATGTATGAAGCAGCTTAAAAGGCAGCTTTCCCCCTTGCCACTGTGCTGGCCTCATTAACAGTTGTAGTCTTGCACAATATCTCAGTTGGCTGGGTGTAAAGTGTCTTTGAAGGAGGAGACAGTGGCCCCATCCATGCTGGCTTTATGAGGTGATTTGAAACTGATTTCAGGCATAGTTAGCGCAGGATACATTTGTGCTACCATTGCTAACCTATGGAGGTAAGAAAACAGTGTAATAGACTGTAGTGACAGGTGATGCAGAATTACCTTCACAGCCTTGATGAGTAAATCATTCCCAAAACTCTTGGAGACATGGTATAACCTACACAAGCACAGGGGCAGGATGTTAAGATGGATGCACCCTTCTACAGCCATAATTTCCTTTTGAACCTCACCCTGTTCCTCTGCAGTGGGGGTAGGAATTGTCATAGGAGACAATGGGATGTGTTGCTGAAGGAAGGGTTCCAGCTTTGAACTGAGTCACTGGTATGTTAATTACTTACATGAGGATAGGGCAGGATTTGGATTGCACAGTGACAAGCACTGATTTACAAGAGGAAAGGGTGGTGCTGAGCCAGCCCACACAGCAAATGGAGAAAGCTGGAGTGAAGCCCTGGTCCTGCACCGCAGAGCGATGCTCTTTGGTATTCTTGGCTAAGCAGGGGAAACAGGGTGAAGTCTGGATTATCCTGTTGAAAAGCAAGAGCCTGTGTTTATCCTTAACTAATGGCTGCTCACAGGTATTTTATGAGAATAAGTTAATATCAGCAAAATTATTTGTGATCTTCAGATGCAGGGCTCTTGCAGATGTGACGTAGAACCATTCAGGAGACATTGGAAGTGATTACAAGAAAGGCCATTTTTGGGTAGAAGTTAAGCAGCAATGTTTCTTGGTGTTATTTTTATCCCAAATGATATCAAAATTGTTTTCCCTTATGAGCTGCCTATTTACTCCTCAAAGAATGGAATTCATTTAATTTACAGTCACTCAGGTAAAAGCTAGAAGTTTAGTCTACACCTGATCTCTGGCCCCTCTAGAGTATCACTGGGAACAGAAAGACATTCAGAAAGTAATTTATTCCCTCTGCATTAGACAATCCTGTTGTGATCCAGAGCTGCCTATTTTAGTCCATCAAAGGGCCTAGACATCTGACTTAAGCTAGACACCTAGCTTTTAGATGGGTACAGACAGATAAAATGGATTTCACTCACAAAAAGTAACTTTGATTTTGATGTTCCAGAAGTGCCAAACCTTCCTGTAAAACAAATTGTAGCAGAGGGCTTACGTCCCAGCCACTAGATGAAGGTTAGGTGTTTACCATCATTTCTCAGTGGTGCTAACTTATGCAGACAAAAAGTTGATAATTAATGCCTTTTGAATGACAGTTTGAATCCAATTCAGAATGCTTTCTTACAACAATTTTGCCCATCTGATATATCTTTGTTGAAATATTTTTAACTCTTTTTAGTTCCACAAAATAAGGTAGCTTGTATTGGAAGAGTTGTATTCACCCCAATGAGTGACCAGTGTCAACTTTGTAGGCGAGAAGAGGATGTTTCCCATAAGGTCATGGCTGGAGTCTCATGGGTCATGGACATCTTTGTATGACCACTACCTGTGCAATGGGTAACCATTATTGAAATTCTGGGCCTTCTGCAAAATCAGCTAGAAATTTACCATAGCAAAATAAATTTGCAGAATTTTGCAAGAGCCCTCCTTTGATATTGATATCCTGCCTTGGCTCCATATTTTAGGATAACCCCATTCATTATCAAGAAGGAACAAAAATAGGAAGAGATAGGCATGAATGTATTGTAATTGACTGTAATTTAAGAAACACTGCACTTGCCAGAGGCACTTACTGGGAACTATACAGAAATCTAACAGCATTATCAGAACTAAGCCAATGGCTTTGTTCAGGTTCCCATTAACACTGTTTCACAAACATAAGGTGCACTCTGTTAGCCTCAATTTCTTCTTCTCTTTTTTTTTTAATTTTTTTGGTTTTTTTTGGTGCTTTTTTGTCTTTTTATTAGGCTTGGAAATCTCATGGGATGGAGACAGTTTTGTGGAAGTCATGGCTGCACCTCATCTGAAAGGCAAACTCTGTGGTCTGTGTGGCAATTACAATGGGCACAAACGAGATGACCTGATTGGGGGGGATGGGAATTTTAAGTTTGATGTGGACGACTTTGCTGAATCCTGGCGTGTGGAGTCCAATGAGTTCTGCAGCCGCCCGCAGAGAAAACCTGTACCCGAGCTCTGTCATGGGACAGTCAGGGTGAAACTGCGAGCTCATCGGGAATGCCAGAAACTCAAAGCGTGGGAGTTCCAGAGCTGTCATTCAACTGTGGATTATACCACCTTTTACCGGTAAGTGTGGCTTGCTGTGGAGGGAGATGCTAAGTTACTGTGTGAGGAGAAAAACCACTAGTAGGCCCAGTTCCAGTAGCACTTGAACATGTGATATGTTTGTTAAGAATTAATATACAGGTGTTTATTATGGGAGGTTTTCTGAGTCCGGAATCAGAAGAAGATGGTCCTGAACAAATAGATCTGAGCAGCCAACAGTGGGAAAGACAGGCAAGCTTGTGATAACCTAGGGAAAAAGTACTTTTGGAGACTGAAGAAAGAGGGGGAAGAGACTTCAAAACATTTTTGTAAACTCCCTCTGATTTCAAACTCAGTCGTAAAGTTGAGGCTGACTTCAATTGCTATTGCTTGTGGTCCACAGAAGTGTGTCTTCCCAGAAACATTTTGAAAATTACTTTATTAAAGCAAGGATATTATATATGTCTAATGCCTCTTGGATGGTGTGGTTTGTGGGTTGAGAGTTTGAAAGGGGAGAGTTAACAAAAAATTCCATGCATGGCTTGTCCTGCCCTGGGAGAAAAGAAAGACAGATGAGAATCTAGAATCCTTGTCTGAGTAAATTATTTAAGATTTTTTTTATCTTTAAAATGCTTACAGTCTAAGCAACAAAGACATATTTTCTGTTCTTTAATTGGCATGAGTTTATTTACCCCTCACTCAGTAAATACAATTGTCTATTCTTTTGATTGCCTGACATAAAAGGTAAGAGTAAGCTGAGTCACAGTTGTATGGTTGTGGATGAAGCTGCCTGATCACTGTGCTCCCAGCTTTCCCAACTTGGACACATCCACTGGACTATTTGATTTATTAGGAAAAGTTTTCTACAATGACTCAATTTCCCTTATGAATTGCCTTTCCTCTTTTTTTATAATGAGACAGACGTTTATCTAATCCAGCAGAATACATCTGAGGCTGGAAATGCTAGAAGAAGACATACAGCTTGGCTTGTAGTCTGTGTGCCTCTGCACTTATTTTGCTAGGGTGTATCCCTGTGCTTGGAGCCTGGCAAAGAGTAAAGATTATATTGTGTGCAGGTTATAATACTTTATCTTTTCCAATGGCTGAAGGCACAACAGAGAAGCTGACACACACACACAGGGTCTGTTGAATGCATTTCAGCAACATTCCCCTCTCACTTCCATCGTCCTTTAAAGGTAAGTGATGACAATGCAAATGGAAAACAGGCACAGAGAGATTTGTTTAATTTTGCAGTGGATTTTTTGTTCCTTTTTTAAAGTAGCTCATGATTAATTTAGTGCAATACACTTCCTGACACCACAGCAGAAAGTGATTTATATTTGGCTACAACAGTCAAAAAAATTCTACATGCTTGCACTCAGGAATTACCATAGAGCTTTTCTGTTCCTTTAAAATGATGTCCAATGTTTGTCCTGGAAACACAATGAAATCAAGCAAGTATTTAGTTTGATTGTGTCCTTTTGTAGAAAAGTGTATTTTTCCCTCAGGAAACTTTATGTTGAAATGACCATCATATTTTGTCCATTTCGATGTTGGTAGCTGTTAAAATGCTCAGCTTCCAACATAGGAATGAAGATAAAATATAATTTATAGCTAAATAATGGTATGTAATAGAATGCTGCTTCTTGTTAGAAACTGATAAAGTTGTAGCAAGGAATTTTGTCAATGACCATGGCCATTTTTCATACCAGGAAGTGTTTGCAAGGAGGTAATGATTACGGGACACGCATTCAAGAAGGATTTGCATTTTTCATTAATTCCATTCAAAGAACTCATTACTGGTGATGTGCTTTTGCAGGAGATTTAGATTTCCATTAAAAGAAATTCAAATTAACACACCTTTTAACTGATTTTTTTTGGAAAGGTATATTTAGTTAATGTTCTCTAATTTCAGGGTAAGTTTAACTAAAATTTTTAAAATTCTGCTTTTTTAACTCTGAGCAGGCTCCTAGCAATAAGAAAAGGGAGGAGGCAGAATGATACGGTTAGATTATTTTTTTTCTCCCAATGTCCTCATTGAATTGAATAGCTTCTCAGTTTTTACCCTCCAACATTACATATTATGGAATTTTTCCTTTTGAAATACTACATTTTCACTAGGTAATCTTTCTTGGTCATTCTTGCCTATATTACTGACATTGCTTTATTTTCATTTTGCTGCTTGGGAAGTGACCTGCTGTTAATAAAAATTCTCAGAAATAGAAATAAACTCAGCAGGAACAATAGGAATTAGGGTGTGTTTTCTCCAAATACCAAAAAAGGCAGCGAACAATGCATTGCAAACATTCGTCTGACATTGTGTTAGTGAGGAGATTTGTGTGAAGATATCTCAAATTAATTTTAAGTCTCATTCTTTTTACAGCTGTAGTTTCTCCTTTTGTTAGTCATCCAAAAAACATACAGTATGATTGTCATGATTGTTAAGTGAAAAGGATATAGTTCATGTTTTAAAGAGTAGAGACCTAGCTGCATGTTGACTCCTGTGCTTGACCTTGAGAGATCTGTGACACCTTAGGTTTTGCACCTTGCCCTTAACCCCTTTTTTGTGATGTTGTGACTTTGGTGACTTGTGTTTCCCTGCAAAGCATATGGCAGAAGAAAGTATACAATGTAAGTGTGTGAGAAAGGATTTTGAAATAGTCCTGAAAGCAGACTAACAAAATTCTGCACCACTTTTTAACATCTTTGTTTTGTAACTAAACACATTTTATGGTTTTTTAATTGTGGTTTGCTTTGTTTAGTTTGGGGCTGGTATTTGTTGTTTGTCTTTAATACATTTCTAGTTGTTCAGTACTTATGCGTAATACTCTAAAAATAACCCTTAGGGTTCAACTTTTTGGAGGCAAGTTCATTAAGCAGGAAAACTATTTTGAATTTCTAGGAGATTTTGGTAAATGTGTCAAGAAGAGATTAGAAGTTAGTGTCATCACCATTGCCACTTGTCTGTTTTGGTATTTCATTATGGCTAGCCATCATAGAGTGGTCCTTGAAAAAAAAAAGTAAAAGAAACTTACCAAGGTTACTCAGTATCAAGTTTTAGGCAAGATACTTAAATCATGCATGCAATAAAGCTGTCACTTAAACTCCTGAAACTGCTCTTGAGCATAAGCCGAACTAAAAATAGGTGATGCTATCTCAATATCTTGTGCTGTTGTAAACAGGAAAAGCTCTATCACATTATCGGGAAATATTACGGTACCACGTAAGCTCATGGATGAGGATCTGGGGATCTTGGGGAACTTGAAAAAGGAGAAGAGGACTTTCTGTGCTCACCAAACCCTACCCCATGGCTGATCTCATTGTGCATCTTTGAGCTGTGCTGTAGGTGCATCTTTGAGGGGCTTGCAGGTGACTCCTGCAAGTGAGGCCAGGGAGCGGTGTGATCTTGCAGGGCAGGTCACCAGTATGTCCCCATGCCTGCTTTGCTTGGTCATGACTGACACCTCTCAGGAGCCTCCTTGCAAGGCACAGGAGCAGGCAACCCCTACCACGGGTCTGGGGACTGCAGTGAAAGAGCCACAGCAATGCTGCTTTATGCAGGGAGAAATGTGGATGCAGGAGACACTGTAGAGGAAGACACAGGACTCATACTCCCTGAACACCTGCCTTCAGTAGCATCCATGGCTTTCTAGTAGGTGGGTGGGGTCTTTTTTTTTAAACAGTTGCATCAACTGATTTGGAACGTGGCATCGAGGTGATATCAGTATATCACCCATCTCTAATACACCTACACAGCAGCTGAGTTAATAAATGGCTAATTAGACAGTGCTTGAGTCTCTCACTACTGCCACAACTTTGGAAAAAATTCAGTATCTTGGTTTTGCTATGCAGTAGATTTCTCCATTTCACATTGGAAAATATGTGTCCCTAACTTTCAAGAGAAGTCTTTTGTATGATTATTACACTTCCTATTATTAATATATATTTTTGCTGGTTTTATTATTATATTTTAGCAGTCAATAGCACTCTGAATAATTAATTACTCTTTTTCTCATTTGTAATTGTCCTGGGATGCATTTTTCTCTTAAACACTTGAACTTAATCGTCAGTATTTTAGGGTAAGCAATAATTAACATACTAATAGCATCATTTGTTTGAATCTGTTAATCACATAAATTCAAGAATTGCAAATCTACTTTATTCTTGACTTAAATGCTCCTTGTGATGTGGTGACATTATCTACAGTTCTGGGTTAATCAGTAAATGAGTTTCTATCTCAGTTAACCTATTCACTTTATACAGTTAATTGCTGCAGTCTTGCAGTTTTTCTAAAAATTTCCACTTAACTTGAGAAAATATTACTGCTTGGCATTAAAGCATAAATTGCAATATTATGTAGCCTGTTAGATCTCTGTTACTGAGATTGGCAATGATGCCATAAAATGGCTGCAGAGAACATGTGAGCCGCTGCACTGCAAGGATAATTACAAACTCTGTTTGAAAGATGGGGACCAAGGGTTTGTGGCTTTGAAACAAAAGGTTTGAAGGTCTTTTTCCCTGTTAACAATGATGTCCTACAGCTGTAAAATTCATGTGGCTGTGCCCCTATGTTCACTCGGCAGGATAGTACAAAAAAAATGTACGCTGAAGAATGACTTAAGAAAATCCTGTCTCAAGTGTTTAAGGGGTGGATGGAACTGAGATCTCTGGAACCCTCAGTTTACTGCCAAGGTGCATATTGCAAAATTCTGCTCACAAGATTTTCAGGTTCTGGCTGTGAATTAGGGCACAGCAGTTGCTCCGGCTGAGGCCAGGCTGCTCCAGGGCTCCTCTGTGGTGTGAGTGCAGGGCAGCTGTAGCTCTTAGTGCTCACCAGGTCCTGTCCTGGCTTCTGCTCCTGAACCAGCCTCCACATGTGTCTTTCCACCCACTGCAGGACAGAACTGGCCTGTGTCCCCCTTCAAGACAAAGCCAGTGGTGTTGGCTCAAGAAAGGGGCTAATGGCATGAAACTGTGACTGATCCCCTTATAGAACTGGCACAGAGCAGGGGTTGGCTCTTGTTTCCACTGGCCCTTGTGCTGAGGAATGGATGTTTCTGCGCCTGTCAGACTATCTGCCTGAAGTTGGCCCTCAGTCTGGGCACTAGCAGCAGTGTAACCACAACAGAGAGGAGCTCAGGATGAAACAATTTATTCAACTTCTTGGGCAACTTGTCATTGAGCAGCTGCATGGCCCAGGGAACTTCTGGCTAGAAAGGAATTTAAAAATATTTCAAACAATTGTTGGTTTGTTTTTTTATTTTTAAGCAAGTCTGCATGAGGATGTGAGTTTTCTATGAATCACAGAATCACAAAATGGGTAAGGTTGGAGGGAACAAGACTGGGGTCATCTGGTCCAACCTCCCTGCTCAAGCAGGATCATCCTAGAGCACATTGCACAGAATTGTGTCCAGAGGGTTCTTGAATATGTCCATTGAGGGAGACTCCGCAACCTCTCTGGGCAATCTGTTCCAGTGCTCAGTCATCTGCACAGCAAAGAAATTCTTCCTCATGTTCAGGTGGAATTTCCTGTGTATCAGTTTCTGCCCATTGCCTCTTTTCCAATTGATTTGCACCACCAAGAAGAGCCTGGAAACATCCTCTTGGCACCCCACCTTTAGATATTTATACACATTAGTGAGGTCCCCTTTCAGTTGTCTCTTCTTGAGGCTGAGCAGGCCCAACTCCCTCATGAGAAAGATGCTCCAGTTCCCCAGTCCTTGTTGACCTCCCTGGACCTGCTCCAGGAGCTCCATATCTCCCTTGTACCCAGAAGCCCAGAATTGGACACACCACTCCAGATGTGGCCTCACCAGGCCTGGGTAGAAGGGCAGGATCACCTCCCTTGACCTGCTGGCAGTGCTCTTCCTGATTCAGGACACCTTCCTCAGGACACCACTGGCTTTCTGGGCCACAAGGGCACACTGCCAGGTCCTTCTTTGCAGAGCTGCTTCTCAGCAGTTTGGCCCTCAGCCTGTGCTGGTGCATGGGGTTATTCCTCCCCAGGTGCAGGACCCTGCATTTGCCTTTGTTGAACTTCAGACACTTCCTACCTGCCCGTCTCTCCAACATGTTGAGGTCCTTTTGAAGGGCTGCACAGCACTGTGGTAGTAGATGTGTAGGCACTGGGAGAGCCAGTGTGTCCCCAACCCTTGCAAGAGCTCTGGTGCTTGGGAACCAGTGCTCCATGTGTATCTGTCTGGGCTGCCTTTCCTTTATGCCCCTATATGAATTGACATTATGCCCCAAACCAGTCAATGCTTACCTCTGCATTTTGTGTAAGGCTGTGATGAACTGCTTGAAATACAGGTAAGAGGCACCATGACTTAGACTGTTGGTGGCTAACAGTGCTAACAATGAGAGAAAATGGACTTTGTGATGTCTGATGCATCTAGGAGCAAGCATCAAACTGTCCTGCCTGTATGCTAATGGTAAGGAGTATTGCAAAACTACTGCATATATGTAAGTCTATAGACCATCACTGTTTTAAGCCCTCTCCTTGAAGTACTTTTCATCTGATATAGCCAAGAGTGAGTGAGTGCAAGCTGCCAGAAAAATACTGTTTAGATGTAAAGATTAGAAGTTTGGATTTGGACAAATGGGTTGAGTGGTCAGAAAAGATAAATCTAAAGCTAAGCTGAGCTAAATTATCTTGAGATTATGATTCCTCTTCATCTTTCCCCACGCCCCTGACCCTGGTGGGGTATTTTTCATGTAAACAAGTCCCATCCACTTGTGTCTGTTTAGAAAAGTACCTCAGGAATTTGGGGCTAGAAAACATTCTTCTCTTTGTATCAGTGGTTATTACAGCTGTAAAACATCGATGCAGTGCCAGAAGATTCACAGATGTCTTCTTTCCTGTTGAGGTATTGGGATTCAGTGGGGGGAAGGGATTAGGGTGGAGAGGGCTCCAAAATCTGACAAAATAGTGGTGTTGGATAGACACCATTCATGTGGGACTGTCCATAGCTTGCTTCCAGCCGAGGAGTGCATGCTTCCCTACTGACCCACTTTGTACTTCCCTATATGGAAAGTGATTTTTTTTTTTAATTAATTAATTAATTTTTCTTTTTTTAAACAAGGAGAGATCTGTTACAGGAAAACCAGATGAAGCAGCACACTACTACTATGTGATTAAATTCCTGGAAGTTTCCTTTCCTTCCAAGGATGGCATGTCTGGAATGTATTTGTTTGCTTACCTAATTACATGATCACAACCCTACCTGTCCTTTTACACTGAATGAAATGTTATTTCCTGCTGCTTGCAAGTGCATTATGAGGCTTCATTTCTCACTTTTCCAGGAAAGAACTTCATTTGTCATTGTCATGAATGGAGGTATATAGAGATTTATGATGAAAACCTGCCTAGTAAAACTTCATTTCTTTCTGGTTTATTACCTGACTCAGTGAAATTCAAGTCAGGTGTTTCATAACCGATTGCTGTCTTACTCAGTGTCCATTGTCTGACAGTGAGACTCTGGATGTGAAACTGTAAGGTCAATTTAACTGACACAAAAATGATCCTGAAGGATGGTAGGTGCTATGGAGTAGGGAGGAAGGGGAAGACATCTAACAGAAAAGCAGGGTATGCCCAATGCCCTTATTATTTGTCAATATGGACTGCATTCTTAGAACTTGTTGTTCCTGGATTACTTTTAATAGAGGTTTGGTAGTTTTTTTTGGTTTTTTTTTCCTATGGTGCCTTGATGTCATGAGGTAAAATTCTGATTCATTGAAGTCAAGGGGAATTTTGCTGCATTTGGGTGACAGGTTTTCATCATTATGAATTGTCCTGTCCCAGGCAGCTGTATTACAGTAATCTTTGCATCAGTTAGTAATCTTTGTTTTGTCTTCCCACCATTTGCTGTACCACAGAGAATTTCAGAAAGCTTCAGCTAGTTGTTTCATTAGCATTCTTTACTGGGGTAGACAAAAGAAAACACATTCAAATCTGGACACCCATATCCTGTTTGCTGGTCTCTTTTTTCCTAGGGGAAAACTAAAGGGTTACTTTCCAAGGCAAAAAAACCTAATTTGTCTGGACACAGGCAACTGAGAGATCCTTTCTGTGTTTTGCTGACTAGAATTCACTTGTGGTTCTTTTTTCTTGTCTGTAAGAAACTTGTAGAAAAAGCCTGCAATGATAGGTCTGCTGTCCCTCACATTTTTCAAAGCTTTTTTGATAGGCTTTAAAACATGCTCTAGGCATAATTTCTTTAATCTAGAGTTCACAATCATAAATATCCTTATTAAAGCTACAATATTCAAATACCACTATTTCACAGTGAGCATGAACTGCCATGGTGAAATACAAGCCCATCCCTGTTGCATACACTAATAAATAGTTTTTGAAAGAGCCCTTTCTCATTCTGGAAAGCACCAATATTGTTTCATATTATGATAAAATGCATGATGTTTAAAAAGAGGAGAGAAGGTGTGGAGAGGAACTGGTAGAAAAGCAGAGTAATATCCTCCCTTGTAGAAGTAGTTTAAAAAGATGCCACCTGCCAGTTGGTACAACTTAATCTGTTGCCAAAGAATAAATATCTGCTACTCTGAAGTATTTCTTTTTAGCTGCAAAAATAAATCCCATTTTTGGAAAGATGCTGTGTGAAAAAGTTTTAAGCATTGTCAGAGGAAACCACCATATGTCTCTGTCAGGTACCACAGATTTTTAACTACAGCTGCTACAAAATCCAAGACCTCTATTTGATCTAATTTTAATTAACCTCTACAACAGAGGTTCTCAGCAGGGCTGTCTTTGCAAATTTGTTTTAATTTAATTTCAGCTTTTTATGTTTTAAGCTTTATTGCAGTATTGACTTTAGATAAAATGCAGACATGCTTAGCTGATGGCAATATGTCTATTTCTGTAAATAAATAATTCAAGAAACCAACCCATCATATCTCATACTCTGCCTTAAGGAGAGGTTAGTAAGTGTTGCAAGGAAGAGGAAACCTACGGATATGGTAGCTGGCCAACTGTGCCATATATGGAGGAGAAATCCTTTCAGGTCCCTGAGATGATCAGTTTACATCTCCATAACATGATATTTTAATTACCTTTCCTTTAGCATGTATAACTGCAAAGCTACTATATTTCAGTTCCTATTTTAAGCCACCTGCAGTATATCCTACCTAATTAGACACACAGCAAAGATAAGCAAGGGTGTTTATAAGCAGGCAAATGAGATGAATTTGTGGGAAATGTTTTAAAAATAAGCTTGACCTAATCCTCCTGATTATTCTTATGAGTTCATTTATGTTTCTGGCAGGATAGCCAGACAAAGCAGGACGTGAGCTGTGACCATCACAAAAAAATTCTGCAGAAGGTTTGCCTTAGGAAGGTTTTGACAGCTCCACTGAGCTTATCAAGCTTGTTCTCCCTGTATTTTGGAGAGCTGACTTGCTGCACACAAGGGGTCCATTCTAGAGACATTACATGGGTTAGATTTAACTGAAAGCTTTTTTGTGGGTGTTTTTAATAGTTGGAGATTTTTCCTTCCGTTTTGCTGTCTTGTTTTCTCAATATCACAGGGCATCCAAAAAATCTGGGATGTTCCCAGGCTTTGAGATCTCTGTGGACCTCTGCATTATGTCAGCTTTTAAGTAGCTGTCTGTGGTATAAAGCAGCAATCTGGCATATAGGCAAATCTCCTTCTTTCCTGTCTGTCCCCATAAGGGCTCGCTGTGCGGAGAGGTGTGTGAAAATCCCATACTCCACACTTGCTCTCTCAAGTGTACTAAAGTGTGTAAAACAATTAACTTTTAATTGTTCAAGCCTCATTTTTCTATTACTCTTCACAGCACACGAAGGAATCAGCACTTCACAGGACTTGTGATTTACACAGTGCCTCAAACAAGCACAGCACAATCCATTTTGGGGTCCTCTTCTGTTGCTGTTCAACCTGCAAAATGTTTGCACCCTGGGCAGCGAAGCTTTGAGATCAAGGGCAGATCAAGCACCAGGTGCCAGCAGTGTGATGAGAGACAGATGCAGCCCTTGATTAACTGTGAGCACACAGGTCTTACATATGCTGCAGGGCAAGCACTGGGGAGGACTTGAGGCATAACAACAAAAGTCCTGACCCCCCAGGGCAAGTTTTAGCACCTAAGGATTATTGTACCCTCAGGCATCGCAGCACCAAAGCAAAGAGCAGACTCAGTGGGAGCAGAAAAGAATGGTGGCACAGGTACTTGTGCTTATCCAATAGTATGTATTTATCCATCTTAAATATTTGCCACTACAATCCCTAATCTTGGGTAATGTATGGATATATGTGTTGGGTTCACCCAACTTAAACTACTTAAACTACTGAGATGCCCATTGGAAACACACATGTGGCTGTGCTTCCAAAATTAACTCTCTCTGTTGGATTCATCAGAGCAGACACAGACTTATGGAGTTTGCCAATGTCATCCTGGAGCAGAGTAGAACTGAAAGGCCAGTGGATCCAAAATACACTGTAACGAGTACCTTCCTCACCCAAAGGGAGCAATAGGGTTATATTTTAACCCAAAGTAGAGGGATGTGCATATGTGAGAGCAGGTGCTGTGATTTCACCTCTTCATCATGAAGAGCATTAAAAGTCTCTCTCTGACTCCTCCACTTAAGCCAGTTGAAATTAAAATTGTTGGTGAATGTGCTGGGAATACTGAAGGGAGTTGGAGCCATATGTTTTCTTGCATTCCTGGGTACTCCTACAACTAACATTCTGTTTACATAATATTCCTGAAACACAAAAGCTAAAATAAATCTAGCATGTGAAAATTAATTACAAGTAATTTCTCTTATGATAAGTCCGAGGAAGCTGTTGTAAGTGTTAAGGTATTCAGACAGCTGATTTTTGTACATCAGCTCTCAAATGAGGTATGTAGTTTACAGAGTGAGTGCTTAAGGTTATGTAGTCTACGAATACATGAAGTAAGAGCTTGTTGAGAATGGTGGATACCATGGCAGCAAAGAAAAAGATTACAAAGTTCTTCATTTCCTAAGTGCTCCTTCTTAGCACTTTACATTTACAAATCACAGTGTAAACATTTAATTCTCACTGTACCCTGGTTTGAAGTTGTTGAAATGAATAAAGACTTCTTTGCTGTGCAGGAAGTCAACAGCAGAGTTGAGATTAAAACGTGAAAATGCCTGGTTCCTGGCCTCAAGCTCAAGTCCTTTTGATGGAATTTAAGAGGTTTCACATGCACAAAAAGTGTATTGTCTTATTCTTGTCAAAGCAAAAATTCTCAAACTTTCAGAAAAAAGAATTGCTGTTTTTTTTAAGAGGGCACTAAATCTTCTCTGCTCCTTTAAGGCCCAGTAGAGATGACAACCTCATTAATATTCCATGCAGCAATGTGTCTTTGGCAAGTAAGAACCTTAAAATAAGTCAAAATCTAGTAATGAATTGAGGCATGGGCTATAAAACACTTGCTTTTGCAGCAGGAGGAGACAATATGCAAGAAAACCCCCACAGAACTCTGTGTTCAGATATCAAAGATCTGGCTGAGATTTGAAAGCCCATTTTTGTTGTTCTCATCAGTCTGTCTACATGGTTTTTCTCTGTTGTGTTAATTTTTCATCCCATTGTTCATGAAAAAAAAATTCCATACTCCCTGGAGTATGGCAAGATGATGACATAGATTATAGACGTCCTTGTTGTCCGCAAAGGATGACATAAACTTTCAATAATTTTAAGATTTGCTGTGATTATAGAAAACATTTTCAAAAACATCTTATGGACTGGTTGGCATGAGGAATACCCTTCTTGGCCTTGTCTGAAGGCAAAGATGATTTGCTGACAGTATAGAGAAATATCACCAATATATTACTAGAAGGAGTTGAATATTGTTTGGTAATCAGAGAAGAACTTAAACAGATCCCACAAAAAAGTGCCTATTTTATCTGCCATTGAGCTTGTTAATATGGTCTCAGGTTATACGTGTTAATTAGGCTATGTTTTGTCAGCGTCTGAAAAACGTAGTTCCCGTTATTTGCATCATAATTCCTCACTTTACAGAAGGCCTGAATGTTCACTGCAACCATTAGCAGTAAAGATCTGACTTCAAAATATCCACTAGTCCAAAATCAAAATACACTATACAGTAATTTCAGCCCATTTGTAAGGGATATTTGGTTCGCATTCCAGCTCTCCTTTAACTCACCTGCTCTGATTTCCAGATCATTTGTCTCTCTTGTTAGTTTGATCTCTACAGTCATTTCAAACCCCATACCCTGCAGATGAGAATGCAATTAACAGGCACTGTTAACTGTGAACTGTGTTCTCTGCACAGCTGGGTGAGATCACACCAAGCATGGTGGCAGAGAGACACCAAAGGAACAAATTTCTTTGGCAGCATGTTCTCTCATGAGCCTGTGCTTTCTCCCAAGATGTCTAGACTGCTGCCTGACTTGACATAATCTATTCCATAGCCATAGTCTGTATTATGTGGTAGCCAGTGATATCCCTGTCCAGGATTCCCATCTGGCTTTTGAGGAAAGGAATTCACACTGCATGGTTCTTTTTATCAGCTGGATGCTGATAAAGCATAGCCCCAAGAATTTTCTTCACCTGCCTCCTTTATTTCTCTTTGTTTCTCAGTGCTGTTCATATTTCTCTACAAATGATAAAGTACTTGTCCAGGAACACTTTTTGGTTATGGAATACCACAGGGATTTTTGTCAACTTTCTCCATTTATGGAAGTTAAAATTTTATATGGGCAGAGGATATTTAACTGTGGCACTGGAAATAAATAACATAAAAGATGCTGTTTATTTTCTTCACTGTCCTTGCAGCAGATGTGGGCTATGTTCAAAGTCATGCCAGGGTTTAAAATGTAAATGCGCAGAGAATTGTTGGCGAATTATGTTTTAGTTCCATAACTGTGATGGGAATGATCAACAGTGGTCTGTGCAGAATGTTTAAAAGCTTTTCCATATGACTAGGAAGTCAAGAGGGGATAAATTTCCTCAGTGTTTATAATTAAAATCCAAAAGAAGATATTAAACATTTACTGGTTTCTATGTTGTGGTCAATATTAAGATTTATTGACTTGAGGACCAATATTGACTAGGCCTGATTTTTCCCTTAAGACTTACTAAATCTGGATGGTGACTGAAAGCAGAAGGTTGCATGGTTTAGATATCCAATAGCAGCCTATTGCAAGGATAAGAACTTCTTTGACCTTCTGAAAGAGTCCAAAGTTTTTTCTAATGTTTTTTACAATGCTTTAGGAAAATTAGTATTCCAGTAATGCTTTTAAGAGCCTTTTATTTGTGGAAATGCCCCTTTGACATACAATAGTTGGAGTTATGTGGAGTGCATGAAAATGCTGGATTGGCAGCCTAAAGGAGAGAGTTTTGTGCGTTGAGTTAGTAGTGTTGTGTGGGTATAGTATGAACAACAGCAACAAAAGTTTCTTGTGGTGTCTTACTGTTATGTTTCCAGCTCAGGGTGTGACAGCACAGCCTGCTGAAGCCCACAGAATCATCCCTGTATCTATCCAGTCCTTGACTGTCTCTGAATTACTGCAAACAAGTGATGACTTTTGTGACATGAACTGCTCCTTCTGAGAAGCATGAAAATGCACCTGAACTCATTCGAGGTCACCACTACTTATGCTTTTGTGTTAAAAGTTTTATCATTTGAAAACATCAGATGCCTGAGAGTTTGAGCCAGGAAAGACAGAGATCAGAGACTGATCTCATAAACCAACATATTACGTGACTATCACTCCTACATACACAACATATGTATTTTTGCCTGCTCCTAACTGTTGCCTGAATTTTATGCATTGCTAAAGATCTGAACACAGAAATTAATCTCTTGCAGATGCTGACTTGTGGCTGGCAGCATCCTTCATTTTCAGGCTTAAGGTACTAATAAAATGTTTAATTCTGTTTTCCATTCAGATGTGAGAAAGTCATCCAGATTGACATGAACCAAGACTTTGATTCATTTTTTGTTGGTGGCGAGAGTGGACCTAGCTCATGTCTCAGGGTTCTAGACAGGATGGTATTTTATGAAGTAGCCCAATAACCCACTCAACAGTTAGATCCAGCAAAGTAGTTTATCCAGCAGCTTTTGCCACCTCCCTTCCTGGGCAGCTTGGAGCCCATCAAATTACATGTTCAGTCTGAATTCAGGCTTCTTGGTGGCTCAGCAAAAGGATTTGTTATGAGCTCAGTGTGGAATGACCAAGAGAGGATTACTGTGCTTATGTGCAGTAGGAACATAAACAATTTTTGTAATATTGAGTGTCAGCTCCAAGAAAACCAGCTTTATCGTAAGATTAGTTGTATTTCTGAAAACTGGCAGACACAGGGATTGGTTTTCAAGGCTTGTGTTGACTTTGTCCTCCTCTCCTGTAGTGTCCACTGTCTGCTTTGAATGGAAAAGTCACGCCTTACTTATCCTAGGAAAATGCATTATGTTCAGGTAGCTAGTGTTTCTGGCAAACAGTTATATCTTCTTACAGAGTTTACGAGAAGCCAGTTGCCTCAATGTTATAAATTTTTAGTGTTCCTTTATATATCTTGTAAATATGAATGCTGTCTTTCTGTGCAGTAATCCAAATGAAAGTGTGAAAGAATACATACTCCTTTTTTATTTTTGGTTGACCCTTTGTTTTCCCCCATTGTAGTACAGGTGTGACAGTGATGGAAGAACATGTTTACAGGTCTGTGGGGCTGCTGGAAAAAAAGGTCCCTCCCAGGGCTGTTCACAAAGTGAATCATTAGCCTGACTGTAACAATAAATACCGTGACAGAGAACATGGAAGGATTTATCCAAAGGTTACATTGACCCAGGTTTCTCTGCTGAAAGAAGCTTGCAGCTGTGTTAAGATTAAAGAGTGTCAGAGAACCATAATGTGTGTGATTTTTTCACTCTGAGTAAAATACGAGCTGTTTGTCTAACAGCCCCAGGTGAGGGATGCTAGTGTCAGGCTGCCTTGGGGCTGTCATATATATTTCCAGTGGGTTTTTAGTGTTCAGGAATAATCTGCTCTTTGATACATTTACCTGACATATCCTAAACTCCTGCGATGCCCAGGAGGAGAGCTTTGTCCCACTATTCTCACTACTTTAATAGTCGCTCAGAAAAAGGAAGCATAATGGGAACAATTCAGACAAATAACTGAGGTCTGAGTTATGTCACAGAAATGGAAGTAGTCCAGATGAATCACTCACCTTCTTACTTAAATATGCTGGTCGGCCAGGCTGTGATGTGATAAGCATTTTATCTGCAGCAACAGGCAGCTTCTTGGGTGTCTCATCACTGTTGGGCTTTGGTGAAAAGCCTTGTGTGAGTTTTTATGCATGCATGGAAGGATGCAGTCATGTAGTTAAGTACGTGGCAACACCTCTATGGTTAATCTGATTAACCTGCTTCTTCTTTCATTGATAATATTTTAAAGTCAGGAGTGATGTCATGTGTTTAATACTGATTTAGAAGCAAGAGTTTTGCCTTTAGTGGCATAGGGTGTACTGTAGACCATAGTTGCATTAAGTCTCTCTTTGGTCTACCCTTAGCAGATTGACCCAGTTTTCTCCTACACTCCCAACAGTAAGCCTGGCACTCTGAGCTCAGGCAGGACACCTTGAGCTTTCAGAATCATTCTCAACAGTGGCAGTCCCCAGTAGATGCTGTGGAAAAACAGCAATGGCAGAGAGGAATATGGAGTGTTGCTGTACTGAATGTTCCTTGTGAAGAAATTGTGGTTATTGTTGCATCTGTGGGCAGTAAACAAATTAATCTTCTGACATGTTGCAGAAAACACCAGAGAAAAACCATGAGAAAGTTTTATATAATTTTAATAGTGCTTTGTAATTTCCTACCCACAAGTCGTTTAATTTTTCATCAGAGGACTCAGCATTGGACGTGCACATGTGGTGAACGTGAAGGAGAGAAGATCTACTGGTCTCTCCTCCTAGGTTTCCATTGTGAGTTGATTTTTCTGAAAACACTTAAATGGCATTTTTTCCTTGTATTTTATAGAAGCTTCAAGTGATCACCTCATGAGAAGTGGACCCTGCTAAGGACTGTACAACAGGTTATAGGCAAATATTTCAACAGCCCGGCAAGAACTCTTTAGCAGCCATTTAGCTGGTTTTGTATTTACAAGTGGCCTTGACTGACAGCTCTCTTAGTAGTGTAACCATGCTGGTTGTTTGGATCATCTCTGAACCTGCTTCTGACTCTGAGTCCACATGGTTCTTATGTTGGCTTGATCTAGGGAGTCACATAAATGATTGTGGATTGTTATAAGAGATGGGTTTCCATGTAGGGTAGCTTTTAAATATGGAAAGTTGCCATGAAACACAACATGAGGAAAGAGAAAAACACCTGGGGCTTAATTGGTGTCGTGTTTCTGTTTTACTTCCGAAAAACCTAAGATTATATCCCAATTGCACAAGATAAAATACCTTAAATTAGTTTTCTTAGCTTGAGCAGAGCTCCTAGAGGACCTTAATCAAAGCAAAGCACACAGCTTTTGACAGAAAACCCAGAGCTTTTTGTTGTTTGAGGGTTTTTTCCCACTTGTTTAATACAAAGGTGATTCAATCCTAGTGGAGAGCAGTCACTGTAATGAAATATTTCTCTGTGTTACTGTGATATTAAGTAGAAAACCTGTAAGTGGTGCAGGGATACTCTCAGCTGTAGCCTACTTAGACACAGGAAAAGACCAGAGTCCCATTGTAAGGAAGTGATCCCTTTCTTCAGGTAGCCTTGGTCTTTCATTTTGAATCTCCTAAGCTTTTTAGTAAGCATAATTTTTTTTTAAACCTTCAAGGGGTGGCTGGTGTTTTGGAGGTGAATGAATGGGGGGCATGAGGCTTGGCCCTTGCTCTGTCCTGTGTCGCATATGAACCAGCTCAGGGATACATCAAAGTCTCAATATCTGAGTATACAAGATAAAGCCTCCAAAATCAGAGAGAATTGGTTGTCAGGTGCTATGGTGGAGTCATCTCCACTGACTGTTTGGTGCAGGTGGGTTATCAGCTGTGCAGAGCATGGGCTGCCGTTTAAACCACTGCCCATCAGTGCAAAATTTTGCAGAAGCACCCATTGCACCAAAGGCTGAAAATATGTGCCTGAACCGTCCAGGCAAGAAGTACTTCAAAATTTATTTTTACTCTGTTTTATAAACCCACTTCTTCTCTGTCTCTGGTACTCTAGCTTTATTGATGCATGCTTGCAAAAGAAAAAGCATAATAAAGTCTCTCTTCAGAAGAAGATTTTGAAGCAGTGACCTTCTTCTGAACTTTATGTCATGGTTTCCATTTGCTGTCATGCTTGGTACAGTTTGAAATTTCCTGGCATCTTATCGCTTGGCTCAACAGTGCAGTTTTCACTTTTTCTTCATTGTCCAGTTAGTGGGCAGAGACCGGGAATGTGCTTCCGCAGTGGCTTACTCTGCTGGGTTTAGGTCTCCAATGAACCAGCTCAACAGCTTTGCTAATGTCAGTGTTATCTGCTGAGCTTATGTGGGAGTGTTGCTGGAGAGTGTGTTTCATGGAAGACAAGTTGGTGAAGCAGACCATAAAGTTTAGATTTGCTACCTTTTTCAGTTTGATAGCTGGAGCAGAGAGGTTAGCACCAGATTTCAGAGTTGTTGTGAGCTGGAGGTAGGAGGGGAGTCCAGTGCTGAGGGCAGCAGCTGGCAGCTTGATCTAGCGAGAGGTGTTTGCCACTTAGCTGATCTCTGGTGTCTGCATTTCCTGACTTGCATGCTGTGTGATTCCTGTGATGGTTGGAAACAGCAATAAAAGTGGATTGAGAATGAAAAGATTCCATTCTGCCATGTGGTCTTTTAGAGTGCCATGGGTTTTCCTATGCAGGTTTCTGGGAAAAGGGCTGATCCACAGGCCAGAGGTGTTTACTTCATGTTGTAGGAATTTGCACTCCAACCAGAATATGAAGCTGTTGGAAGTCCCCTGGAGATAAGACCATGAGTGTGACTGACAATGCCAAGGGTATATCTAAATGGAGAAATTTACTTCGACTGTTGCTGTATAAATGGATATTTTTACAGGGACTGTTCCTTTGCAGGGGAGAATATGCAGAGAGCTAGGACTGCATATTTCCAGTTTCACCAGCACCAAGGGTTGCTCTCAGTACAAGCCTGTGGCAGGACAATTTCTGCAGGTCTCTTCCATCTTGCTGTGGGTCAGACCTTAATGGCACATTTTTAATCTGTCTCATTGCAGGTGAGATTATTTGCTTGAGGCCACCACAGAAAATCACGTCTATTTAGGATTAATAAGGAAGTGTGTTTTAAGCCTACCCTAGACTGCTGTGCAACTGCATGCAGTAAATCATAGGGCCTGTGAGTTCTGCTGCATAAAATAATAGAGGTATTTTGTTTGGTAATATCATTAACAACAATAGGGAAGAATTATTGGTCTTAGCAAAGTTCTTCTATTTAGCCTTTAACCTGGTATTTCTCTATTTTGTCTCATGAATGGAAAAACATCTCTGGGTCACTTTATTGCACAGAAAACAGGAAAAAGAAAATAGGTGCTGGTATTGTCATCACGGTTGGTGAAGTCTTGTCAATTTGCAGATTTTTCACAAAGTTGCTGGAAAACTGGTGCTGTTTTACTTCAGATTATAATATGGGATAGCACTTGCTGCTTCTGTTGTCAAGAGAAACTCTATGTTTTGAATGTCACCCCTCATGACCCCCTTTTTGACCTGGATAGCTCAGGCCTGATTAATCTAAAATGATGCTGCCAAGACCTTGGGCCAGGGGAGTGTATGTCTGTAAAATCTGGTAAATACTAGACGAGTAATATGATTACAGCAATGAGGCATGGGCATCTTCCACCTCTGTGCATATTCCCCATTGCTTTTGGAAGTCAGATGCAGCAGACTGTGTGCTGTGCTTCCCCCTGCAAAGGGCTGGGATTTGGAAAGGCCAGTTAGCACATCTGCTGTGCTTCAGGCAGCATCAGAGGAAGCCCTAGGAAGCACGTGCACCCCAGAAACGTGAATTATATATCACTCTGTGGTCACAGAGTGTGAACTGTGCATTTTGTTCATCCTCATGAATGCACTGGAAGGAGAAATAAAAAATGAGAGAGAGGCTTTTCTTCACTCAGATGGTCTGAGGCAACGACTTGAAAGCAATGAAACACCTTGCAAGACAGCAGTGGGGAGGTGGGGTCAGGGCCAGCTCTTCCATTCCCCCACTGCTGAAGACATGATTTGTGAGTATGTGGGACAAATCACTTCCCAAACTGTCACCATTCCTGTGCCTCCCCCTAACTGGGTCCCAGAGGGGAAGGCACAGGTTCCTTGGTTGGGTCTGCCCACTGTCTTGAATTTGGAAAGAACAAACTTAAGTCTTGGCATCATTTCCTTCTTGCATCCCACAGTTGTGAGATCTGACTGTCAATGTATATAATTTAGCAACTGCCTCTGGTTTGAATTGAGCCTGGGGCTAAAAAGTGTTTGCATTCAGTGAGCAGTACACAAGTTGCGTTAAATGAGATGGTGACTTCCCTCTGTTGTTAGACATTTATATAAATAATTAGCAGCAAAGTGATATCCTCAGAAGAAGTTATGTAAAGGTGCTGGAGTCTTTCCCTACCTGTACAGCTGGATCGTTTTTAATACTGTGAAAATACATTGCTTCCCTTCGTTTCTTGTTAAATAGGATATTTTAATGCTAGGGCTCTTACTTTGCCTGTGTTCTGTAAGTGCAAAATTTAGGATTTTTCACAAGTTAAAAAGTACACAAGGTGCACAAGCTTAGCAGGAAACAGATGGGGGAAAATGGCATTTCGAACTAGTCTGACTTTAAAAATATTTACTGTGGTAGCACATGAATGAAGGTTTGAGGCTCCAGATTGCCCACTTACTTGTGTGTAAAATGAAATATGGAAACAGAACATGGAACAATGAAATGCTTCTGAAGCTTTATCTGCTGATCTCAAGCATCCAGGGCTGCTTGCTATCATTGCAGCTTCTGACTGGCATAAAACCCACCAAGTGGTACAATGGCTCTTACCCTCATGGAGTTCATGGTGCAAAACCACAACACTTTTTTCTATGACCAGCTCCCTCCCCACCTTGCAATTTGCAGTCTTTGGAGCATGTCAACAATGTATTTCAAACTTCCTCAGCTTTTGGATTCTATCTGAATGTAAAGAGATTCTGTTTGAATGTAAAGAGAAGAGCACTTTATGAGAAGAGGAGGAGCAGCTGAGGTGGGGTGGGGGGGGTTGGAGGACTCCTTTATCTGGCATCACCATGAAAGCAGTTGAGTCAAGGCCTGAGATTAGTTAACTTTCAGACCACCACAGCTCGCTGGTGAGTGTCCCAAACCGACTGGCTGCCTAGCTGGAAGGTGCTTCAACCCTGGCTCTCTGCTGCTGCTTGGCTAAGCTGCTCCACAGCTGGGCAGCAAGGGGCTGACTCCAGCCACTCAGTCCTGGGCTCCGGTGTCCCCACCCAGAGGTTCAACTTTGCTGGCTTTCACAGCTCTTCTTTTTTCCTCTTGCTACCATATTCTAAACCCACAAGGGTTCAAAGCAGGGTTGAGAAAAGATACGGTTTTCCTGTGATTTCTGAACGTGGATACTAGCTCTGTGAAGGACCAGATGTAGAAGGGTTAGGGGAAACAAACTCATAAATTGTTGCTGCTGAGACTGTGATTGCATGTGATATTATTCCACTGCTGAAAACAAATATAATGTATTGCTGCAGAGCCAGCTTTGGGGTTAGGAAAGTTGGGTAGAGATCCTTGCCTGGGGCTCTCTGTGAATCTTTGCTCTTTCTAGTGAAACTGCACTGATTTATGGTTGTGTCTGGAAACTAGAAGTGGCCCAACATGGATCCAGAGGCAAATGTTCTTAAAACTGAGTGTTCCATTGTGCATATGTGCAGATATGCATATGGGGGATGGAGAATGAGTTTAGTTTGTTACTAAGTTGGAACAGATGTCAGATCTGAGATTGGAGATTTCAGTCCTTCTCCTTGTCTTGTGGAAACAATGCAGTCCTATCATTTCAGCTGTTGAGTTGGAGCTGGTGTGCGCCTTAGGTCTCAGCTTTGTTACCCTCTGAGCTCTGAGGCTTGTCTGGAAAGCAAAATACAATTCAAATGTTATGATCCTGGAAAACCAAAATGGAAATTGATATTGGGAACAAACATTGATACTTCTGTGGACAGGAACCTCCCACCTTACTACTGTTCTTCTAAATGGGTCAGACTGTGTGGGCAGCTTAATATCATATATCAAAAAGCAGATGACCTGCTTATCCTCTGTGTGATAGAATTGAAAATGAAGGATTTTTAAAGACTTAATCCTTCTATTCACCATTTTGAAATATGGCTAAGGAAAATCCTGTGTGAATCAAACAGACAAAACTGGCATACAAGAGAAAAACTAATGAATGTACATACTGAAAGGGAACATTTTATTCTCCCCAAGTAATTCATGCCATTTTATGGTTTATTTGAAATGAAGTAGTCAGTCCTGGCGGGATAGTGAGCTACTTGGCACATATGTTCAGTTGCATCCATAGAGAAAAGAAACAGCTCTTTCTGGAGAAAAGTCAGTTTGTGAGGATGGGAGAACTTTTTCAGAGCTTGTCGTGTAGGCTGAGACATCAGAAGCAGGTGGTGCTGGCCAACCACACCTGGCATTACAGACAAACAGAATTTTACCCTGGGCTTCAACAGGCATGGAGTTATATCAACACCAAGTGTTTCTGGAAAACGTTAACCATAAAAGAGCCTTCTTTTCTCAAGCCAGGCTGTGTCCTCCTGTAACCAGCTTTTCACGAGAAGGGAGAAGTTGGCCTGAGGTTAACCACCACATGCCCAGCTAAGACCAACTCAGAGATGGTGAATGTAGAAATGCTTAAAATACAATCCTTAGCCAAAGCTATTTGCCTAATATCCAAAAACCCCTAACAACTTCTTAGAAATACAATTAGTCATTTCCAAGTCCTAGATAATATGACTATTTAACTGTAACATTAAAAAGCCTTACTCATATGTTAAGATCCTAGGGTGCTAGTGTCAAGCACATATTAGAATCTCCTTGCTGCCCTCAAAACATTTAAGTTTTAAAGATGTATGTTTGTTTAGCTGTCAGGACAGCCTGTCCTGGCATTGTTCTGCCAGTACTGAACTCCATTTGATAAAGAAATAGCCTGCTTCACTGCCACAACTTCCCCATCAAAACACTTCCTCCCTAACATTTGAACAGGATTGAAAAGTGGGTGTATTAAGAAGCAGAAAGACAGAATCATAATGGGGTATCTGTAAGATTTCCTATCTTCATTGGATATATGTCATGCTCTCTGGCTTTTCTTCTTGTTCTTAAGAAACATAGTCAAATCTCACTAACTCAGCAGAGTCAGGTTAGAATGTTGCTTACATGGAGTACCCTGTGGGGTTGAAAGCACACACAGCAAGAAGTTTGTTTTAGGACTTACTATATGGCATGCTGCCTTGGAAGGCAGTGCTGTAATATAATCATCAAGATGCCTTATAAAAACAGATCTGAAGGAGTACAAAGGAAAGTTATTTGCAATGCACAGCAATACATTTTATTGAGCATACACAACCAATAAAGGTATTTATCTGTACTTCTGAGCACATCTGGAGACACCCCTACACGTATACACCCGTGGAAGTTCTCTTTTCCCAATGAGAAATTAAGACCAAAGACTAATCACATGTGATCATAAAAATTGTGACAGTTTGCATTAAAAGTAAAGGGGGAGAAGGGAGGGAGTGTTAATACTATGTTTGTCTGAGTTTCTTTTCTAAACATTTGATTCTGACCACCTCAAGTCTTCCTTCACTTTATCTTAACTACACCCTTTTCGTCACTTCCCATCGTGAAAATTGTACATTTCTGTTAGAAGATAAACAGGTGTTACTTTTCATTCTGGCAGCAGCGGCATTTAGTGCAGGATGAAATAATCCTGCCATTAAATAAGAAGCTCACAGTGGTGTTGTGAAGCTTAATTTGTTTGGAAAATGCTTTGCAGTATTCAGATAAAAGGCACTCTGGAAATTCAAAGTATTATTACTGCACAGCTGGTGGTCTACATGCTGCAGATGTTTCTTCCATGCTGTTGCATGGTTACTTAAGTGGCTTCTTAGTGCAGATGTTCATGAGTGAGCATGCACAACCTCCTCTGCTGATGTTTTTTGACACAGATTTTATTGCTGCTTGACTTTTGATCTTGAAAAGAATATTCTTCTACTGGTGAGGTGCTACGTGTGTGTATGACTACATCCCTGTTGGTCCAGCCCCCACTGCAAACAACAGCATCTGCAGATATTTACTGAGAGCCTTTCTCTTTAGCCTCCATTTCCTTCTGTGGCTTTTACTTGTTCCCACAGTGTTTGACTCTGGGGATTCTGACTCTTCTGCTAATACTCTGTCACCATCACTATCTTCATGCAAACGTGATGATTCCCTTGGTACTCTTTGCCCAGATGGGATCAAGAACTTCATTGCATCTTGATTTTTTCTTTCCTTGGCTGCTGCCACTGTTACATAAATGGATCTCTAAGAATTTCTGGGCTTGCCATTCACAATCTCTCTGAAAAGATTTGAAGATGAGATGAACTTCTAATTTCTTCATGTTCTGTGATACTTTTTCTTACAAGTGGAGAGAGTTATGGTATGACTTCAGCTGACATCCACATGGAATGTGCTGAACATGTGCAAATCTCCAGGGCTGTATGACTCAACCTATTTGGTGAGAGAACTAATGCTAAAATTTACCTTCCTCTTGCTTTGCTGTATTTCCAGCAAATGGCAGGATATCCAGTCCAATACAAGGGCAACTGAGTAAACAAGATTTCTGTCTAATCTGAAGTGCAGTGTATTACTGACCTAAGAGTAGGAAAGAACCAAACCCTGTACACACACCCATTGCACACAGAGAGCAGAATGGTACTGGTTCTGGTTAACATAGACTTTATTCACAAAATTCACATGGAAGACAGAGAGAATTTGGTACAATATACCGGAGTGTTTGTTATGATAAGTATTAAAAATCCAAGCTTTTGGAGCAGAATATTAAAGAGCCACAGTCTTGCAGCTTCGAGGAATGAATCTTGGCCTTTCTGAGAAGGCAGATGCTTAAAGCTGACTGCATCTAGACAAATAATTTCAGAAAGAGAAATCCTACTACTTTTTGTAGCATTTTATGCAGAATTCAGCATAAATCATAGCAAAAGGCTCAGCCTTTACCTGTAAAAATTAGATCTGAAAGAAAGACAGCTTGAGAAGGCTAGACCCTGGCTACATAGTGAGGTGAATTGCACTTGAAAGTGCAATTCAAGACAATTCAGACAGCTCAAGCTGTCTTTCTTTCACCACTCCTTTCCCCTCATCTTTAAATGTGTAACAATTTGTCAGTGCTCATGAAATCTTCTAAATGATATCCATGGGGACAATGGCTACCTTTATTACACAGAACTGATAGGGTTTATGCAGATATATACCCTCTGACCCTACTGAAGTGTCTCATCTGTTCTGTGGGTTCATCTTGATAGGCATGACTTTCATTCTGCCTCCCTAGTGTCTCTGAACTATAAAAATTGCTACACATATGTGTAACAGGATTTGTTCCACCTAACTTCCCCACTATTGCTGCTCCAAGAGGATAGACTTATGGTATTGCTACTTGTCCAGATTCCCATAGTTTTTCATCCTTGACTGCTGCTACTGCAGTTATTCCTCTTCTTTTGATGCACTAATATTGATGTGCCCATTATCACTGGAAGGGTAGAGGGAGTAGAGACGCAAAGGGGAAAGAGGAAGGGAAAGAAGGAAGTACTTCTAATGTTCTCTCATTACTCACTTCATCTCCCCTGTTTCATGACCAATGCCTCCTCCCCTCTTCTGATATATTCCTTTGCTCATTCTGGTTAGGAATCCCAGCTGAAAGAATGTCATCATATGGGTAACATTTGGATTCATGTAATTTCGTTCATTTTGATAATTTGTGATTTACTATTGCTTGATAATAAAAGATTCTTTTACACATTATAAAAATTACATTCAATCACTGGTTCCAGAATGGAGACTGAAAATCAATGAGGAGCAGCTTTTACTCCTGCCACTTTGGCTTGAGTTTGAAACGTTTCACACAGTAGCTCTGCTAGGAGTAACTTGGGCTTCCTTACTAACGTAATAAAACACAGACCATCCTAAGGGGATGAGGGAGTTGCATTCCAAAACTTGCACTGCAATCAACCAAAGTTTAATGGAAAAGGTTGAAAAGATTCTATTAAAAAACAATTTTCTTCCTATATATCATAAACTCTATTTTATGCTTTCCCCACTCCCTCCTTTTTTTCCTTACTGGCACAAAAACAGGATCTTTGTTTTGACAGAGATAATCTGCTCATGCTTTCATATGGGCCCTCAGGCTCCCTACCTGTGGAAAGATCCATGGGAGCAGAAAAACTACTGAGTGAGTTTCATATGCTCACCTCAAAGGGAAAAAATCAGTGGCCTCACAGAGGCATGGACTGTAAACATTGTGGTTCCCAAAGACCCTTGGAGAACATGAACACAATCTCCTGCACAGTCTGCACAATTTCCAACAATAGCTTTTCCTTCTTTATTGCCTTGTGGGATTTCTCTCTCCATCTATCAGCTGGGCTTCTTCAGGAGACGTGCTGTATGGGCTGCTTTGCTGCAGTTGTGCTGCCTCCCTTTTCCCAAAGTCTGAAAGGCACACTTGGGGCTGACAATTTCCACCCGCAAACTTTGCTGGTGAGAAAGGATATAGTAGCTTGCAGCCACTGCCAAGTTTGACAGCAAGCTTCATAACAAACTGGTACAGCTCCGAGATCTCTCTGCTGCTTCTGTAGGGAGGCCAGGGAAGATTTTATGGGGTGAAAAGTGATGGAGAGAGAATGAATTGCTTTGTGGCTCCATCAGGCAACATAATCGAGGTGGCCAGCATTGAGCTGATCTGTTCCATAGTCTCTTGCCCAGCCAACAAAAAGAGGCAAAATGATATTTAGATGTTTAGTACTTTGTATATAAGACTAAGCCCAGATTTTATCTTAATGTCTTTGCCATTGGACATGACCCACAGATGGAACAGGAAAAACAACTGTGATTATTCTGTGATAAGGAGTTAGCTCATGTAGCTGCAATTTCTCCTTAAAGTCTGCCGATTTACATCTCAACTGCCTTTGTATCTAGCCAAGTAAATGACCATGCCCAAACCAACTCACTGGAAGGTAAGTTTCAAGAACAAACCTTGGCTCTGTCTGCTCATATCATCTCATCCCATTTCACCCAGAATTAGGTCATTCTGGCTTTATAACATCTATGTGGGTTTCTGTGGTTCCTGGGCGAGGCTGATATGTCTTGGAATCACTATGTCTAGTACAGGAAATTTTAATTCATAGCATTTAAATTCAGAAAGCTTGAATTTAATGTTCAGTGATGTCCTGAATGAGTCTGGATCCTTTAAAGCCTTGAAGTACAGAACTAAAAAAAAAAAAGGCTGATGACAGTTCTGAGTCTTGGCTCCTGTGCTGTCAGCAGGAAAATCCCCATTCATTTCACTGAAACCAGCTTTTCATCCACAATGTTTTCATGCTCTGTATGGTGTTTTGCACTTGAGACCTTGCAGTCAGGAAGGTTAAAGAACTGTGGCAGTATGCAAAGTGTACCTTATCCAAAGCTCTCTGTATGTGAAGTAGCAGGCTACATCAAACTGACTAGAGAGCAGAAACTAGATCTCTGCCTCCTGGCTGAATCCCTATCACTCTGCTCACCCTCTGCCTCTGGTATTGAATCCTGAATGGGACATGGCAGCACTGCTGCTGTTTTAAGACAGCCGTCCTTGATGGGCCTCACTGTTGGGGCGTCAGTCAGGCTTTATGCCTGCCAATGCCTACGTGATCATGAGAGCTTGCAGAGCAAAAGCAGAGGTGCCTGAGGAAATGTAAAGGCAGGAACTAAATATCCCTCATGAAAAAGGTCAGCCTTGCTGGAGTCAGGGTAACCCCGCCAGGACCACAGTTTTGTATTCATGTGTTTGGATCCTGTCTCAATCATGCTTTATGAGCCTATGTCTTTGTATGGGTCTGGGCCAGGACCACACAGGAAGCCATAAAACCCGGAAACAGAGTGTTTTTCTAAATTTTTCAATTCAGGTAAGCTGGCTATTGTGCCACTTCATCCAAGTCCTATTTTTAGCAACTGCTTTGATGAAGAGCAAAGAACGAGACCTCAGAGGTGAAATGCACTGTGAGGATGCAACTGGCTGGAAAGGCGGCATTCTCAGTGAGTCTGTCGTTGCTGAGAGGAGAGTTTGGCTCTTGTTTTCTAAAGAGAGCAAGATGAGGGAGAAAGCTGTTTTCTAAACTGCAGTCCTATCAGGTCTTTCCCTTGCTGTCTTTCTTTCTTATTCCATCTGGAGCCAGCAACTTTTTAAATGCTCTGCAGCCACCTAGAGGAAAAATACTGCTTGATTGAAGTTAATTTTATATGGATTAAGTCAAAGAGTGGGCTCTGCAGAGTTTAAGAATGTGAGTTTCTAAATTAACCAGCCTGTTTATTATTATATCACAAGACGTCCTTGGAAATATATACAGTGAATCATCATAAAAAGCTGAAGATAACTTCAGTTTATGTTTATAGTTCAGAAATATTTCCTGCTTCGTGTTATCATTGTGCTTGTTATTGACTATGACATATTTTTATAACAGATAGTATAGCAGGGCCACAATACATTTTGTCAGCGGACAGAAGGAGATGGTTTGAATTTTTATTTTGAAGATTTGAAACCTGTATCATTTTATATGTTTATCTAATGACTGTGACAATATGCTTTCGGTATAGCTACACGGTTTATGTTTCTGTAGGGCCATGACTTCAAAACCTCCCAATAATTTTTGAGGTTCTATCTAGGATGTTTATAAGCTCATGCAAAACCTCTGGCTTTTCTCATATGAGGGCTGTCACGCAGAATACACTAATGGGCTCTCTATCTACCAGAGTGAAAGTTGATGCAGTCATATTAGAATCATTTAGTCCATGCTATGCTCATTTGCACTGTATGAAACAGAATAACAAAGTTTAATTGTTGATTGAAAGTACTTTAATGCATAAAGTTAGATATAAAAATGTTTCTGTCTTTTTGAAATTAAATTAAAATTACTAGTTTTTTTCCTTTTCTAGATAAGATATGGCAGTTCAGTCTCCACTTGACTAGAGAGCTGGGGGAAGTATTCGTTAAAAATCCAGTCTAGACATGGAAAAAAAGATAAAATTTTATGTCAATTACATAATGTAAAAGATCAAAATGATGATGGATTTTCCTTGGTAGCTGTGCCAGAGGACACTGAAGATTCCATTATGATGGAGTGTCTCTGTCATAAGGCAAATTCACTTTAGCAGTGTAAGTGCTAAGCTAAGTGTTGCACACAGTGAATGGAAATGTAGAATACTAATATGGGTATTGAAAAGGTCCACTAACACATTCTTCATTCTTTTCCTCTCTTAAGAAAGACTTGATATATGCATATGACGTGGTCAGTTGAATAACTCGAATACTGCTATGTTATGTCAGAACAGGATTTGTAATAAGGATAATTCTAATAATTTCTTACTGGCTTAAGAAATCCTAAGCTTTATGAAATTTAGGAATTTTTCTAGGTTGTGGCTTGGGAGGGAGGTGATTCTGCCTCTCCACACCTCTCTTGTGAGACCCCACCTGGAGCGCTGCATCCAGTTTTGGGTCCCCAGCATAAGAAGAACATCAACTTTTTGGAGCAATTTCAGCATAGGGTGACCAAGATGATTAGAGGAATGGAGCACCTCTTGTACAAGGAAAGGCTGAGAGAATTTGGATTGTTCAAGTCTGGAAAAAAGAAGGCTTCAGGGTGACCTACTTGTGGCCTTCTAGTACCTAAAGGGAACCTAAAAGAAGGATGGAGAGGGACATTTTACAAGGACTTGGAGTGATAGGACAAAGAGGAATGGATTCAAACTAAAAGAAACTTGGTTTAGCTTAGATAGTAGGATAAAAATCTGTACTGTGAGGTTGATAAGGCACTGGAACATATTGCCCAGGGAAGCTGTGGATGCCGCATCCCTGGCAGTACTCAAGGCCAGGTTGTATGGAGTTTTGACCAATCTGGTCTAGTGAAAGACATCCCTGCCCATGGCAGGTGATGATCTTTAGAGTCCCTTCCAACCCAAGACATTCTATGTCATTTCTACCAGAAATTTCTACCAGAAACACTAAGTCAATTTGGCCGTAGGAAATCAGTGAGGAGCATATAGGCTGTACACTTCAGGCCCTTGGGCCTATGGAAGATGGGATTTTTGGTAGAAAATCTTCAGGAGCTGACTTTCTTTTTGAACTTTAAACCCATAGAGCATCTCTAGTACGTTTTTCCAAAACTTTGCGTAAATCCATGATAAGCCTTATCATATAGCTTTAGATACACAGCTACTGTGACCTTTGCCAATATTGTGATGGATGTTTGCAAGCAGATGACTATGGATATTAGTTAACTGAAGAAATATGTATCTTCAGAAAGCAGGTTCTAGCTTTTGAACCTTCAGTGTCAGATTCCAGGTCATACTCCTAAATTTGGTTCTCTTATATTATTGTTGATCCAAATATTTTATTGCAAATGACTTCTTTATATGGGGTTTGGATGCTCAGTTCTAGTGTAGTGTTATTATGGTCCTGGCATTTTCCAGCTAGATATAGAATCCAGAGATCACACAGGCAGCCAAATCCTTTTTGCAGTAATCTCTTCAAAGAAGGTGGAAAAAATTTATTTATACCTTTCCAGCAGGCAGGTAAAATGAGAATATTTTTGATGGGTATTTTCAGTGTTATCTTGGGCAGTTTGAAATTGGTTAAGAGTCTTATGCTGTATTTCTTCTTTATTCCAATAATTCCAGTTACGGAGCCGCATGTAATGTGCACAGAGGTGTTGCAGCGTGGGCAGATGATAGGTTGCTGCAACCTTCCTGAAGTGTTCCCATGAGGAGAGCGCTCCACCAGGCACACAGCAAATACCTCACTCAGACGCAGCAGCTGGTTATCTAAGACAGCAGAGGCAGGAAGGGTCTTTGTGTAGGTTACCAGTGGCAGTCTATTTCACCTACACACCGAAAGGGTCTAGGGACAAAGACAGGAAGAGGCAGAGGGGCCAGGATTATATAGTGGTACAAAGGGGCAGAGCCAACAGCAACAACCAATCAGCCGAAAGTGTGAGCAGGAAAAGGATTACAGTGACCAATAGGGAAACACAAGGGTAAACAGACAGGGGTACAGACCAATGAGGGTACAAAGAACAAAGAAGCTGCTAGAACCTTGACCATATATGGTGTAACAGGCGGTTGAACAGCCAGTGGGGGAGTGGCACTGGGGTTGATTGACAGCATGTCACAGGAGTCCACGGGAGAGGTTAAAGTCTAGGGGACATTCTTCCAGGGCATAGCCCTGGGAAGTCCCCTAGCAGGCCCACAGGCCTTCACACAGAGAAGTGTTTTTTAACTGTTTCACTTCAAGATATATATGCTACATATGAACTCAAACCACTTGAGTTCTCCTGCATACAGATACTTTTTTCAAATGCCACGACTATTTATTTCAAATGCCATGGCTGCACAATTAAGGTGAAACTGCATGATGCAGAGAAACAGAAGAAGAGGACGTGAAAATTCTTTTGCACTTTCTGAAAATGTGTGGGAGTGCAAGGGGTCAGCTCTTCCACAGCTGTGGGTGGCATTTCCGTATTCTGTTGGGACTTTTTTGAGCAAAAATCCCCTCTTTCTAAAGGTGGCAAGTCAGCTGCTCAGCTGTACTGTAACCTTCAGCTCTAGGAAATATTCTGAGTCATACCAGATGCTTCTTGGAGTCCAGCATGGGACTACATTGTCTTTCTTAGTCATTGTTCAGCTATTTCCCCATGGAGGGATTTTGGCCAACCTTTCCATTCTCAGGACCAGAAAGTACAATTAAAGTCACAGATGCCTGTAAGGATCCAAGCACAAGATGCAAAAAGCCTACTTAACACATTAGCAGAGCAATTATCGTGAAGAAAGAAGTAGGTAAGGTTGCTGTGCCATTTCATTCTTTATTTGGCTCTTCTTCCTTCCTTCGTTTTAAGAGCATTTACCACTTCTACTGCATAGTGAGAGAGATTAAAGATAGGTGGCAGGGTAGTGCTGTCTTGACAACTTCTATTTCATGAGGTTTTAGAAAATGTTTCTGAATGTTTCATTGTTAATTTTGCCATATTCTTGTGGGTAATGTTGGTTAAGGCAATGAAACACAATTCTGGCACAGAATGCTTTTTATGTAAAGGTTAAAAATACATGCAGAACACTCTTTTTGGCTTTATCCAAATGCTTTTGGATAATATTGTTAGCAGCACATAGTGTAGGCTTGTGCTGATATTGTGCAGCACAATATGGTTTTTTTTCAGAGGTCTACATGGACATTCATTTATTCAGCATTTGGAAAATACCATTTTTGCTTATCCTTTGTGAGGGAAATATGGGTTCTGATTTTTTAGAGATGATGTATACGCAAAGAAATCAAAATTGAATTGCTGTCTGTCTTTGCTATGTTGGAAATTACCAGCAGTAATTAATTACCACTTGCATTGAAAGCATCCTTTTCCCATGTTGAGTCTAAATAACTGCTTTGGGAGGGTTCCTTGGCAAGGCAGGGATGGATAGGGGTATCTTGTATGAATCTGTTTAATTATCTGAGTGCCAAGTCTATATCTGGACCAGGAGCGATGATCAGAGTTAAATTAGGACTCTTCAATGTGTATGTAACATGACTGCTATGCCCTAAAAATCTTAGATCGCATGCAGCTCTTTCCCTTTGATAGAACTGTGTATTTTATAAAATTCTCTCTGCTTAGCTCAGTGTGGCAATTCAGTCCATGGTTGAATCAAAGTTGCACAAAAATCAGAAATCAGGATGAACTTTGAATGCGTGATTCAAATGCCTACTACTGCAAACTCCTCGTCTGCATGCTGCCAAAAACAGCAGTCATGTTCTCAAGTATTATGGCCAATGCTTTCTTTATAGGAATGAGATTTCCCATGGAGAGGATGTGCCTGCAGTACATTTGCTATGCACAGCTCACTGAAGATGAGCTGTGAGTTCCCTTTCTGCTCCCACACTCTCAGGGATGTTCTGGAACCTATTGAGCAGGGAGTCCTTCAGCATGGGGCATTCTCCAGTACAAAGTGCACATAAGCTCTTTGCCAGTTTTTGTGGACCCTTATTTTCACACTTACTGGGAAAAAAGGGTCGGGACACTGATGATTTAACTTTGTATGGATGCCTTTATCAGATCCTCAGTTTAAGACAATGTTTCCAATGTTAAGATGTGTGTGAAAAGCACAGAGGCAATACAGACATGGTTACCTGGTCTTGGAAGAAATGATCCTTGAAAATGACTGACTTTACTGTGTGAAACAGTCTGTTACCCAGGCAAATGCTTTGAATGGATACTCAATAGATGTAAGAATTTCTGTGTTTTCAGCAGCCTCCAAAATTACTTTCTTTCAGTTACTTGCTGGTTTTGCACTAATATTAGTAAACTCTGGAGAAAGAAAGAATGATCTCAGGCCTTTGATCTCAAGCTTCAAAGCCATAGTAAGTCTCCAGCTCTACATACTATGTTTCAATACTTCAGTAAGGTTAAATATGCACATGCAGACACGAGAGAGTTTGTGATAACAACAACATGAATCTTTCCATTATACATTGGAAAATGGTTCATCTCATCTTCTTATCTTGTGATATGTCTTTTCTATCTAGGGCCATAAATAATGGCAACTCATTGAATTTTGTTGAAAAATAGCCCAAACAAACTTTCTCTCAACTTAACTACTGACAGAGGCTTTAATTTTTCCTAAAAAATTAGGCTAATTAGGCTTGTACTAAAACTCTGATTTGGCTTACCCAATAAAAAGTTATCCCTAGAAGTCATGTCTCACAGGATGGTGGGGCTGGAAATCAATCTTCCTCTCTAGGCAGATGATTCTTCAGGCTTTGAAATTTGCAAGTATACCGCTTATTCCAAGTGTAGAGGACAAAGCCCATCACCATTTGATGCTTCTTCATATACACAAAATGTATGTAGTGATGCACTATCTCTAATTGCTTTTGTAAAATCTCTTGAGATCTACTGATGGAAAGGGGAAGATGTTACTGTTTTCCATTTGTGTGGAACAACTCAAAGGTACCAAAATGTTTGAAAAATGCACTGCATCATACTCCTGTTGTGAAATGTGAGGGGAAAATTAACCCCCTCCTAAAATGGTTGATCCTGGGTTTGGATTCATGTGCATTGCAGAGGAAAATGAACTGCTGATGTTCAGCAAGTGAACATCTGCAATTCAATCCCGTGTGGCACAGACTAAGGCTGTAGGCTTCATTGCTGTGATTTTTTTCTTTTTCTTTTTTTTTAAATACTGCATGTAGCACAGGAGTCTGTTCTTTGCCCTTTGTGGGACTTGGAGACTTTCCATGGTTTAATATGAAAAAGGGCTGTTGCTGAAGGAGTGTAGTCATCCAGTTTGCTTTGAAGATGTGGCAGCAGAGTGTGTGTTTGTCTCCTTCAAGGGTGTGTCCCACAGCTGCCGGATGCCTTCACTTTCATGGATTTCCCCTTGCAACAGTTTGTGATTATACACACCCAATTAACGCCATCTCTGACACATACCCTCCAGGCAGCACAGACAGCATCAAAAGGGATCACAGTGAGGCACTTGGTACCAGCCGAGGACTCAGAGCTTGGCTGTGCTCCCGTGCTTATTTGCAGCAGGGATGCCAGATAAAGTGCACGGTCACATCCAAGTGTTTTTCTTTTTCTAAATGTAAATATGTCGTTAAAATAAATGTAATTTTCTTTTGGACCACAACATCATTGCATCTCTGTATGATTTCATACAGAGGGCAGAACTAAGGTTGCGTGAAGTGTCTTGTTTGTATTTCCATAGCTAGTAAAATAGCTTCATTTTATAAGTAACTTGCACTGCAGTCTTCTTGTGGGATTATTTCTGTCTGACTGTAATGTTTTGATGTTTAAGTTTCTAATATGTTTTTACTTCATTTATGCAAATGCTTTGTTCTTGGTAAAGAGTCACAATACCCCACAAGACCCAAAGTCTCCATTACTGTGCAGTACAGTAAATTGTCAGTAGAGCTTCATTATTGGCATAATTCCAAACTTTTACTGAAATGTATTTTTTGTTTTTTGAAGTCCAGTCGTATTAGAGTACAGATAAGCTGTGTGTACATGCAGATAGTGTCACCAAATCTCTTTTTCCGATTCAAAGGAAGAATGATGAGACGGCAGAATCTGGGGAAGCAGGGAATATTTTTTGAAATGTGTCACTGGAGAGGATAAAAACATAAAAGCTATGGGCATGCCAAAGTTTTTTGCAAGGGGAAAAGATTAGGATAGCACACAATAATCAATTTTTCAATTTGCTTGGTAAGTCATCCCATAATAACCCTTAAACACAACTGTAGCAATAATAAATGTGAAAAATGTAATTAAGTGCAAGAAGTAAACAACTTTTTTATAAAAATACAGACCCAAAGTTGAAGCTTGGCCGTGGGCCATCAGCAGGTCACCCTCAGAGCCAGCCCCCAGAGAATGGACATCTTTTACTTCTACGTCCTTGCTCAGAACTGCCCTTTCATTAGGAAATAAAAGGAGGTTTTATTTTATTCACTAGGCTTGGCAGCTGTGGATATAGTTTTCTTTACTCTCATTTTTGATTTAACATTAATTAATTAAATTAACTGTACAAATAATTAGAAATTGTAATTCATTAATAAAACTGCTGCAATCTGACAGTGGCTCCTCATCTAAGCCTAGGGCTTGACCCCAGCAGCTGTCACCAGGATTAAACACTTAATGAAAATAAAATTACACAAGCAATTTGGTATGTAATTAATCAGCAGATTCTTTGTGTTCAGCTATCCTCCTCAGTGGACACCCATGCTGGACACTGTAGCAAATAGTGCTGATCCCAGCCAAAGCTCAGATGTTTCACTCGAGCATGCCTAGATGTCCTAGGCATGCCTAGATGGCCATTTCAATGCCAAGAATTAATGGTTGGTGTTGCTCACATGCACATAGGAGCTAAGCTCTCTGCACTCAAAGAGCATGGCTGCCCTCCTGCAGACTGGGAGCAGTGCTCTCCCTTCCCTAATCCCTCAGACTGTGCCTAGGCTTTGTCCATGCCAGGGTCTGTGCTAGCCTTACCATGAACATGGTAACTATTAAAAAGCTTGGGTGATTGATGGTGAGCCTGGAGTTTTCCTGATATTGTAGCTTTTTCTGATGCAAGTGTCTGAGGTAGCTCTAGGTTCATTGACTCAGTGCAAGAGGTGAGATCTCTCTCCAAGTAATGGAAAAAAAAAAAAAACAAAAAGGTGTGCTCTAAAAAGCAGAGCAAGGTACCTCAGGGTTTTGTAAGTTCTTAGTCAAGGAAGTTGGTGAACATATAGCCAAGCTGATACTGGCAAGCATCCCTAAACACCATGGACATCAATAACAAATAAATCTGAGTGGAGAGCAGTGAAATGTGTTTCATAAAGGGGGCTGGCACAGAAACAAAAACATGATAAAATGGTACCTTGATAATCAACTATTTATGGAGATTATATACAGACTTTCTTTGTGATAATGATTTGTTTCAATAACAAGCAAGCATCTACTCATGTAAAAATGAGACATGCACCTCTTAAATTGCATGGGGTATATGGAGCAGTGCCCACTGTAGAGATACTAGGAAGAGATCACAAAGAGATGTTGTGGCCAAAGGAAACACTGTGAAGTTATTTAGTGTGTCATGTAAAAAGGTGACCCTTTGTGCTTATACAAGGTCTTTTATCAGCTGACAACATCAAACCACCCCAAGGATGTTGTGCTAATCTATTCCTTGCCTATCAGCTGTGATATGCATACAGCAACATCTGTTACTGGAAAAGATGTAAAGGGACCTACCACAGGACTAAAGTGAAATAAAATGACATTTTCCCGAGAAAGTAAAGTTATTGCAAGTGAAAACAACTGGTCTGTAAATATGAGCATGTTATATATTTGATCCAAAGCAATTCTGTTTATTCACAGCACATATATATCAATAAATCAAGGACAGGTAACCTTTATACATTAGCACTTGTGTTACTTACTGTCACAATGATTTTTCAGTTAATTTCATATTGAGGGTCCACTGAGAGTAAATTTATTAAAACTCATGAAAATGTCAAGCAGAACTGTAAGGTCACTGAAGCAGCTGGTGACTTTGGCATGGGGAAATACTCCTCTTTATGGGGCACTGTTGGACTTATAGAGACAGGCTTGTCTGTGTTCCAGGGATCACTAATCCTTTCTCCTAGTTTTGAATAAAGGGTTCTTAATTACTCTAGAGCAATGTATTGGCATAAAGGCTCCTGAATACTTTGTCTGAGGTTTTTGCACCATTTCCAAGCTATTACCTCTTCTGCTGTGGATAAAGTTTCTGGGAAACTAAGTCTATATCTATCCTTTTCCTATAGACAATTCATATTATGGCCCACAGGAAGAGCAATTAACAGGAAGAGCACATTTTTCATTTCAGCCCTTCATCTTTGAAAGAGAATTTGTGCCTTTGTCCTCTCAGAAACAGGAAAGCCCCTGAACATGCATGGAGCAGGGGGGCCTTGACCTTGGACACCCAAGGTTCATGCACAAAGCACCTTCCCCGGAAAGCAGAGGAACTGAGGGCGTGATTTTCAGAGTATGCCTTCCCTATACCTTGTCCCTGCCTTTTAATGATTCTGCTGAGAGCAGTGGATACTCAGCATTTCTGAATTCACATTGCTACACATGCAGAACCATCTAAACACTTTGCATATGGAGAAACCACCAACTGCAAATCTCTTGGCTCTTGCCAGTTATATATTAGGTCTGTACCAAATAAGCACATGTTCTGAACGAACTAACTTGAAATTTAGTGGTGACATCCACAGTAGCAGTTTCACATAGGGCCATGTTAGCAGCTTTGCTCCCTGTCATTGTGGTATTTCCACATAAGAATGCAATGGAAGAAGAGACTGGGAAGTATGAACTGTACTTGAGGGATTTCCTAGCATGAAATGGCTCAGTTATGCTGCATCAGCCCTCTTCCTTTGGAGTAACTTAAAGTCTGGCACTTAGTAGTGATGCTGCTGAGAAAACAGGCATATAGCTATTTTCACGCCTTCAAAGCGGGAAGGGTCTGGAGGTAACCTGGAGACAAGACATCATCTCTTGCATGGAGGGACATGTGCTCATTGCCTACAGAATTCATACACTTAACACTACTGTGATGATTGTTAGTAAAATTATTAAATTATTACTTTCTAGGAATAAAAAGTTTTTATCTTACATTGACACAAAATCATTGCAAAAATGGAGTTTGCCTTCCCCCGTTATGGTCTCAGTCCTCTCCACCTGACATTTCTTGGGTCTTCTCAACTGCCTGTTTCTGTGTGGTTCTCTGGTGCTCTGGAGGCTTCTTGGCGTTAAAGTAGCATGCCAAAAAAGAGATGAGCCCTTGGGATGTAACCGCAGGGATGCCTTTAACTTTCTTGCCATTTAGCACAAGTTGCTCTGGCATTGAATGCTATGTGACTGGAAAGTAAACAACTCCAAACCTCAGGCAGATATCTGCCAAAGCATTCCTTTCTTATTTGTTTTGGGCTTTTGTTCTGCAGGTCCTGTGTGACAGACATGTGTGAGTGTCCGATCCATAAAAACTGCTACTGTGAGTCATTCCTGGCGTATGCCCGAGCCTGTCAGAGGGAAGGGCTGAAAGTCCAGTGGGTGCCGGAGCAGAACTGTGCAGGTAAGCATTTTGGGACTGCTCCTTTGTAAGCCGTTGCGTAGGCTAATAGGCTATGATTATACTATCCTTTTACGGGTGGAGTAGGATCAAAAATGACACAGGAATTGTAGCAGCTTGGAAGGTTTTGGAAGTTCTTCTTTCAGGATATGTAAAGTGTTGATTACAGAAAAAGTTTGAACTCCTTTGACCTCCTGTCAGAAACATATTTATATTTTTGGGGACAACATGCACATATAATTGCAGTAGGTTCAACAAGGAAAGAGGAAAAAATGTATTTAGTGCAAATATTAAAATGTAAACCTGAATTAATAATTGCATTTGGTCCATACTTGACATGTGATTTGGACTGCATTAATTGCAAGTAATTGTGAGTAGTTGCTTCCATGAGAAGCAGTGGCCTGTGGCTATGAGAACTTGAACTAAAATGTAATATTGCAGATGAGTATTTACCCTGATGATGGTCTCATTAATTTAGGACACTCTCTAAAGGCATTGGTTTGCCTGGAAACATATTCAGATTTATGTAAAGCAATTAACAGTAGCTGAAAAAAGCAATAAACAATGAGGGGAGGATACTCAGTGCTGGTCTAAGAACTATTACTCTGTGGTCCATTTTGGTGATTGTGTGTGGTTCAGGGTCTACTCTCTCAACTTCAATTTCCTTTTCTGTTGAAGGCATTTTAGCAGGGATGGGTGAGTGACAGAGCAAATTATGGTTGATTGACTGTTCCCAAAAGTTCTTTTTTTTCCTTACAAAGCAACAGGACAATCCAAACAGGGTGTCACTAAATGAAAATCGTATTCAAGGATGTGGTCTTAGACAGCACTAGTAATATATATAATTTTAATCTATTGATCTGGCAGCTGATCCATGCAGAACCTGAAGCGAGCATTGTGGTTTTTTTTCCAAAGCACTTCAGACTGAGACCTCACTATGGCAGATGCTGTAAAAAGAATAAAAACTCCTTGCTAGCAGTCCCTGCCTTAAGGAGTTTATGCAAGTGTTGACATATCACAACTTAACTAATTGAAGCTTCATGTCGCAATTTTTTTTCTGGCATCTTACCAAAGAGAAGAAAATTTTCTGAGGCAAAAACAGTCCTTGAGAGGACATTATGAAGGAATTTAAATACACAGCCTCCATTAAAGCTAATGAAAGAAGTTTTTAAATCAACATGAATTTTTTAATCTCTTCTAGAGGGAAAGGGGAAATCTTGTTAAGCAGAAAATGTAGATAAGCTGTATAAGGCTAAGGACCCTCAAAACACTTATTTAAGTATCCAATGTCAGATAAGTAGCACCATCTTCTATGTAAGTAATACAGTAAACATTAAATTAAAGTGCATCCACCACTTTCCATATGGTACCAGTGGCCAGCATCAAGATTTTAATCTTTAACAGACTTTTTTTCTTTCCAAAACAAATAGTTGCAATTATTGTGTCCCAATTACAGATAAAAGTTCATAGGTGGGAACCAAAATTTCTGCGATGAAACTTTAGCATTCTATGACATACATTTCCTGCTAGACATTTCATAGCTGGCAGGATAGTCTTGCAAGAGTTGTGTTCTGATGAAAATGGAGTATACTTATTAGTGAAGTCAGGTTTTAATTATACTTTTGTGTGTTTTAAAACCAGGTCTGTGTGGTTGCCAGTTGCTCTACCTCAACTGCTGTAAGCTTAGCTCATCTTTATAATTTTCAGGAAACTTTTGTCTGGAGGGCCAGCCAAACAGGATGCTCAGGAGGCTGAATTGCATGTCCTGTTCCCTACATGCTCTTCTCTCTCCCCCAGTGCAATAGCTTATCTTCCTCTACATTCTTCTGCAGAACACTGCTGCTCAAGGTTTGCTGTCCTTTGAGGCTGGTTTATCAAAGGGAATGTCCGCTGTTATTTTACTGAAGTGGTGAAAAGTGGAAGATAATGAGTAAGGAAAATGGTTAGGGTAGGAAAAGGTTGGTAAGATCCACAGGGGAACTGAGAGCGTTAGGAAAAGGATATAGGTTGCCGTGGAAAGTAGTGGGGAATTAGACCTGTTAGGATGGGCATAAGAAAAAGTATGTTTTTTGAAGGAGAAATTAAAAAACCAGGAGAGCCAGCATGATGGAAAGAAGAAATAAGAAAAAGTATACATGGAAGAGGGAAAATAAAAGATAGAAATGGAAGAAAGAGTTTGAAAAGGAAAGGAGAAAGAAAAAAAAATGTTTTTAAGACCAAACAGGAAGTTTATAAAGTAAAGTAAATTACATTAGTTAAGTAAACTGAAGTGGTGAAAGGCCTTGGGGTATAGTAATTTAAGACTGCATTTCTCAGGATACCAAGAGAAAGAAGACTCAAGGATGGTAGAAGGCAATAACTCCCTACCATGGGCATGACTATACATGCAAGAACACAAACAATGAGATAAGGGCTATAATATAGAGCAAAATGCACTGATGTGCTGACATGCTACAACAGTTTCATAAAATCTGAACAATTTTCTGTTTTCCTCTGTGATCAGTTGAAGTGGAGGGAGATGAGTGTATATCTGATTTTAACTCTTCTCCTTTGTGTCCCTTTTCTGCTGGACAATTTTCTGGCACATGTCACTCTTCTTCCTTGCTATATGTTGCTTTCCTTTAACTGCTTTATTGCCTGTGTAAATGTATTAGGAGGGTTATTCTGGCTTTTCCGTGGATCCTTACTGAAAACTGAAAGTTGAAAATATTAACAGGAGTGTATCATGGGAAAGTCAGTGCTCAGATCCATCACCTTTAGCTCTGTCAGAAGGAGATGTTGTGAATTGCAAGCACTCTGAGTAAAATGCCAGTTGGAAGTCTTACAAAAGACCTCCAAATGCTGTAACACTGACAGAAGAAGCCAGAATGCTCATTGATGCTCAAATATTAGTTCGGAATTTTCTATAAAATCAGATTTATCAGGTATCATCAACCAAGGGAATCCTTCAGCAGTTATGCTACATATTTTGGTTTTTTTGTTGGGGAATAATATTTCCTCCTAAATAACTACAACCATGTCTACAAAGACAGACGCAGAAGCCTCCTCTGTGAAACTGCCAAAGTGGCTGGACTAAACCAGGTCTAGTCTGCAAACTGTAGCCTTATTAGGCTGGGTTTATTAGCTCAGACACAGTGCTGTATTTATGTGACTATATGGCTTCTGGACTGGAGCTGGCTATTATCTGGCCAGCTCAGAAAGTGGTCTGAGGAAGCTCACATCTGTCATGCCAAACACATGTTCTAGAAGAAGAGTGGAAAAATCCTGTTGGGACTGGTAATGTTTCAAAATACAGTATTATTAGTAACTTTTGTACGTTGGGTTCGGGTTTTTTTTTTTTTGTTGTTTTTTTTTTGCTAGTGTACTAAGGAAGTTATTAGTAACAGAGCTCAGTTCTTTAAGAGAGGAATTTGTCTTAAAAAATGGGTGCAAAGACACCACTTCTGTTTTCCATGTTTACATGGTAGTGAATCACTTCAGCAGTTCCTGGGAAGCCTTCTGCAGAATGTCTTTATTTTTATATTTTAAACTGCTGATGAAGTGGAATGTTCTGGATCAATCACACCACATGTTAACAACTGAATCACTCAACAATAAAAGCCATCCAGGGAACTTAAACAGCAGCCATTGTACTTTTCTGAGTTTTCCCTTGGCAGCATGCTAATAATGCCATTATAAGCTGCCTACAGCAGAAAATAGTCATCATATCTTCTACATGGCATTGTCTGAAGGTTAAGGAGGTGTTTTGACATCCCACATCCATGTGTGGTGAAGCAGAATGGGGAATACTTACAGATGCCACGGCTGCCAAGGGCAGGATGTAATACGTTCTCATTTGCTCTGGGGCAGAGATGAGGAAGTGGAAAGGAGCCCTTAGCCAACTTTCCTTAAACCTACCAGCTGAGGAACCAAAGAGAGCTCAGGTGGAAGGAATGGGCCAGTTATTACTGCACTAAAGCTTTGTGGGATGAAACCTGTGCAGCCTTAAAACTGAAGCTTGTACTCCTTTCTGTATGGAAACCACATGTGCTGAAGTCTAATGTTTGTTTTTGGTTGGTCAATTAGAGATCCTACAAAGGGAAGCTCATTTTCAGAGAGGAAGGATAAAAACTTCTAATAAATAGCTCCTGTAAGATAATTCACATTGTGTATGGGCAATCACTAATCATCCTTGAATGTCTTGGTCCACTTTTTTAGTCTTTTGATACGTTGTTTGCAAAGCACTGGGGAGATCTGCACAGTTTTGTTTCCCCTCTTACAGAGATTCAATCTCTATTCTTAACACACTATGTAAGCATAGAGTTTCCTGGGAATCTAGCATTTTATGCCATGCTTAATATTGCTTGCATGTCTTTCCCACCTTGTAAATTTCCTGTTTAATTTAATTTTTTTTTAGTTTTTCCTTTTGTTCGTTTCTTCTTAAGTATGTATGGAAGTTATCATGCAGAGCAAGACAGAAATGTAAAGTTGGAAAAATATTCTCAAAAGACCTATGCTCGCAAACTGAATAAGCCTACCTTGAACATAGATGACAGATAGATATTTGTTTCCAGCCTATTCTAAAACAATGTTCAATTAAAGATGTCTTGCAGAGTTTCTAGGTAGGTTGCTCTTGGTGCTTTCTTATGCTTAAAGATAGAAAGTTGGGTTTTTTTCTCCCCTGAGATCTAATATCCATCTAATATTCAACATTTGGTTCTCTGTAATGCCAGGATAATTTTCCTCTATCATTGTTTTACAATTTTGTGTTTGTTTATTAATATCTGTGTCCTGAGAATTGTGTACACATAAATTCCATAAAATGCGCAAGTAAAACTTGAAAGAAGCTGATGCTGTTTTGAAGATCCCTTAGCAGTGAAAAGGAACCCCTTAAATTTATGATGTCTTAGCAATAAGACTTCCATCCTCTTTGAACACACTCATATATATTTAATCAATTTATTTCTGTTTTCGCTTTATGAATAATAGCACTACTGTTATGACACCGTAGGCCAATTCTCATAACAAAACAGTGTTTTCTGTCCATAACAAAAAATTCACTTAAAAAATCTTGACCTTCAGTCTCTCTCAAAGTTTAAGAAACCTTCCTAATACAATCACCTCTCTGAAAATAGCATGAGATGATTCTGGATGCTTCAGAGTCCCTTACCATCTGTGAACTATTTTATCAGTCCTTGTTTTTGCCATCAGCACAGCTATTAAAAAGAATAACAGACTTTTATTTGCCATCGAACTGTGTATTATTCTCCATACTAAAAAGGCAGGATATAAAATGTTGAGAGTTTCAATATTGATCTGGAGCAGTTATAGTGCTTTTAGCTGAGCCTTCAGTGATCTTTTATGTTGAAAATGCATTGAACTGTCAGCTACATAAATTAATGAATAGATATTGGAATCTTTAGGTACAAGAATCCTCACCGTCAGTCATCCCTGAGTAAAACAGCATGGATACAACTGATTTTTAGTTTTTGTTTGTTTGTTTGTTTGTTTTAGAGATGGTGCTTCTGGATTAACAACATTGATTTAGTTTGCTCCAATATGAAATATAGAAAGTATAATCTTAGGATCAGAAATTCTAATGGAGTGAATGACTCTCCTTTCTCTTCTTCTTTCTGTAGGAAAAAAGAACTGTAGGAGTGGAACTGATAATAAAACTGTCTGGCCTTGTAAATGTTTCAGAAATCTTTGATAAAAGCATTGTAATAAATAAATAGTGTTAATCCTTTAATATAAAGTGTAGATCTGCATATAGATAGAAGCCTTGCCGAAGCTTTATATACCATTAGCTATGTTAAAATTCTCAAAAAGTTGAATACTGCTGTGGACTTGATAGCTTCTGATAAGGAATTTTGCTACTTTTATATTTATTATGTAATATAGTGGAATCATTTTACAAGGAATTTTTTCCTCTAGATAATCATCATGCCAAAATGTGCTTTTTGATATTTGCAGTAGAAACTAAGCAAACAGATAAGTAAATTTCCTTGTTGGGCTCTGTGTAATATGCATATTTTGTTCCTTTTAACTCCTTTCAGCAACCCAGTGTAAACACGGTGCAGTTTATGATACCTGTGGTCCGGGATGTGTCAAAACATGTGACAACTGGAATGAAATCGGACCATGCAACAAGCCCTGCGTTGCAGGGTGTCACTGCCCAGCAAATTTAGTTCTTCACAGAGGAAGATGCATCAAGCCAGTCCTGTGCCCGCAGCGGTGACATTCATTCTCTTTCCATGGACACTAATGCGGGTGGTCACTGACCCCTTTGATGCTCACAGCCAGTGAAGGACTCCAGCTGTTTGTGTGCAGATTCTGCAAAGTACACGTCTACTCACAGAGTGTAAATATGCTCCTCTGTGTGTATTTGTGTGTCTCTAAGTACACACATGTGGCACCTAGAAAGATATATAAATGTATACTGTGTGTATTTGGACACACATGTCCATACACAAGCGCCCTAAACGTAAGTACAACCCATATATTTATATATATGTCCACACGCAAATATACATAATTTCTATATACCATAGAAGGATGAATTATAATATGTATATTTTTTGCTATAAAGTTTATGTATTATTATTTCTAGAACCCTGATCTGTAAGTCATTGTATAAATAAACCAGGTGTTTTTAATATAATATTGTGGCATGAAAAGATTGAATGACTTTGCCATTGCATAAGTTTGTCGTTACCAAGGAAACTTTTCTAGGGCCATAGCACTGCCAGGCTGGATTAGTTTCAACACAGAACCTGGATTTACAGTTGTACAGGAAACACATTTCTCTGGAGATGGAGGATTTATCTAGGAATATTTCATGTGTACCTTAGAGCTGCATAGTGATTGGTGACAGTGCTTAATCAGGCAGAGAAAGCTGGGGATTGGTTTTTATGCTTTACTGAAATAACTGTGCAAAATGAATTCCAAAGCTGGTTGGACAATGGCCAGGATAGAGATATTTCTTTCTGGAATGGCACCAAAGTGTCGGGGCCAGATTTTCATAAGTGTTAGGCACCCAACAGCTCACTTTGAAAATCTGACCACTTCCTATTTCATATCCTAATGCCCCATCTCTGTTGTGTTTGGCAGTAGCTGTGAATACACAATAAGGAACTTGAAGAAAATATTCATGTGTATATTAGCCCCTTAAAAATGTTTGAAACGCCTACGTTTGTTTCATGTCTCCCCCAAATATTATGCGGAAAGCAAGTCCCACGCTGAAATGTTTGATTTCAGTGTGCCTTAAAACATCAAATAATGCCAGGCTTAGTAGCTCATGTAATTTATCAGCATGTTTAGGAAGACAAATTCACCCCACCAAAAAGCAGTAGAGAATGTCAAATGCTAATTGGAGAACTGCAATTTATTTCCTTAGTGGTCTTTTGGTTGAGGTTTATGAACATATGGGCTCTGTGAAGTTTGCATGACTTTTGAAGTCTCCCAGGGGAAGAGCAATAATATGGAATTTCATTAGAAACGGTTAAAAAAGCCATGCAACTTTCTCAAGGCTGAAGGGACAGGGGGCTATTTTTTTTCACTGGAAAGCCTCTTGTAGAGTCTGATGGAATGGTCTCTGGAGATTATAGAAATCTTTGTGCATCTGATTTAGGTTTATAATGAAGTAATATCCTCCCACACAGCTACTTCCATCATGCCTTGCATTGAAATTGCACATTGTAATGCTTTGAACAACTTTCTCCTTTAATTCTTTTGTCTCGAGGAAGTTAAGCAGGGCCTGAGTTTAGAGACTGGATAAACACACTTGGGTTATACAACCTTCCTGTGGTCCCACCCTGGAGGAAGATGCTGAGTGGACCTGGTTAACTCAGGCACCACACTATCCAAAATGCTGTACCACCACAGTGTTAAAAAGAGCTGGGCATATAATGCTGAGAGTGTTCCATGGATGTTCATCCAAATCTTAAATAAACTCAGCTTGATCTTTTTATGTCCCTTTTGTGTTCATTTTCTTGGAACAATCAAATAATTCAGTTTTACTGGCAGAGAGGGTTTTGAAGACTCATACACAAGTGCACTGGGAAGCAGAATTGAAAATGTGCAGATCCCATCAGAGCAGGAAACTAGAGGAGTTTTATGTGGCTCATGTGCAAATTCAATGGCAAAGTTGAAATTTAGAACAATTGCGCTGGGCTGAAGGAGTTAAAATATAAAATAGCAGTCATTGAAATAATTTAGTGCCAGTTAGACCAAAGATCTTTTCAGCCTGTGAGCTTTCAGTGCCGAGATATGGGGTCTAAACCATTAAAAAGAATATTTGCCTACTGTTAGTTTAAGGCATATTTTAATTACTTAGTGCTCAATGTTCCCAAAATAAAAATACAGGCAACGTGAATTGCATACATGAACAGTGTATACATCTATCTTTCTCTCTTCTCCTGACTTATAAAGGTGAGTGAAAGGTCGAGAGAGCCCTCCAGCTCTCTCAGTCCACTGATCGCATTCAAGCAATGCTTAATTAATTCTAGGTGAAGAGGTGACTCAGCCTTTCTGTAGGATGCACTCTAGATCTTAAAATGATTCAGTTTGAAACCTGACCCAGATCATCTCAAAATGGGGACTCATTCCTTGGTTTAAATTTTCCATATCTGCCTAATTAAGACTAGACCCATGCTTTTCAGTTTAGTGATGTAGACTGAGGAAGAGAGGAAAATGGTTTTACCTCTAAGCCAAGTGGTTGTGCCCTTATGGTGCTGTAGAGATTTTTCCTCCAAAATCCAGTTTTCAAGGGAAGACTAAGTGCTATAATCTATCTGCTCAGTTCACGTGTACCATCTAAGAAAAGGTTATTCTGCTTTTCTAGAAATTTCCCCCAGATTTCCACTTGGCAGAAGTTTTACATCTGTATCTGTGGTTACCCTGTGCTTCACTGAACTATTGAGACCATATCAGGCCCAGGGGGCCCATTGCACTCCACTCTTCTCTTTTTCTCGCTCCTTCAAGGCCATTCAAATGTTGGAAGTCTAACCCAATACCATCAGTACCATTATTACCACTGGCCCCACAGAGTTTGGGTTGAAGCCCATCCTCCTCTTGCCTGTCTTTCCTCATGGAATATTGCCTCTAGGATGCTAGAGCTGGAAGTTTCCTGTATATCACTGGGGATTTTTTTTTTAATTAAATTAACTGGTAATCCAATTTTAGTACGCTAAATGTGTTTAATGTGGAATAATTTTTAAAATAATAACATAACATTGATAATTCATACAGGATATGGTGTATTCACCATACAACTCATGGTTGTGTAAATTTTCATCTTGATAATGCTTATGTCAAGCTGTGCATATAACTTTGTGCCAATTTGTAAGGTGAAATATATTTGAAGGAGCAGAGATTTCAATCAAAGAATGATCCAAAAGGGAAGTCCAAGAAACACCTCTGTAGTCCAATGGAGAGAGTGAACTAGAGACCTCGATCAATAATTTCACAATTAATCTGCTGTGTGTTCTCTGGCAATTTAATATTCTAACTTCACTGGAGAAACAAGGCTCTGGATTTATGCATCTTTTTAAAGTTTGTGGATGGAAAATGTTCTAAAATGCCATACCAGGGTAATGTCAGCTGATATTTTACCAATCTACTCAGGTCTACTTTTCATTAAGTTGTCCCATCTCTCCCAAATCATCATCACTTGGAAATCAGCTTTTAGTTGGCATATGTGGATGTCAAATGTATTTACTTCCTCCTCAGGTATCTGTGTCTTTAAGTTGTGTCTATTTTTGTATATTGACTTTTATAAATCATGGAGAGTAGCCACAGCCAAACAGAGCAATTTGAGTGGTAGCCCAAGAGTCCCACATCTTTCAAGACGACTTTTCTTCTGTAGAGTAAGATTGGTTGCACTTGAACAAAAAACCAACCAACCAACCAAAAACCCAAGCAAACAAACAAACAAACAAACAAAAATAATAAAAAAATTCTTAATGTCTGACCCAAATGCGAATCCATCCCTGTATCATATAAGTAGTTTTCAGCAGGTAACCTAAAAGAAGTAAGTTCTCATATTTTCTGCTTTTTTTGGACACAGGATTCAAATACAGTTTGACACTGCCTGGCTTCTCACTGACAGAACCTGACAGTTGCAATGGCTGGACTGATCTAGAACAACTGTGCAGGGGTATGGAGGTTTGTTTTTTTTTGCCTTCATCAAAAGTGGACAAGGTGATATCAGAGCTAACAGATATGATAATAATAACCAATTAACCAATAATAAGAATAATAATGCATTCTCAGCTGGACAGACTGGAAAGAGAGTCAGTCAACAGCATTTAGCACTGAAGTGGTAAGGTGTTCTACTATTTCAGGAACAGTCCCAACTAAAGGATATTATTATACCATGGTCTCAATATCTAACAAACAGGAACTTTATGTTACATAACACTGATCAAATGCTTGTTCTTCTAGCCTAGATTTTACCATTTTTAGAAAGCCCTGTGGCAAGAGAGCTGTTTCTGCTCCCTTACAGAACTATTTCTAGTCCACAACTGCAAACGTTTCAGGACACAGGCCTTACCGTGCTGCCATAGCAGTATAATCCTTTTCTCTGTGTTAAAAAGTTGTTGCACAGATCAATATTTCTATGCAAAATAACTGTGACACCTCAGCATCAGAATTTCTAACAACAAAATATGGTTCTCTGTCGATGGTCCGACATGATGAATCTGGACTTTTCTGACTCCATATCAGAAGGCTTAAATATGATTTATTAAAATGACTCCATAGTTCAGAAGGCTCAGGCTATTATGCCTGGTACAGAGCTTAGATGCATACCTCTTGCTGCCCTGTACAGGAATGTCTTCTGTCTCTGCCTGTAGCAGAATCCTTCTCCCCCTCCCGCCTATCCATGTGATACTAAAAGTGAGAAGGCTGACAACCAAGCAGCCTCTTCCCACGGACAGGCCAAAGGGATAATGTCCTTGAACAGAACAGAGCTCAGAGATTGTTTACCCAAATCTCTCTTCTTTTCCCTTGAAATTAATCTTAGCAAACTTGCTGCTAGAAGATTCATAAAACCTAAAATCACGTTTCCACAGTTCTCCTCCTGTGAACATAAGGTAGCTCTTAATCCCTCACATGCCCATGGCAAAAAAACCACCCCACCAACCACTCAAAACCCCAATCCAATGGCAGTGTAGTCATGTGTTGAGATCTGACTGGAATAGATACATGGTAGGTGTAGAAATCCATAATGAAAATAAGGTTATGCGTCTATTCCTACTTTTCTCGCAACGGTTATATCACCTCTGAAGACGTCACTAAAGTTAAGGAATGGGATTTTATTTCCATTTCTAGCACATATTTCCTAGCACAGCAAACCTGCCTTGGTTTCCTCTGGGATATATATTTTAGTGAACACACATTGCCACAACTGTCAGAACAAAAGCTACAAATGCTCTTTTATGACTAGCCTTGTTCCTGGTCTTGAGATAAAATTGCAAGTTCTCCTTACTGCTGAGAGAGCGTAAGTAATTTTTTTATAACACCGGTTTTACCAGGCAGCAACATTACTCACCATCAAGCACCATTTTAGAAACTTCAAGTGATGTTAAATACGACATGTAGCATTTGCTATTTACATGACTTTACCCTTTTCATGGTGAATTGAGTTAATGCCAGCCCTGCACACAGGAGGAAGTTGGCTCTAATGGGGCGCATTGTGTGTGGTGGGAGAGCGATGGTATGATATAATTATCATTATCATTGAATAGAAACTTTATATTTCCCTAAGTGATGTTTATACCTGGGCATCAATATAGTTTGGTTTTGCACATGAACGTGAATTGATGGGAATATAGGAAATTCCTGCCCAGACAGACCCACCTTTTTTTTCCTTATCCAGTGGTGAAGAAATGCTTCAAAGCACACTTCAAAGAGCATTTGTAAGCCTCATAATGGACAGCTCTGCAACAACCTGCTCATAGCAGCAATTTAGCTTTATACTCTGGCAGTAAGTGGTTGGTACTTTAATGACCTAATCATTCAAAGCACTTATCTGTGCTCAAACTTTGAATAACCTCCTTTGCTTCAATGGGGCAACATGCATGCTGACTTCTAACCACATGCTTAAATGGTTTGCTGGGCCAGGGCCAGAGAGTTCGGCATCTGGCAGGATCAAATATTAAACCTTGTGATATTTTTTATTTCGTCATGATTTCTATGCATAGATCTATTTTATGATCGTGCTGCTATCTACTGCTAGAAAATCATACCAGTTAAGGCTTTTTGAAGACTTTTGTTTTGAGACTTTAGAAGATTGGGGGATATCTTTCTATTGATTTCCTATGTCAATGTAGTAATTTGTTCCATCACTTTGCAATTTCCTACTCTATTTCATTCGCTGTTATTGTTAAAACAAAGGGATGTAGTGGTCTTGATTTTTTTCCTTTTGCACTGGTAAAAGTAGGGAACAATTTCAGTGAATTAACTGTTTCTAGCTATACTAGTTTTAAACTGGGTTGAGTTCATACTAACACCGTCCTGATTTTACAGCTGTGGAGGTAATCTACAATCCTGGTGTGGCTACCCTCAGTTGTTAGATCCCCAATTGTTTCTAGCTATAGTTCATCATAAAACTCTGATAACACTGTATTAGAATAAAAGCATCTGTAGCCCAAATCAGTATAAATAATTTGCTACAAGAGATTGCAGTTTGTGAATGATGGGGAAAGAATTAATTTTTTTTCTTATTTTCACAATAGTTCTTATAAGTTCTATTAATAAGGAAAAGGAAATTATGACTATAGAAAGTGATAAACAAAAGAATTAAGAAAATTAATTTTTTAAAATATTTAGTGCAAGTATTCAGCTTCTTTAACAAGTATCCTTGAATGGCTTTCAAAACCCACAGAAAAAACCTGATTGGACTCTACAGAGTATGAAACAAAACTCAGAAGTGGATATATGCTGATGCAGTTCTGCAGTTAAAATTTCACTGTGTCTTGAAGGGACTGAAATAAATGAGTAGAGTTTGGAGGAAATATATTATCCCATCTTAGGCATCTGAATGTTTGTTTTCTAGTTTGGGGTGTAAATATGCAGGAGTTTGAACTCCACCATGCTGAATATACAGCCTTGACTTTCTTCATATTGGTATGCATCAGGAATAACTTTAGTGGAACTCATAGGATAGTCTCTGTGTCAAAAGACATGTTTGGGATTTTTTATTTGTTCATTTCAATTAACTGTTACCCTGCAAGTTATGAAGGGGAAGAGAAGCTGCAGGGAGAATTGCAGAGTGTATCATGTTTATTAGAAGCCATTAATGTATGGATGGGTTACGTGAAATATTTTACATGCAATTTATGGAGAATGTTCTGTAGTGTCAAGAGCATTATTGCAGAATGTTTACATTTTAGTGTTTAGAATTGCTTTGCTTACTTATGCTAAATTTTTAATAGATTTCACCTGAGGTGCATTAAGGTGAAATGATACCTATTTAAAATTTAACTAAATTTTTGTTTTCTTTAGTATGTCTCAGTTTATATCTTTGTTGAAGCTAAATTTGTTATGTAGTTTAGTGCCTTACAAAATTGCAAACTGTGCAGTAACCTTCCCATGGCTTGTCTTTGAGTGTCCATACAGTTTTTGAAAGAATATTGTACTTATACAATTTCGTAAAAGTAGAATTGTGATGAGTGTGTTTGTAAAGACATTATTTATTCCCCTATAAACTGAATATTTATTATCTTTATGAAGATAAATATTGATGCCTTATTATTTCATAGCTGTCAGCAAAACTTGTTATGATTTGCAGTGTCTGACTCAGAAAAAGCAACATGTCCCACACAATGGTTGATACTGTGTTCTCCTGAAAATTTAAATACTGTTATTTCTTGGGATGAGAGGAAGGAGCCATGCAAACTCTTCTTTTACTTTTCCCTGTGATTAGGGATATGGAATTTTGGGACCCTTGGTTCAGCTGTTGAGCCATTTATGTAGTACTGCTTGACCAAGTTACTTCACTGCTATTTGCCTGCGTTTTCTCACTGGTTAAACAGAAATGATGATGCTTTACAAAAATCACAGAAACTTTAGGAACAATAAATAAGTTAGAAATCCACTGATCTGTGTTTGAGCAAGGCTCCTGTTAATGCCCGTTGGGTTCCAGATCAGTGCTTACAATCATCAACTATTTTTATGTTTTTTTCTTTGCCAAGAGCAGCCTGTTCTGCTTCTGAAAGTGTAGGTAGGTCATGACACCAAACAGCCAGGACTGAGAGCAAGCCTTGCTCTACCCTGAGCAAGAAGACTTCCTTTGATATATTTCTTCCTCCTGGAAGGAGGAGATGAGAGGATGAGGAGAGCACAGAAGGTAAGAGATTTGGCACTTCCCTGGAAATTCATAGAACTACTGGTGCTGCATCCTCTGTAGCTGTGGGAGTCCTTGCTCAGTCTGTACTAACTAAATTCATGTGAAGTCTCCAGTGACAGGCTGCTTCAATATCATGAGACACTGAATGTTCATTTTTGGGTGTCCAGGCTCGTCCCTTCAGACTCTGTTCCATTACTGAGGTGTGAGGGCAATGCAGATGTGGCAAGGGCAGTACTTCAAAGGCTGTGTGATCAGGCCCTGCAGGCTCCTTGTGCCTGGTGACGACTCACATGGTCACACATAACTTCTACCCCAGAATAACCACTCAGTGGTCACAATTACTACATATTATTTTCCCCTCCCATTTTTGATGCAGCCTCTTCACCAAAAATGCTACAGTATTAATTCTCCTTCAAAACAGGGTGCATTTATGGATTTTATCCCCACTTCTCTCTTGCCAGGCTTCACTTGGCTCCTGGTGAGATCAAACATTTAAACAATCAACATTTTGTCTCTGTCCAATGTAGAGCTTTACAGACTGAACTTTTGCAGAACACTTGCACTGTTTGTGGAGGCAAAGTGTGGCTGCCATGGGCACCTCTAGCAGAGCACTTGGTGGGCTCCTCCACTTCTGCTGTCTTGTTCATTTGGACAGCCCGTGCCTTGCACATCACAGCAATAATCCTTCCCTCCCTCCTGTGTGACCTTTTCTGAGCTGAACAGCTTGTGACACTCACTTTTTTCATAAAAATGCTCAAAGAAAAAAATACTATTTTAAAAAAGTATGAAAGAAACAGCTTACATTGAGAATGAGAAAAAAGTGTGTCTGTTTTCCATTTTTCCATTTCCACTCTAGATTTATTTATTTCAGGCTATTTGCTTAATTCTGGCTAATAATTAAAGTACTTTTCTTCATCATTTACAGTTCATTGTGAATAGAATTTTAATGTTTGAGAGTGTTGGTAATAAATGTTTTTCTAATTAAACCATACTGACAAGCTAATAATCCTCATTTAGGATTTTTAACTGGTGCATAATTTCTGATTTTATGGTTGTGTCCTGTGGTTAGCACATGTTAAATTTGCCCTAGAAAGACGATGCTTTGTCTTCAGTGTATTCATCCTGTTTTATTTAGTACATCTGGAAATCAGGCTCAACATCGCTGTTATTTTCCCATCTCCTTCCAGTGTTCAGTTATATGACATAGTGTTTTGTAATGCAGTTTCTCCCCCAAGTGTCTATTCCAGTCTGTGGTCTATATATAACTTTACATAGGTAGATAATACATTTCTAGGACTAGATAAATACTGTTGTAACATTCCAGAGGAGAAATAATTTATTAGAAAGTTGACAAAATTTAAATAATTTATGTTTTTTAAAAGCTGGAAAGAGAGTAGCAGTTTTGGTTGCTATTTTCTGAATGTACAGCAGATGGTGCTTAACAAATATACTTTACAACCAATGTCTGAAAACAGCTAAGCCTGGCAACTTGAATTTTAATGATGCTTCCCAGTCTATTCAAAGAAGCAGTTTGAATGGAAGGCCCCCAACGGGACTGACTTACATCAATGTACACAATGTGCACAATGTTTGAATGAAGGGGATATGACAACAGCTCTTCAAAAAACATCTCTTGTGTGCTATAAGGAACTATATATTTGGAAAGGAATTAGACCTTAGCAGGATTATTTCACTCTTGATCGTTGCCCTTTTCTTCCAGGCTCATCGTAGTTCACTTAACTAACGGGAAGAATCCAAGCCCCCAAGTACTGCTTTCCCCATGGACAAAAAGATGTGAAGAAAATGGTGTGATGGGACCTAGTCTGATGTCCCCAAACTCTCATTCACACACCTGCCAGTGAAAGAAGTTACTTTTTCTTCTGGCACCAACAGATGAGCCTGTGCTGTGGCTCTGGGTAACCCTTTCCTAGCGTGGGTGGGACCTGTCTCAGGACTAAGCAAGGACTTGCGTCACTGTTTCCCCTCTTGGTATCTTATTAGCAAGATAAGGAAGGTGCTGCATCTCTGAGGTGCTATTTACATTCGGCAGTGTCAAAACCTCAAGATTTATCTCTAATAAGGCAGCTGTTACTATAAAGAAGCACAAGCTATCATGAGCCAAGGGAATAATATGGAGGGGACAATGAGTTTGAAAGCTGAAGAGAATTTAATGACATGCTTAGTGAAGTTTTAACTAATCTTTATTATTTTTAGGCCTGTTTTTTTCTTCCAAAAGAAGAATAATTTCTTTTTAAATATGCATTTTTAAAATTACTGATTAAAGGGCTTACAATTAATGTCTCAGAGAGGGAAATTCCTCCTGCAGAAACATTGATAAGGTATGAACAGCAGGAACACAAACATTTACACCAGTCTATAGCAGCGGTGTATCAACCCCAACCTCGTTGTGTATCTTCTGAAGAGTACTTGGCTGCAGGTTCTAGGTTGTAGTGACAGCCAGCCAGCCACACAAAATCCATTGGGAAGACATTTCATGCTCACATAATCAGCCTAAAATCTCTGGAGTTACTCTGATTTTCAGATGCCCTGCTTGCCTGCTAAATAGGCAGCCATGCCACAGTGCTGCCTCAATTTCTCTATAGAATCAAAACTTAATTCCCTACTAGAACTGAGACAACTGGCTGTCCACAGGAAAAAAACAGCTCTTATGTGCAGCTGTGGGGGATGCAGTCCATATCCTTGCCTACAGCAGTTTTAAAGGCCAGCCAGCCTTTAAGTCAAGTTAGTGGAGCTGCAGGCCAAGTGCCGGTGTTAAGACTCCTTTAAGAGCTTAAGCACATGAGTTGGGTGCTTTTCCAACACATCTGCATAGGGATGCACGTGATGACCTGCCAGTTGGACTTGGATGTAGAAGTCCCACATCTGCAGCAGATTTACTAGGATTCAAAACCACAGTGATTTGAAATACAGACCTGATCAGATTAACTTTGAAAAATACATGGTGCCATGAGACATTATGAATCATACCTACTAGTCCATATGGGGAAGAAAAAACATCAGCTTTGCTGTTTAAACCAAGAATCCAGGTTTTAGCACAAAGGTGAGTGGTCCATTAATGACTCAGATCTCCTGAGACCTGAGTGGAAAATCTGCCATCAATTCAGCAAAGAGGCTGAAGATCTACCAGGACCTTACATGTGCAAGCCCTGTGAAGGGGCCCTTGTTCCTTGCTCCAGGGCTGGGGAGGGAATGAGAATGCATCTCTCTGGCATATGACAGAACGATTGTTTATGGGCAATGGGAAATGATGTGAATTTATCTGAGGCGTTGCCAAACAGAAATGGCCAAATTCTCTCTGAAACCTTTATAATACCAGACAATTAAAGGACCCTCTGTTTCCTGATCCTAAGAACATTTTGAGGAGTAAGTGATTGCAGCCAAGATTGCTGGGAGCCTGTGTGCAACTGAGTGTCTGTTTAAGCACCATCTGCAGCTGTTGGCCCACCTTCTCCTTTTGTTTAGATTTCTATTCTCCACAGGATGCTGTGAGCAGATCATGGCACTGCTGAGGCAATAATCAATACTGCTCTCATTTTAACTCTCTTGCCACTGAGAAAGCCAAGTCTAATATTGAAGTTTCTAAAAACAAGCTTGGGCAACAGACTTCATTGTTTAAATTGCTACTTCATTATAATTACAAAGCTGTAGGAAAAAGATTAATTGATATATTAATCTGTCACAAATTTACAGCATCTACTCCCCTTTCATCAATCCCCTTTTGTAGAGTATTGGGTAAATGCCAAAGCAGACTGTAAAATAAATCTTTTATAGGCTTCAGAAAGAAATTATGATTTACCCAGTTCTGAAAAGGGTGTGCTCTCAGGCATGGAGTCTGGTCGGCCCAAGTGTGTGTGTGCACATGTGTGTTGCATGTGTACCTTCAGTTGGGATGGGAGAAGGCAGAGAAGCAGGATCGCTGTGACTGTATCATATGATGTAGGATGCATTATCCATTTTAATGGTGAAGGCAGTTTCTCTTTCCTTCTCAAATCAGAACATTCCTTTTTGGTACGGAGAATTGCAATGTTTCCCTACTGTGAGTACTTGAGCCAAAATCCTCCTTGCTACTTCTGTACCTACCACAGTCAGTAATGTCTTACTGAGAGCTGAACAGAAATGTAGATTTGGCTCTCCACAAACCTCCTTCAAGGGATGGTTAATACTAAAACACCATTAGAAAAACCACTAAGCAATTCCCTGAAGGAGCTAAAAGGAACAAATTTTACTGCCATATCTACTAGTACCTGATCAGAAATTGTATTCTAATATTTCATATTTAGGAAATTTCAAAGCTGCCATCCATCTAAAGGGAGGTGTATTCAGCACCACAGTTTCCAGTGGGGGGGTGGGGAGGGGTGGGAAAGAAAAGTTGAAAATGGAACCAAGCTAGTTTGCAGCATCACTTCTAGTCTAAAACTTGTCTCCTTAGCCAGGGAAGAGTATATTCAGACACTGTGAGATGGGAAAGAAATTTAGAAAGGTATAAAAGGTGTCCTGTTATTTAGAAGATTGATCTCCATAATGCTTGCCTAAATGTAGCTAGAGTTCACAAGTTTGCCCTATTTTCTCAAAAGTGGAAATGGTAATGTGGAGTTGAGTGTAATAAGGGTGTTCTCAAGAGCAGAAGGTATTGTGCCATATAATTTAAAGTCTTAAGAGCTGCTGGTTCTTGTCTTTGGGTTTCACTCTACAACTGTGAACTGCACCAAGCAAACACAAAGAAAGTGACTTACACCAGAGAAGGTAAGTAAGTCTAAACTCCAAAAGACTTGGAAACATATGATAGAAATAAATTCTTACATCTACTTTTAACACTGAAATGGCTCTTGGGGTGTCCTGTAAGGCTGTAGGTAGCTGCAATTCAATCTACATCCAAGGTCAGCTCTCAGTGGCGCTAAAAGGTATGCCACGTAGTTTTTATACAGAAAAAAGAGAAAGCCAATTACGCATCTATGTTTGATTTCACTTGGATCAACAGAAATCACTGTCCCAAGGCACAGAGTGGAATGATTAAGGTCTGAGCAGGAACTCTGTGGTGGGTCCTTTCAAACTGGCAGCAAGGAAAGGCACTGGGGCACTGGCTTCATTGTGGTTGTGTGTGACAGGAATCTGAAAGTGAGTGAACAACAAGCAAAGGCAATGTGGGACCAACACTGAAGAGAAATCTTGACTCAATTGTGTTTAAAATAGCTGCTTTCTGCTGTCTGTGTTTGTAAACAGGACTACAGAGTCGGAAACAGCAACCCCTTACTCCAGTCAGAAAAACATGTCCTACACAAGCAATTTTTAAGAAGATTCCTGTTGTAGCTAACTGCTTATGGACTAGTGCTTACAAAAGCAGGTGTTTAGACTAGATGTTTAGTAGCATAAATTCACATAATGTGTTTCTTGCACAGCTCCAGTGACATACTAGATACTCTACCAGCCTGTATCAGCTGACACATTCCTTTGGCTCCTCTCATTAGTAACCAGCAAACCATCTAGGGCCCTGTCTACATCTCATGGATGCACCTGACCTGTCAAAACAATGATCCTCTTCCTGCAAGGTGTACATTATGATCAGAAATCATTAGAAGAACAGTAGATTCAGGGCTCTGATGTTTCATATGTCTTCTACAACTCTCCCAAGCACAGGGCTTCCTTTCACAAGGAAAGGAAAACTTGTCCTTTTTTGGAGTGGTCTCTCATCAACTCCCATCTCTCATTGAGTGCTGTGACTCTGTTTGGGGTTTACTCTCTGTGATTCAGTTTCACAGGAGGAAGACAGAAGAGTAGCTTACTGAGATGAATGCTATGAAGTGTCCACTGTGAGTTAGATGTGACTGCTTTGTGTCAGTGCTCTCTGGAAAGACCCTCAAGAAACTTGTCTGGACCCTTCATTTGTGGTTATCTATAAGCAGGACAATGAACAGGATAGAAACAGATGTCTTTAAGATAACTTTCCAAAAAGAAAGGCCTCCAGTTTTTAGACAAGTCAGAGTTATTAGTCAAATAATCTATTTGCATAAATCAGTAATATTGACTCCTCCTGACATTTCCTGGATTAAGGAGCTGGATTCCATTTGGAATGAAAACAGATACAAATCCATCTTTAAAACAGCCCAAACAATGAAGCTGGATCTGGACAGTGGTCTGATGAGAACTTAATTGAAAAATCCATCTTACACTGCTGTGGGACTGACTCCACAGAGGCTCTATAGGCAGCTCTGAACTAGAATCAGGAAGTTTAGGTCCTGCTCCAAAGCTGCTCCCTTTACATGTCCCTGTTGCTATACCACACATGTGCAAAGTGCAAACCTCAGATTATTCTCAAACCTGAGCTCTTGAGCAAAAATTTTAACGCAATAACCATTATATATATATATATACACGCACTATTCTATATCAAATTCATCCATTCTTGTATTGTGGTACTTTCCCACACTCACCTATTTCAACTCCTGAGCCTCTTCCAGATAGTCCAGAAAGTCTAATTCTAGACAGCTTAGTGAAAAAGGGGACAAAAGCTTTTCACAACTGAGGGAAATTCCATGAGAAGAGATTCCTGAAAATTTATTACAAGCAATGTCTAAAATCTAAGACAATGCCAAGTGTTCATCTCCATAGAGGAATTAAAAAAAATTATTAGAGTGATATGAAATATTGACTACAAAAACCTTGTAAATATATTTCCTCCTGTAATTTTATGGGCAAGCTTAACTGAAGCTCTACACAGCAGCTACATATTTTTGTAGGAATTTGTAACCATGCTCTGTTGATAAATTACCTATACCAAGAGGAAATAAACCAGAACAATTTTCAGTTGAACCACAAGCCACTGATAGTGAGTTACTAAAAAGCTATATACGTTGTTTATAGCATTTAAAGTAAAAATTCAAGGATTTTTTTTTTCGTTATTTTGAAGACAAGTAGCTCTGTAAAGTACTCTTTGAAAATTGTTTTCATTGGGTGTAAACATGAATTTCATTGCCATGCATTTGATTATACAAATAATTTGATTAGAATAAGGTTCAAATGCATTTCTAGAACACATTTCCTACATGAATTTGGTTTTAAGGTTTCCTTTACTCACTGTATAGAGTAAACGACAGAAATAATATTTTAGATGGGCAACTTTGAAGATTTTATCTCTACAAACTGCCTTTATTAGATGTAAAGTATCAAAAGTTTTCCTCTGCATTATAAAAGGCTATTTAAGTTGTTCATAAGCCAATTAGTTCTTAACAAATAGTAACTGTCAAGGGGGAAATACTGTAATAACTCCTAACAGATTAAGGTTTAACTCTTGCAGGGTTTTTTGAGGAATGTCTTAATTCACAAAAGATTAATAGATAAAGAGATTTTGCTTTGAAGACAGTAAGCTGAGGTAATCTATTTTGAAGTCTCTATCTTCAGCTGTACATCAAGTGTGTAAGAGTTTTCCTTTGAGGTCGGACCTGGATGGCCACATCTCAAGGGGCAGGAGCTCCCAGTTTGATAAGTATTTAACCTGAGGGATTCTTTCAGCAGATGAAGGGATGCTACAAGGCAGCACAGCAAGTCAGAAAGGCTCTTAAGGTAGGAGCTGTTGGCAGAGCTGGCTGAGTGGGTGTGTGAGTCAGATGAGGTGTGCACGTTTCCCTCTGTTAGATGTAACCGGGGGCGATGCCCAGGCACATGTCCAGAAACATCCACCCGGAAGAACAACAGGGGCACGTATTGCCAGTGGCTTCATACAAGGCAGTTTGTGTTTCCACTGTCTCTTCGCACAGAACCGCTTCTCCCTGCTGTGCCAAGACTTCTCTTTTTCCTCCCCACCTGCCCTCAGAGTTAAAATTCATCTTCTCTCTTGATTATTGCCATCTGTTTTGCTGCAATCTCCATCAGGGTGTGCAAAATAATTACCAGGCTCATTTTCTGCTGGTCTGAAAATACAAGTGGTTTCTCCCAGCATGTTGAGGATTCTTCTGTCCTGTGGAGCTCACCTGCTTTTATTTGAAGGCCCTGGCAAGAAATTAATGAAGCCTCCTTTACTCAAGTTTTCAGCTGGAGTGAATATTTTAAAAATTCTGATCATGCTGAATAAAACTCAGTCTTCTCTCTGAAGATTTTTTCTTTTATTTCCCTGTGTATTTAGAGGCCTCTTGGTCAACTTTTCCATATGTCTCTGTGGGTTTCTGCTGCTGGTAATGGTTGAAATTTGGAGCTTGAGTGGACACCGCTGAGGGAAGAAGACTGAGCCCCTTTCTAGAGAAAATTATTGCAATTTTAGTTTGGAGTGTTTTGACCAACAGTTGTAAAACTGCCAGCTACAGCACATGTTGATTTTTTCAGCTCAGGGTCACCGTGAATATGTATCATGATGTTCTTCTCCTTAAGGGGAAAAGAAAGGATTTTGGGATACAGAAGGGCAAGTTTTGCGTAAGCGCTTCTGTAGAGGTGAAGGTATTACAGCATTTCAAGGTGACTAATTTTATTAGTCAAAAGCCTCCAGCAGGATGGACTGCTACGAACAGCAAAATGTCTGAAGTAAAGGGAAAAAATGGTTTCCAGAATGAAATGTTCACCATTGCAAACGGAACATTGCTTGTAAACTGTTCCCATTTGATATAACGTTGTTGGAATATGTACAGTTGGTGTGTACATATGTAGCACATAGGAAAACACAACAAGGATTCCATAAAAATACTACAGCACTTAAATATGAAACCACTCATCATGGTTGCAAGAATACAAGAGATTCAGAGTCTGAAATTACACTTTATTTGCAATTGGCAAAGAAGGACCCAGTATGATCTATTTAACTTGGTGCAGAATAAATTTTAATTTTGGATTAATCTCTCTGGGAATCGTTTTTTAATTCTCTCTAGCATCTGTGATTTGCATTAATATATGCAAAGCATTGTAAAAGCATATTCTACCCAAAAGCAGTTCTCTTCAAAACTCAATGCTCCATTTTGAGAAAGGGAATTATCTTTTGTTTTAATAAAAATCCCTAAACATTTTTTTAACCCACAGCAATCTAGATTTTACAGCAAAATGCAGCAAAACATCTAGAAATACCAATTTTAGAAGTTTTCTTTTTGCCTGTTATTAAATTGGATAATTCCTTCACAATGTATGCATATATGCTGGTTACACTGGAGTGTTACTGAGAGTATCTATGTGTGTATGCATATGTATATATAAATATTTTCTACTTATTCTGTGTAAATGGCAGATCATGTTATTCTTCCCTTTAGTAAGTCTGATTTTTAAAACCTGAGTTTGCTACTCAGCCTATTTAGGACAATTTCCTGCTGATTTCACTGAGAGTTTTGCTCAGTTACATCTGAATAGGAAGTTAATGGTGTCTTCAAATTCTGAGTGACTGTGACTTTTTTCTTGAGGGCTTCAAAGGCCAGATACCCTCAGGTACTCGGCACTGGTGAGGCTGCATCTCAAATCCTGTGTTCAGTTCTGGGTCTCTCACTACAAGAAGGACATTGAGGTGCTGGAGTGTGTTCAGAGAAGGGGCTGGAGCACAGTTGGATGAGGAGTGACCAATGCAGCTGGGGGTGTTTAGCCTGGAGAAATGGAGGCTCATGAGATACCTCATTGCTCTCTACAATTCCCTGGAAGGAGGCTGTAGCCAGGTGGGTGTTGGTCTCTTCTCCCAAGTAGCAAACAATAGGACAAGTGGAAACGGCCTCAAGTTGCACCAGAGGAGGTTTACATAGGATACCAGGAAAAATTTCTTCACTGAAAGGGTGTTCAGGCATTGAAACAGGCTGCACAGGGAAGTGATGGAATAACCATCCCTGAAATAATTAAAAAAACCAGAAGTGAATATGGCACCTGGAGACACGGTTTGGTGGTAACATGTCAGTGCTACATTAACAATTCAACTCAATGATCTTGGAGGTCTTTTCCAAACTTAACAGTTCTGTGATTCCATAATTATTTCACATTTCCTGATATCCAGAATTGATATCACAATTGATCCACATTTCCTGAAATCTTTTTGTCCTGTTAGTATGGAAACACTCAGATTTTTTCAGATTTCAGTATATGACCAGCTTGTACGCTGCTGTAAGTTTCTGGATTGTGAAGAAGAATTTCAAAAAATTTCAAAAACCTTTGGGGACTGTGGGGACTGTGCCCTTCTTTTCTTTTTTCTATTTAAGTATTTTTTTCAGATTTGAATCTGTCTTAACTGCATAGATATCCTCAAAAGGTCAGAAGAATGACCATTTGGAAAGATAAAATATTTAAGACTGTATCATTTTTCTTTACATCTTTTTGATTGTTTAGTTTGTTTTCTGTGACTGAAGAATTCATAGTCATCTTAACATTTCCCACACTTAGCTTCATGAAAGAGCCCTACAGCCTGTAATTAATGAGAAATGCTATAAATGTCACCACTTTGCTCATGAAACAGTTCTATTTTTACTTGATTCTTGACATTCAGATTTGTTAGCATGCTGACTTGTGTTTTACAACATTTCTTGTTTTACAGCTAACACAGCATCTCAACTGTGCAGGATAAATGGCAGATACCTTTTCATAGATTGGACAAATGCAACTGGGAAAAAGATTCTCCATCAATCACATTTTCTTTGTTGTCAGATTACTGGGACTTTTTTAGTCACTTTGTAAGTTTAAGTGCATCCCTCTTCTGGTGTCGCAGTTGCCGGAAATCTGTGACAGAAATCACACCAATTCTCCCCAATTTTGGACATGGGCAGAGCAGTGCCTTCCACTTGCAGGTGCAGGGTGACTAAGACCCTGTAGCCTCTGGACAAAGAGAACCACAACAGAACTTAAAAAGCCAGTTTTCAAAACCTTTGGTTTTCTTGGTCCTAGTTGCCACTGCAGATGCTTTCATAACAGAATTTGAGAAGTGCAAGTACAGAAATGTAAGAGTTTTTGTGTCTTTCAGCATGAAATTGTAAATCTTGAAAAAAAAGATCTAGGTATTATGGTCATGGTCTGATGTCTGATGACTAATGAAGGATAAATGCTTAATTTGGATAATTAAAGACTGAAAGAATCTGGGTTGGATTTTAAAAATCATTCACATTCAAAATCACTCATTACTGTGATTTTACCCTTCTGTTTACTTTGTTTCTCTTGTAAAGGTTTTAAACTCCTGTCGTGCCACTTTGCCCACAGACTATATAAAATATTTTTAAAAATAGCAGTTTTCTGCAACAGCTAATGGTAGATCTTCCCTTCCTCTTGTATGCCTATTTGCTTTCTAAAGCAAAGTTTTTCAGTTTCACATTTTAATTTTGGTGTCCTCTCATTTTACATGATCAGATAAACTGTGCCGTTTCTTCCCTTACAGATAACTGGAAGAGAAAGATTGCATTTGTATTTGATATTGTGGCTGAGACAGCTACATTAGCAGCTCACCTGGAGTAAGGATAATACCTGTAACTGGAGTATTATTGTCATCTCATATTTAGAAAAAGGGAGTGTGAAGGAGGTTCCAGTACTAATGCCTTCCTAGGGGCTGATCTATGGTGGGTCTATGGCTGTGCAAACAATAATATACAATACAGACTCCTTGAAGGTGAGAAGATGGGTGCAAGGTACACAAAAAAAGGGACTAGTATCAGCCCAAAGAAAACAAGACTGTTCCCTGATCAGTATGTTTAGAGATATTTTTTTCCAAAAAATTTTGAAGGAGATCACACAAACATCTAAGCTTCTTAAACAAGCTGCTTTAGTCTTAAGTAGCTTCTCTATGATGAGATAATGGTATGCTAGCTCTGAAATGTAGAACATGAATATGCTCTTGATACAGCTATTTTTATAAAGTAGCACATAATTTTTTCCTATTCTAAAAGCATGTATTAAACCCTTCAAAACTGAACATCTTTTAAGATGACATTTTAAACTATTCAATCAGCTGGAAAGTTGTTTTCAACATAAATTATGGTTTAAAACGCAGGAACAATGCAATGTATTCATAAATAACTTGCTGCCATTGCTTAATCTGGTAGTGATTTACATGCAGAAGGTTTCTCTCTGTTCATGGTGTGCGTTTCCAATTCTTTTTCTATTAGAGGAGGAAAAAGAAGCTAAATTTTGACTCAGAAAGTATATAAAATGATCACACAAATCAATACAGTGCTTCCAATCAGTGTTTCTAATTTTGCATCACTTTTCTAATAATTTTCTCTTAATGAAAAAGCAACAAGAGTTTTGTTGTTTACTTTGGTCATTTGGACCAGTCACAATTTCATGCAGGGACAGTAAATCTGGTAAAATTATAGTGCCTGCTATTCCTCTGGGGGGACTCGGAGATGGGGTCCTTTTTTTCCCTAAAATCTTCCCCCTTCAGATTTTGGCAATGGGGGGTCTTCTAATATTTTCCATCCTTCTCTCTGTTTTCTCTGTTAAGCCAGTGGAATAGAAAATAAACCAAAAAGGCAAGGCAAAGCCTGTGCTCCCTCCGGCCCAGGTGCCTCTGTCTGGGAGGGACCAAGGCAGGAACGAGAGTTTGTGTGTGTGTGTGTGTGTGTGGGTGAGGATGTTGGGTACTGATGGATTTGTGAAGGGCTGTGCAGGGATGCAGGATGCACATCCAAAGGGAACCGGTGTCTTCGAGTCCTGCTTCTTTTGAACCAGATTTCTTCTCTATCCGGCTTGCTCCTGCCAGTTCCATGAAAAGGGTGGTGCTGGTTGGTGCTGGGTCCCTGCACCTCCAAAGGAAACAAAAAGTTCTGAGATACTGGGTAACAACCCTGAGTTCTGACAGCTGCAATTCTGATGTTTAATTTCAGAGAAACTTTATAGATAATAAAATATTTTCCTCGGAGGTCAGCAGGGAATGTTTGCTTCATTTAGGACACCCACTAGAGGGAGTACTGACAATGTTTTAACGTTGAAGACATTTAAATTGCATTAGTAGCATTTGTGTAAATCTGGAGCACTAAGTAAAGATTTGGGTTCTTGCCTCTCTTGAAAGCCCTGTTACATACTAAATCAGGAATCAGAGGGTTTCTCAGTTCTCTGGAAACACTGGATAAAATGGTTTTGAAGCAAGGCTGATGTTTCCTTTCTAACTCACATAACTGCATTGTTGAAAGACTGCAGTGAAGAGCATTTTCAATGATAAAATGAGCTTTAATTGCCATCAGGAATGACTTAGAGGTGAAATGTAAAGGCTTTTTTCTTCATGGGTAAGATTTGTATGTCAGAGTGTAGCCCTTCTGATCTCCAGAAGTAATTTTTTAAGCTGAATTTAGAATTTAAAATTATGTTGGCAGTTAGATGTTTGGGTTTTTTTCTCTCTAGGGTTGAAATAATTTCTAGTTGGAAGAGAGAAAATAAATGAAATATGTCTTTTCTTTTGATTTTTTTTTAAAGCAAACAGCTTAATATGCTGTGGGTGAAAAAACAAGGCAGCTTCTGAAGAGCACCCAGATGCTGAGGGGACTTAGGGACTGCAATTCCTGAGTATTTGTGTTTGTTATGTGTGCATGCAGCCCCCAGTGGGAAAGCTGACAACTCAACGTGGGATACCTACACTCTGCATACAGATAGGGGAAGAAGTGATGCATTCAAACAGGAGCTGTAAAAATTTGAGCAGTGAGTAGGAACCAGTTAGCACAGGTTGTCATCTGCACAGTGCTGGTGGGAATACATATGAGTAGCTGTCACAATAATTCTTTTTTTCACTTGGTCGAAAACCTTTTACATCTTTGGGAAGAGTTACTTATGTGAATCAATTTTTATTTCACTCCTGCAATTTCCCATCCATCCTTTGTTAGTTGTGTGAAATGTGACATATATCCACAGCTATAATACCTGAGTGTCTTCTGTTCTTTCTTCTTCTCTTTTATAATCCCAACCCTATGAAATACAATTTTATTAGTATAATGCTGAGCAATAAGTGTGATAGCAATAGATTATTTCACAAGACAGACTTCTGTATTTTTTTGGACACTCTTCTACAGCTAACAGAGAGGGGGAACAGTGTAATCAGTGATTTACTACCATGGAACGATCTCTTTAACCTGTTTGATTTCCCTTCCCCCCTTCCCAGGCTCTTCCTCTCTTAGGATTTCTGTCTCTGGCAGTGTGTGGGCAGGGAGAAGGGGATGTGGTGTTACTTGAGCCATGCTCAGCCTGGCAGACAAGGTGGGCATTCTGTCACAGTTGGAGAGGGGGCCCAAAGCACCTTACCATACACTGGGTTCAGAACAACCCCAACCCCCTGAAATTTGAAGACAGCAGTCAAGAAAGTAGAAGTAAACATAACACAGATTTTCACAGGCAGTGAAAGATGGAAAATAATAAAGTGCTTGTCCTGAATTTTTTATATTTAAATTAATAAAATATTTTTATTCTGAGATTTGGAACAACTTTTACATAGTTACTGGTCTATTTTTGACCCTGTATTAAGAGTTACTGGAATGGAATTCTGTAGATAACAGCAATAAATATTTTTTCATGCCAAGGAGCTTCACCTTCCTGGTTAGAGATGGGAGCAGCATCTTTTGCTTTTGACTCTTGTTTCTTTGCAGAGGTTTAGTCTCTCAAGTTTATGTCTGTCACTTTTGAACATGGACCAGTCAACAGACCTGCATAGTTCTGCATAGCAGAGCCAAGTAAAAGCTGAGGCTGGCAGGGACCTCTGGAGATTGTACAGTCCAACCTTTTGTTGAAAGCAGGGCCTTTAATTGTTATGCAGGTTCCTGTCAAATCTTGCCATTTCCAGCAAGGTAGATCCTATAGGACAACCCATTCTAATGTTTATTTCTTCTCATGTTGCATAATTTTTCCTTATCATATGGCACTTCTTCCAAAATAATTTGCATCCTTTGCTTGTTTTATGTCCCTATGCATCCTTGTGGAAACAATTTCTGTCTTTCCTCTGTAAATTACATTTCAGGTATTGGAAAAATGTGATTAGATTCTCTCAGGACTTCTCTAGGTTGAACATATCCAGTTCCTTCAATTTTATGTCATCTGTCAAGTCCTACTACCCTCTCATTATGTTGGTGGCCCTTCCCTCTCCAAGTTTTTAGTGTCTTTCTTGAAGTGAGGAGTCCAAACCTTGACCTAGTGTTACAGGTGTGCCCTACCAAGTGCCAAATGGACTGGAATATTCACAGCTTTCGATTAGCTGATTGTCCTCTTGTTGATGCAACCTGTGACAAGGTTTGCTTTCACTGCTGCTAGGGCACCCTGCTGGAACACATCCAGGTTGCCATCAATCAGGACCACCCAAGCTATGCCTTCAACTACTGTGTGGGATTGCTGCATCCCAGGTGCAGCATTTAGCATTTATCTTTGTTAAATTTTGTGCAGGCCTTGTTGGCTTGCTTGTTTTTCACATTGTCAAGGTGTCTCTATGAGGAGGCTCTTTCCACCAGCAAATCTGCCTCCTCTCCCAGTGTGCTGTTATTTGTGCACTTTGTGCATCATAGTCTGATACAGGAATTGTACCCTGGCAGGAGGGGCTCTGGGATGCTCACAGGTAAAGGTTCAGTTGTCTGAGTGGACAGGCAATACCCAGCTGGGTCAGAGCTGTATCATGTGGTACTCAAGTGTGAGTTTAATGCTCAGCTTCCCTGAGAACTGGGAGAAGGAAGAGAGAATTTTGATAAACACATAAGTAACCAAATAGGTTTTTATTTTCAAATCTGACATAAAGTGATTCAATTTTGCAAAACCAAAGTACTGTTTGATAGTGCTGTCTTGGAGAATAAACTATATCAGTGTAGTTAAAAAAAACCTAAAAAAGTATGCCATTTTCAGCTGCCTTTGTAAATGTACGTAATATCAATCTGGTCTCAAAGATTTCTAATCATAAAAAGAGAGAACATGATAGATGGGGAAAACAGCACTTGGGGAAGTTATAGTTTGAAGAAAAAAAAGTCACCAATATGAATAGATTGTTTGCCCAGAATAGACCAAATAAATAAAAACGGAATTTAAAAAAATAAGGATCCCACAACCAATCATATATTTTTGCAACTAAATCTAAATCATAGCACAAAAAGTGAAGCATTCTAGAGTAAATAGCATAATAGGAATAATAGCATTAAAGGTGCTACTTTTCACATTCTTCTAGAAGAGAAAATGAGTCTATATATTCAAGCCTGCTTTTGTCACTAATTGTTTCCTTATTGTAAATTCAATCTGATCTGAAAGAACTGTAATCTGAGTGTCAGGTCTGCATTTTGTCAGAATTGCTGTACGTGTTTTTGGAATCCTTGGAGTGCATCTGGTGCATTACAGACTGCGTGTCCAGCTGAATGAATGGTACATGTACCAAAACCACAGGCTCCAGTTAATGCATGGCATCTTGAGATATTTACTGTTTAAATTGCAGATAGATAGCCTGGCTATTCCCTTTCCTTTCTTTCCTTTTTTTTTTTTTAAACTCTGGATGATATGTGTGGACAGCAAGCAGGCTGTTGTTCAGCCAGATGGCATCTGACTGCCTACTTCCTTATCACTACAAGAAGACTGTAACTTTGTTAAATGAAAGGAACTGGTTAAAAAGAAAGAGAATTATTATGCATTTGGAGGAATAAAACAAGGTTAAATGCAATATGGCCATGTCATAATTATTGAAGTAATGATGCAAAAAAATCTCTCTGAGAAATCTTCGGAGTGGGAGAAGAGGGAGTTTCTAGTACATCACAAGTTTAATATGGAATGAGAAACACTAATACATTGTAATTGTTCTGCAGCCATCTGTGCATAAGCTATATTTTTAATCATGAATTTATTTGCTGTGTGACTAGTCATGCACGAAAACACTCCCTCTCATCTATTTTCAGAACAAAACCATGAGACTTATCAAATGTTTAACACTGATGCTTTGGGCTTAAACTAAAAATTCCTGCTGTTGTTGCTTTCTTCTTCCCCAGCAGATTTCATTGCTGTTTTCTACTTCTCCTTATGGACAAATATTATAAAGGTTTTTGGTTGCTTTGAGAGACTTGCTGTTTTAACAATAATTTGTTAGTCATGGTCTCCTTGAAGTTTTGAATGTCTTTGGATAAAAGTAAATTTGAAGTGGTATGAGATTAAAAACTCTTGCTAAATGTAATAATTTTGATAAAGAAAAAACGCAGTCTGAATTATTGAGTGTTGTTAGTGATTGCTCAAACAGTCCAGCAGCTTGTAAATTTTTTTCCATTCACCCTCATAGGCACGCAAGTTACTGCTTTTTTTTCTGCCTCAGATTTCTCTGCAGCTCTTCAGAATGCTTCTTTCCATTGGCTGGATGACTCTCAAGACTTCCCAAAGCATTCCTGCCAGAATAGCCTTCTGCCCAGCTGGAGGACCTATGTGGCACAGATGCACTGTGGCATCTCTGCTTGGAAACGTGTTAACATGTTTTGTTAACCTGTTTTGTCTTTTTCACAGAAATATGTTCTCCACTACACTGTATTTTGTTTTTAGAGGAACATCATGGGCCTGCTTCTCATCTCATATGAGCTAACAGGTTCAAGATATGCCTTTAAGGCCACTGATATCTATCTGTTATGCAATGAAATTGGAGTTTTGATTTATAGAACACAACAGTAAAATTCTTCCAAATACTAGATGACATGTATCAGCTATTTTAATTTAAGAACAGGCCATTTTTAAGGCCTATTCTTAAGTTAGGGCTTAGTAAAGTAGCCCATAGGCAGTCAAGAAAGGCATAAACTGTGATGAGTATGTTGGTGAGATGGTGGTAAGTGTATCTTATCTACATGCTGGATCTTTTTCTCTATCTCTGTCTTCAACAGAACTTTAAATAATTGCAACAAGGTGTCAAAAAAAGATTTTTCCCAGAGAAGTACTAAAAATATCCCCAGAGAAGTACTAAAAATATCTGACAGACCTGTCAAATTGCCATTGCCTTTCATACTGAAAGAAGAAATCTCTAAGAAGATAACTCTGAAGGATATGAACTCTGAAGGATATGCTGAAGGAGCACATCTCTCAGTGCTGCTTTTCGAGCAGCTCTCCTTGTCTCTGGTGGAGGAGGAGGGTGATGTCATGGTTGTCTGTGCTGGGGTTATAAATCTTGTACAGTACTTCAGCTTCCACAGATGAGTGACATGACCTGAGCAACACTGAGAAGGCTATTGAAAGGGGTATTGAGAGACAAGGTATTGTCTCATCTCTCAGCCCTAGCACAAAGAAAATGTTTATGCAGAAGAATGGATTTTCTACCAGAAAGGTTTTTATGATCACAAAGTTATATTCTCAAACTCCCAGTCTCAAAAGGTAAAGTAATTGTGATGTCGTTTGCAATTGTGAATTTTTTTCTTCACTTATGTATATGTACTACCAATGAGATGAGAATGAGGTGTCCTACAGTCTTTATTTTCTCCCTGATCCTCTTGCAACAAATAATAATACATAACACAAGGTAGACATGCAGTTTTTCTCTGTGCTTGCAGTGCTTTCCCTGTGCTAAGTCCCTGCTGCTTCACAGAACACTAACCAGAATAAAGTCAGTGCCTTATAAACAGGATTTTTTGTCTGGTCAGGTCTAGATGTTTGTTGATTCTTTATTTCTTTTGGGAGAGTAATAGGCTGGCAAAGCCCCTGAAAGGCGGTGTAAACAACCATACTGAAAGGAAAAAAGTCCCTGACTTTTTAAAGTGTACAATAGAATTTTAATACAGGATGTTGCAGGCCGTGTTATTCACAAGTTGATGTTTCTGTACACTCTCAAAAGCTAAACAAGAATACTTACATTTTATCAAATGCAGAGTTTGTCATGTTCAACTTAAGGGGTTTTGGTAGTTACCCTTGATAGGTGTGAGTGTTAATTAGAGGATAGCTTATACCACAGTTCTTGCTCAAGGTTTTCTATGATCTAGTGATACAAACTCGTGTGCAAATAGAAGGGGAAGCAGACTGTCTGACTTTCTGCATTGCACTTGGAAATGGGTTTGTCCGAGGCACTGGGATCTCTGACTCACAATAACCCCTTGTGAGGACTTAAGGTACAATTAGCACTGATGACATTTGAAAGCACAATTGAATTGTGCAGCACCACACTTCCCCCAGCTCATTCAAACATTTAGTTTATGATGGATTCAGTTACCTAGGAGGAGTTTGCTTGTGGTACACAGGGCTAGATCAGTTTAGGCTGGATGTGGAGGGTGCGTATTTTATCATTCTTAGGGCTTTCTTGGCTCATCACAGGAGTAGGGAGAGATGAATCCTGCAAGGTTGTTAATGAGCTCAGACTAATAGGGGATGGAAAATAAAGACTTTTGATTTGTGTAGTTTTAAATGTTAGGTGCAGAGGAATTCTGGAGTCTCTCCAGAAGACTAAGTGGCTTTCCAGATACTTAATAGACTACCTACAGTTAAACTGGGGCATTGCCATGTACTGATTGGAAACATGAAAATCTTGTCTGTATTCACTAAAGTCATCCATTATTGTCATCTTCCCTTAATAATGTCTTGAATAAATGAAATCACTATTAAAGGAGGGGGAAAAAAGGATTACAGTACTACATGACCTGGTTTTTGTTAGAAACCTTTGAGGTGGGAAAGATGTTAACAGTTAGGTAGATCAGGGGATTACTTATTTTAATATGGACCTTTTGCAATTACAGAAATGACATACCTCCATTCATGGAAAGTGAAGACATGTCCCAGCCTTACTCCCCTCTCCCCTGTGGAGCTGGGGTTCCCATAAGGTGTCAAATATCACGTGAAAGAGTTGCTGTGTTCTGCTGTATGGGAACACAGCTGTTTGTTCCCTATGTAGAAAACTGGATGAATATCATGGAGATCTGATGGATATGGAAGGAAAGTTTTCAATGTGAGGGCCTTGTACTATCCAAGGTCTTTATAGCTCCTAACATTTCAGATTTCTATTAGGAAGGATTATAATATTGTGATGGGACTTTTAAAAGTGTTTACAGGTTGGATGGCCCCCTTCACTGCTTGAATAGTTTGCTCAACATAGCCATCAAACCATAGGAGAGCTTCTCTCCAGAGCAGTGTCAATTTCCTGTCAGCTTAGTTGATTCCTTATTAACAAAAAAAATTTGGACACCTGCTTTAAGGAGAAGGGCTGAAACTTGATCTCCATTATCAAATCTTACTGGAAAAAATAAAACAAGGTAAACTCTATTTTATAGAATATCGACAAAATGCCCACAGAAGACCTTTTATCCTCTATTCAAAGGCATCATGAATGAGAATTTTGGAGGCATATGTTAATTGAAAAAGACTTGTAGAGTAAGCTGTGTCAGAGTCTATGTTAATACTTCTAGAACTGCTGGTCATCTCTTCTAACCTGAAAGCTGCAGATTTATTTCATAATCAGACACTGATTACACAGGAAGGAGGATGGTTGCCAGTGCATAGTGCCAGGGATTAGTCCTGGGCACTGCAGATGGACTGTGGTACTGTTAAATTTGTAGGAAGGCCTTTCACAGCTGTAAGTGGCAAGTAGAGCTCTCCCAAACAATTCCTGAGCAGGGGCCAGAGGCCAGCTTGGGCCAGGGGCCACCCTCAGTAAGCACTTTAGATGGGACTGTCTTGCTTTGGAAGGTGGGAGGGAACCAGAGAATAAATGCAAGTGCTCCTTTGCACATGAGACAAGTTGGTTTTAAAATACTATTACACCAAACAATATTTTAAAACTTTCTGCTGAATATATGTTCACTTTTATCTTGGATAAGACTTGTACTAATACTAACACTAAATATATACTACTACTACTACTGCTGCTGCTGCTGCTGCTGCTGCTGCTACCACTATTATTATTAATATCATTATAATTATTATAAAGCAATAAGAGTAAAACCATAATGTAAATTTCCATTACATTATAATTCATCCATTTTTCCTCTTACACATAAGAAATGCTTCAAGAAATGCTATTTCTAGCCACAAACCAGACTATATTCACTTGCTCATTTCTTTGTTCTGACATTACACCTGCACTGCACTCTTTAGGGAATTACTTCTTCCTCTCAAGCAGCTTGTTGAGATGCTGCCTTGTGGCACAAAATATTGCAATATTTGGGTAAAAAATATATATCTTATCAGGAAATAGTTTTGCTACTGCTGGGTTGCTTGTTGTCCCATTCCCTAACATCTGGTTTCACAGGGTTAAGTAGTAACATTTCTCTGCAGGAACCAGTGTTGAATTTTTTATTTGTTAGCAGAGATTGTGAATGTGATATGAAACATAAAGATCCTGAAGTGCAGACTTTGACTACTTTTGCCCTTTATCTTTCTCAGTGGTTTTTTTCATGATTTTGGTGTCAAGGCTGCATTCAGTGCTTATGCAGACAAGACATGTCAGTGATGTGCCCTTTCTGTACACTTCTGAATCATTGCAGTATATACTTCTCTTTTTTTCCTGTTTTTTTATTCAGCAGGTAAAAGATTGATTGAAAGAGGAAATCTAAGTGTTCTGAAACTCTGATCATATTAAGCATCTCTTGGTTCTCTAGATGTTAAAAGATTGTGTGTTTTCTTAAACTTTCAGTAGCCAAACTGTCTGTAATATACCAACTTTTCATATCCAGAAATCAATTTAATAGAAGGCACAAATAGGAAACTCTGATTGTGTTTCCTTTTGACTTCTCAGTGAATTCCTCATTCTTTCAGCCATTTCTTTACTCTTCAAGCAATTTTTTTGTTTGCTTGTTTGTTTGATCTTTTTCTGGTATTTGTGAGTATTAAATGAATTGTAGAATCCCTTCACGATGAAGAAATTCTGCAGATTATTATTACTTGGCAGTTAAGGAGGTTATAACTTCTAATCCATCTGTCTAGACCAGTATGCCTGATTGATGAACCTTGGAACAATGTATAATGTAATATTTTTACCTAGTTTCTATATCTTTTCACTTTTGTGCAACCTGAAAGTTATGTCGGAGACGGAAAGAAATAATTACAGTATGCAGGCAAAAAGAATATATGTGTTGAATGCATCTTTTCAGGTGGGAAAATACTGTGTATCAAACTTTTACAGCAAGAGCTGTAAAAATTCTTACCTACAGCTCTCCTTATTGTGAGAGCTTCCTATGAATTTCCTATTCCTGGCTTTTCCTCACATCCATAATCTCAGTTTTGCCATCACAAAAATGTGCATATATTCCTTCCTCTGTTGTTTAGAAATGGGATCCCTGTCATACCTCTAGTGCAACGTGCCAAGGTTACTACTCATGGTGCTGAAAGGGTTCCATGCCAAAGGTGATGAGTGGGGTCATTTTCCTGTGTGTCCACTAATACATGAGGCTGTTCAGAGTGGATAGAATAAGCAGGTGCCTCAGAGCATCTCCTGGGCTGTGGGAGCAGCAAGCCCAGCAGCATCTGGCTTTACACAGAAGTAGTATCCTTCAATCCTCTCCTCGAGTGTTTTATATTATTATCTATGAAGTGGGTGATCAGCACACATAAACGTAGAGTCTGAGGAGAAAAACTGTAGCTATAATTATTGCTTTCATAGATCTATAATTTCTGTAAGTGGATATTTAATCTGAAATATAAGAAACCCCAAACTGTAGAAAGTCTGTGTCTATTGGAGCCATAGGCATTGAGAGAGGAGGAAAGAAGCTGCAGCTACATCTCTTTCACTTCCATTCACTGCTACTGTAGTCTTTGGGTTTATTTAATGTAATTTTAAATAGGAAAAAAAAACTATTATACTGGGTGGATTTTACCCCCGAAACTGACAACAGAAATTTGGCAGTTGACAGTATGCTGGCATTTTAAATTGATCTTCTAACACCAGGTGCACAACCTCCAGTTGACAACTTGAATGGTTGCCAAGAAATACAGCTGGAAGGTACCTGCTGTTACTGTGCTGCATGTGCAAAACCAGATGGGGACATGTGCTTTTGGAAACGAGTGTCTTTGAGCCCACTCATTATTTTCTGCTAGCCAGTACAGCCAACTTCTGGGTGGCATCTTGCTGTTTGTAAGTCTGACTACTGCCAACATCACTTTTTTTTCCTCCCTGTTGGTGTCTTGATTGCCTATTTCCTGTCAAATGGGAGTTGAGTTAAGCTAAGCCTTTTTAAGACTCAGGTTCTTGTCAGAATGGGACTGTTCTGAGAGAGAAAATGTCATCTGTCTATGCTTTTCAATCATTTGACTCTTCCAGAAAGCCCTAAGGCATGTCTGCTTAACACCTGCAAAATACTAATTATAAGGCTTTTGATACTCAGCGACTATTCTAACAGTACACACATTCACCAAACATTTAATTAGAACTGTTTTAGTGCAAATCCCTTGGTCACAGAAAGAATTCTAATGATGCTTGTCAAATTAAAGGAAAAGCTATTACACTGTGCAAATATGGCAACATGATTGAAGTCCCTCCTGGAAATGCACCAGGGAAAGCCCCTGTGTGTTTTATTATGGTATCTATATTTTAACATATAATATTGTTTTACCATAAAATTTTGATTTGAGAAGCTTTTGATAACATGCAGTTTTGCAGAATGTTGATTTCTGATGCTACCAAGCTTTGAAAACCATTACACAAAGTACAAGTTTATAACTTTCCATTGTACTGATCTTAGGACACATCCAAAAGCATTTTAGATGACAGTTATGTATGCAAATGTTGATTAACTGCTACAGTTTACCATACGTTGCACTGTCGTTATTGTCTTACTCACATTTACAGTGTTAAAGTGCCCAAAACGCTAGACTGAGATTTTGGGGAATAGATGAGGAAACTCCTTGATCTTCCTGAAACTGCTCTGTGATGCTGTCATTAAACAACACAAAGTGATGCTATGCAGACATTTGATAGATAAATCTGGGCTTGTGTAAATCAGCATTTCTTTCATTTGATCTAACTGAATGTACCAGTTTGCTTGACCTTCTGTTCCATGTTATGTAGTTATACTATTTTAATTGCTTTAGTGGTCCAGGAAAACATTCTGGGTGGAAACTTGCATTGGATCTGTGTCTTTTAGTAAGTTTGACAAAACTTGAACTTGACACAGAACCATTCTTGGTCAAACATGTGCAAACTTTGATCAATCTTTTGTATAACTTTTTGTAGCAGCTTCCACTAGAAAACCATAGAAAAAGAGATGGCAGCTGAGGGAGTTAATGACCAAATAATTGATGATCCATGATTGAGATTATGATGGAGATTCAGGATAAACTTCCAAGCATTGTGGGTTAGACAAATTTGTTACAGAAATATGTCTACCTGTGAAGGTATAAACCTGTGTGTAAGTGTGGATACAGATGCCAGTATCCCAGTACCTTTTCCTAGTGCTTACTCTTGTGTCCTCCTATAATACTGCCAACTGAGTGTATTCTTCTCCATGCCTGCTTGGTGTGGAAGTGCTTCAGACAACACAGTGTCCCACAAGAATATCTCACAGAAAGGGATCTTCTACAATCATAATCCCACTAGGACAAAAAGACATACATGCCAGGTGGAAGGAAGGTTATCGAGAACAGGCAGGTTTTCTCACCTGCCTCTCATGGGGCCATGTAATAGCCATGTCCATTTGCACTCCAGATGGGGAAAGTAGTAATGTCCATGCACTCCTGCTGTACCTCTTGCTCACCCACCTACAGCTCTCTCCTTCGGGCAGTGTTTCTTTTCTTTGGATTCATGGCTTCCAAAGCAGACATGTGTGAGGAAGATTTGTGTGGTGTAGGATAGGAGGCTGAGATATCAGTGTAGAAGACAGAAAAGCTTGGTCCAGGTCTAATACCTTTCTGCTGCAGTTCTGCTATTTAAAAAAAAAAGAACAAGATTTCCTTTTGCACTTTTATTATTTACGTGGTTTAGGGGGAACTATATATCCTTAAGGAAGTATGTGACTGATTTTAGTTATCTGAGAAACAAACAGCTGCCTCCTGCATGTGGTAGAGTTAGTTATATGATTCAGGAGAAATCCCTGTAGTCCCAGTTTTGCTATTCAATGACTGCACCATGTACATCTCACTGCCTTCACTGCTGGGGACTTCCAGCTACATGGCAAATGGCCCAGAATTTTGTGTGCTTTCTGCATGGCTTTCTGCATGGCAAGGCACGTGACAAGCATCCCATCTGGAATGAAGGGAAACCTGCCACCCATTTGCTCCCTGTCTTCTCGAACAGGGGCTGTGCAGTCCTGCAAGGTGCTGACAACATTCTCATCCTCATGGGGCTGATGGAGGCTGTGAGGACTTGAGAGCACTGAGACATTGCTGGCACTTCATGAAGTGCATGAGAAAGAGACCAGCCCATCACAGCTCTGTTCACATAACCTTCAGCTTTGATTGCTACAGATACAGATCTGATTTTTTTCACTTTGAATTTCATACTACTTTCCAATTTTCATTGAAAATCAGCACTTCAGGAGAAGCTCCAAGTTTCTTATGCCTTTGGCATTGGCACAATCAATTGGCATAGGCTCTGAATCCTGTGAAGAGTCCCAGAGAAAATTCTAGACTGATATACAGCCAAAGGATGTAGGGACTGCCAGTCTGTGGACCTAATTTTTGCACAGTAAGTATCAAAACACCACTGCTAGAAAATCATATGGGGAGGTCATTACCAGATACTGTGATAAATCACACTCCTTTTGGTAGTTTTTGTGTAAACTTTTGAATCAGTGGTGACCCTACCACATTTCTGGTGATACTTAAAATACGACCTTCATCTGCAGTCCTTGCCTCAGCCTGTTTTCTACAGCATTTGATTTTGCACAATGACATATGGGACTGGATTCCTGGGTGTGACACTTGCCAGTCAAAATCCCATTGCTGCCATCACCTGAAATGATGCTCCCTGTCAACCTCTCCTTGCTCTTCTGTTTTCTCTGGTGTAAATTGCAGAACACACCACCAGTTCTCACTGGCACAGAATAAACAATAAAATGATCACCACTCCTTGCAGCCAGACTGGCACATTACCTGTGCCATAACATGGGAAATTTGCCTGTGTTGCAAAGCTATGCCATTTTGAAGAGACAGGAAGGACCTGAGGAGTGGCAGAGCTGAAGCTGTGGAGGAAGCAGGACCATATGGGCAGGAACAGGAAATGATGTGCCAAAAAAGATGGATGCAGCATCGTTTTCTTTCCCAGGGCAGCAGGGAGCCCCTGTCCTGGCTCTGCTGCCTGCTGAGCCCTGGCCTGGGGTTGTGCAGCGAGCGCCTGAATCTCTGCAGGAAGGAAAGGCCCTTTTTGAGCAGCAGCAAGTGTCAAACAGTCTCAATTCATTCAGCTGGTGGTCTTGAACTTACCCCAAATTCTCCCTAGGCTCCAACTATGTCATTCTCTTAAATGAAACAGATCTGCAACAACTCTGAGCTCAACTCCAATGAGCAGCTCTCTCTGTTTTCCATCACAGGAAACCTGTGTCCCTGCCTCCTAATATGTGTATGTACATAGCATAGACATCTGTCAACTGCATATTCATTATCTTGCTGCGTCACATCTGTCAGGCAGATTCAATTAAGCAAACATGCTTCCATCTCCAGCGGGACTTTCTGTGCATGCAAAATGCATCAATGCCAAATGAGGCTTTGGTAATCAGAAAAATGAGCAGAATGAACCAGGGAGAAAATGAGAAGTCAACAGAGTTACTGTTTCCAGGTTTGGTGCCAGAAGGACTGTGTCTCCAGGTTTTTGGAAGTGTTTGCAAATACTGGGCTGTACAATGTTGTGCAAAGAGAAGATGCTGGAGACCAGGTGGAAACATTTAACTGTTTATTAGCTGTCATTTCCTTCTTTTGGTAATCCTTAAAAAAATTCTTAAAAAAAATGCATTTAAATCCTGGAAGCTTCCTCTATTAATGAGTAAGTGCTGCCCATCCTTTTGAAGCCTGAAGTGCAGGCATGGTTTTGGGTGCATGTGTATTTGGTTTTTACACTTCACAGTTCAATATTCTTACAAACCATTGTTAATGTACGGGGCTGTGCTCTGCCTCCAGAATCCTTTTCCAGATGACATAAAAGTGAAAACAGCCTTTGCTACCTCACAGGGCAATACATGGCAGGAACAAGGCTCCCTCCTCTTGAATCACCTTTAACTGAAAACATGATAGTGTTTGGCACCTGGCTGAGCAATAATCACTGTAGGATCACCAAGGGAGTGTGATGAAGACACACAAGTTGCCTGTGATGAGCAGCAATGCAGAAGTGTCTCTCTACACCTTCAGCAATGTTCCTGCTGCTTGGGGTGGCCACTGGTGCTTGCTCCAGAGCAAGGCAGAGCAGCTTGTAGCAGGTAGGAAACATAATGCCATGATTTCTTACCAAATTAACTCCTGCCTTGAACTCTGGAAAGATGGAAATGCAGCCCTGAATGTCTGAGGAAGCAAAAGAACTAACAGGAGTCAAATGCTCAGCTCCCAGGTGGATTTTATGTGTTTTGCATACCTGCCTGTACTTAGTGTTATTGCTCTGGACCTTGAATCCTAGCAGGAAAGAAATTCAGGTAGCAATCCCTGATTAGGAATGACCAAGACCTGTAGACAATATGAAGGCAGAATTTTGTATTAGGAGATTCTGGAAAGGAATTTTCTTTGTCAAGTCATAGAATAATTCAACTCTGCTGAAGTCCAACAGTTTGCATAGGTGGAATAATAACATAATTATTATTAAAAAGGTCAGTCCTAAACTGCCTTATATTCAGGCTGGATTTTTAAATACCTTCCTTGTCTTGGCTTCTACGTGAACAAGATAAAGGTGGCACATTTCATTAATTTTTACCTTAAATTTATTTGACAAGCCAGTTTTGTGTGTTGAACAGTCTAACTCAAATATGGATGTTCTAAAACTCTTTTGTAAAACTAATCTTAAGATCTAGAACTGCCAGGGGGTTTTGGTTTCAGGAAAAAGAATTTTGTGGCATCTAATTATAATGCAATCTTAGTATCCTTCTAGGACTGGATAACTATTCAGAGGCGAGCACCGTAACTTAATTAAACAGTTTTTCCCAGTAGATCAGTGATGAAAAGGTTGCTAATACTCAGCAGAAACATTTATTTTGAAGAGGAGATTTCATCTGGCACATTCTTACCAAGAAGATTCTCCACTCAGCTGGGATTGGGGACTAGAGGGCAGCGGGGTCTCCTGTTGCAGTAGCAGTACTGTGTCACGAACCTAAGCAGTGTAATCTGTGGTGGTCACTTTTTAAAAATTTTTAGTCTGGTTGTATTTGGTGTAATATTTCATGGTGTTATTTTTAAAGTTCTAGCAGCTTAATTCATGTTATTATGTGAAAATCTCAGTCACAGAATAAACAAAATGCCTATTTTAAAAATTATAATAAAACTTGAAGTCTGAAAATGAGACCTAAAATCATTACCTGAACCAGAGACTAACAACTGCACTCCTTTCCAAGATTTTACCATTTTCTAATGTTCACACTTTCCAGAGCTCTGTCAAATTTTATGAAAAAAAAAGGAGAATTAAAAAAATGAGAGCTTTACAGTGCTACCAATTTTATCTCATCCAAATCACAGTAGGCGGAGTTCTTGCTCCTGAACATATGTCGGGTTATGTTAACCCACCCCTGACTTTTTTTGTTGTGGCACAATGATAATTTCAGTAAAATGCCCACCTGCCAAAAAGTTCAGAAACACTGAACCTCCAAAAGGAAACATAACTGTGGAACAAACTTATCCATGGCCCAGCTGTTCCATGGTCCCTGGGAGCTCTTGTCCTGCTCTTCCCTGTCTGTTTCTGCTACAAGGCTCTTCTGAATGTTCTTGGGAGCTTTTAAACATAGCTCAGTGCCCTGGAGTGGTTCCATGCTCATCAGGGGAAAGAGGTGTCCCATTTTCAGCTGTGATTTTTATGTATGCAATGTATTATCAGGTAATTTCAGAACAAGCTTAACAGACACTTAAAATCAATTTAAGTAGCTGCAGCAATTTAAGCAAAGGTGTTTTGACATCACTCTCAGCTTCTTCTGCATCTTCACAAAGTTTAAAATCTTAAAATATGAAGCCCAAGTGTTTGTTTGTTGTGGGAATATGCATGTGTTGTACATAGACGCATTCTTTTATGTCTGCAGCTGCAGCCCTGAGTAAATTGATGTTTCTTGAATATTCCCATTCATGGTCATGGTGGTAGATTACACATTTCCTTTCTGGAGGGCTAATTAAAGTCATCCAAATTCTGAGCAGTTAATTTCTAGGTAGTCTCAAGGCAGCTGCAACATCTATAACCAAAGAAACACTCTTTACTTGAATAAATGGTCCGTATGCTCTTTGATATTTCATCAGGCTGACTTGGGAAAGGCAGATGTTTACCACTCAGATACTGCTCTCGTGGATAGGCTTCATCTGGTCCCTGGTGAAATCAAGAGGATTCTTCTTAATTTGTGAAAATGTGAGATTAAAATCACAGGAGGAGGTAAGTGAGGCAGTCAATTCAGTACTTTTTTCAGCAGAGCTCTTCTCTGGTGGCAGTTTTTGTTGCTGTATGCATGGTGGGAAAAGGAGTTGTGCTGTCACAGCAGTTCAGGGATCCTGACAGCCTTTGTGTCTGGGCTTAGCACTTGAATTTCCATGGCTGCTTCAGACTAGGAAGCATACCTGTAATCAGAGACTTCAGCTACACATCAGCTCTTTTATTCTGATTTTAAACCTGCCTTTTGGGAGAGGGTTTCCACAGTGTTTCCTTTGGCAGATGATTTGCTTCAGTGAAACAGCTGCCTTATTGTATGTGAAAGAAAAGATTAACAGGAAAGTACACATATTTAATGTTTAAATGTAGTTTTTAAGTTTTAAAATGGGTATTTTTTATGAACCCTGCTTGCATGTTGTCATGAGATTTCTGTCATTTCAGCAGTCTCTTTCCTTCATGCTCTCCTTTTGACAACAGTAAAATACCTGCTCTTTCTCCAGCTTAGATGATCACCATGTTTTTTCTTTTCCCCTCCTGTATTGCCACAGAATAAATGGTGAACAACCAAGCTGTCAAGTGGCCTTTCTTCTAGTACATAGTTCCAACAACTGGTTTTTCAGCACTGCAGCTGAGAGTAGCCCAGTAGCTATTTTTTTTCTTTAGCATCCTGGCAGGAGCCAGTTTCTGTGACTCCAAGGAAAAGACTAATATTCTTCAGTTTAGCATTTAAAAGCTGGGTGTCCAGACTGAGTTTTCATCTAGACTGTCTCTCTTGGCTAGGCAGAGAAGGGCAATTTCCAAGCTGATCCAACACATTCAAGAAGAGGGGGTAAAATTCTCTATAAAACTTTCTCTTTCCTGAAAACCTGGTGTTTTTTTAGTCTGGAGGTTGTATTTCCTATCAGGGTAGCATTAGTACGATGAATGTTTGTTCTGCTCAGTAGCCAACATCTCCTGGAAATGGAGATGTTCAGTTCCTTCCTAATAAAACCTTATTAGGCTAGATCTGTCATATCTGAAAGCAAAAGAGGAACAAGGGAAATTATTTTGTTTATTGCATTAGTGGAAAAATAAACCCTACATCAGAGTCATAGAACAAAAGAATGCTTAAGATTTTCAGTTCAGGTTTCCCCTGAACTTGCACCACTATATTCATCAGTGCAATCAATATAACAATTTGTATGAACTCATCAGCAACAGCATCACAAAAATCCCTATATGTCAGAGCACTTTAGCCTTGCGCCCTTCTTATTTAAGTGGAGATAATAGTATTTAATTTTTATCACTATATTTTGACATCTATACACTTCAATACTGCTTGTAGTTTCAAACACAGGCTACTAGAGATGATAAATAAATCTGCTGGGCAAGATTTTAGTTTTTCCAGAAGATTTGTTATTGTGCAATAAAAACAATTCCAGGCAATATTGATGTGTTAAAGTGCTACTTTAATACGGTGTAAGGATTGGATTTCCTTACTGGGATGCCTGCAAGAAAGGGGATCGATTGTCTAAGGCTGAGAAAATACTAAACAACGAAGCATAAAAGACAGAAGTGGTAAATCTGATAGGCTGTTTTACAGGTCTCTCGAGGTAATTTCATCTTGATACATGAATGCCTTGACTGTGAAGACACAAGAAGTAGTTGAGTCAAATCAGCAGATCTCCACTTGATGAGGCCACAAATTTCAATCTAAACTATTGGAGAAAAAGTTGCTTTGGGAATAATTTGCTTTTGGCAGGAACACTCTGGACATGCCTGGCCCTGATAAAGCAGGAGTGTTAGCCATGGAAGGGGTCAAGTCAGGAGACCAGTGGGGCAGAAAAAGACACTTGGAGTTTTTATGTGTAGGTCAGCAGAAGTGCAGGTGAGTAAGGAGTAGTTGCATAGCACTCTCAGTTCTCAAGAATACTTAATCTGTCTATATGTTGGTCTCCCACTTGTTGATGGTAGATAGTTTAGTCTGTACATCCCTCCCTGAGGTGTGAATTTGGACTCTCTGAAGGCTGTGAGCTCTGTGCACTGGAAAGTCTTGCGTGGATTGTTTTTAAAACCCAAGGTAAATGCAGAAATAGTCAAGTAAGCTGCTAAGTCTCTGCAAGGAAACGTATGTTCATTTTGTGTATTTGGTTTTTTTCCTGAATATATTAAATTCTTGCTTTGTTTTGTATTGCAGCTTATACTGTGGCATATGCTTTACTGATTACAGCAAGCTGAGCCTGCAAAATTCATTACCTAACAGAGGAAGAAAATCTACAGCAAAGGTAAGAAAACTGGAATGAAAGGACCGATATCCAGTTTAGTTTTAAACATGTCTCAATGAAAGTTGATTGACAAGTTCAGAGAACAATCTGAGCCTACTTAGTAGCAAATGCATTTCAAAAGGCTGGGGTGAATTTTACGAGTTCAGTCTCAAAGCTTTTTGTTTAAGGTTGTAGAGCAAATATTGGAGGCACTTAATGCTGTTAGGTAGGAGTCAGTGGACGGATTCCTTATCAGCTAGATGATCAACAATTCTGCAGTGACAAAGTTTTAATCTGGATATGTGCACCGAACCATCACAGCAGTGTGTTGGTGGTTACTGTTCTGAAGAAAAAATAGTGCAGCCATTGTGTCATCTGTACTTGCATCTGCTGAGTTTTTGAGCCACGTGGAAGTGTTTGATGCTGAACTCTTTGGTTATGAAAAGTGGTAGTGTTCTTTGATGTTAAGGGCAGGGAGGAGAGGGATGGCTCTTTGGCAGTAGCGAGAGAAGCTAAGCTGAGGTTCTTCTAAGACCAGATCCCTAAAAATTTACAGTGCCTGTAGGTCATTATGGCATAGCTGGAAGTACTGTGAGAGGCTGTACATCGCACTCCCAGGACAGTATCTACCATGGGCAGTAAAGCTGCCAACTGAGTTCTTGGCTCTTTCTTAAAGAAAGATTAAAACTTCCCTTTCTAAGCAATGTTACTCACCTATTAGCATCAAACAGCCTATTAGCATTTCTTTCTCTTGATGAATATGTACTCAGGGTCTTTTAAAATAAGGTAATACAAGCGTTGTGCACTATTTGCCTACTTCTGGGGCAAATAAAAAATGAGGCCCTAAAAAAATGGGCCTCTAGAAATTGGTATAGTCCTGGGAGCAAGGTGGGTTACCAACACTGAGGTGTTACAAGCAACCCCACTGAAACTTTCTGGCATCTGGGTGTTTGTTGTTCATCAGAAATAAATGCAATTATGCCCACTGAAAAATATATATTTTTTCCTTTGTCAAGGCTGTATATGTTGGTGTAATTGAACTTAGCCGAATTACAAGTAAACTACCTTTCTCAAGTCATCTGTGATTTGATCCAAAAATCTGAAGGCACATATCAGTGCTGATAATTAGATACATGGGTACCATAGACCAGTGGAGTCCAGGCAATTTGTCCCACTACAGACATCCCAAGTACACCACCAGCAGATTATAAAACTCTGAACCATGTCTTAGGGTTTAAATGACACCCCAGAATACTGCAGGGCTATGGCAGGCAGGGTAATTAGATAGTGTCACTCTGATTTGCAGCCTTCATGTTGTTTTCATTTCTGTGATGGAGTTTCTCACGCTGTAAACACAGCACATGTTTTGCTAACTGTCCTTTTGTTTTCATTCCTTTCTCCTGGGTGGAGAAGGTTTGATGGACCTTTTCATTGACCAGTGCGGTTGGAGAGGTGGTAACCTCATCCTCCAATCCACGGTCGTTCCCAAAACCCTATACAACACTAAGTGTAAATAAAACTTTCTTTTTTTTTCCCTGCCTAGAAGAGCGGTATCTGGGTGTTCTTGTTGTGCTCTAGTGCAACAAGATAGGAGGAAAAGTCTGACCTCTCTGCCTTCTTTGCTGATTGTTGCCTGCCCCAAGGGCATTGGGAGGGGTCAAGGTTTCATTAAGCAAGTTTTTGGTGCTGCTCCATTGCACCTTCACAGTGCTAATTTAGAATTTGCTGTTTCTGGCATTTGGTCACTGAAAGGACCAACGGGATCAACAGAAATATCATCGCTTTAATTAAAAAATAAAACTAGTGCTTGGCAGGAAATGCTAATGATTTGTATTCCCTTCAGCCCAGATTTTAAAAGTATTTAGATGCTTAAAGATACAGGTAGCTACTTGGAAGATTTTTCCAGAGTAGCTATATTCTCAACTCCAATTATTTTTAATGAGACTATTGTGCCTCTTTATTTCTAAGATGTCTGATAGGAACGTGTCTGCGGGCTAAAGCACTGGAGGGCCTTTACAAATCTGCTACAATGTCACTATTGAAAATGAGACTTCATTATTTAAGCATTACAAGACAGCTTTGCCATTAAAACTATCTGTAGATTGTACTGATGCCTTTAACTTTTTGGTGGGCTTACGGCATCCAACGCTGATGGAAAGAAATAAGTGTTTTCCAGGTCCTCAGAAGAATGATCATATGTTACAGTTATGGTCTGAAACTATGCAACTGCAAAATGTGGGGGAGGAGGAAGGGGCACGTGTATCATAAAACATGAGAATTTGTTCTGTGAGCGCTGCAGGGAGCCACGGTATACTTTTGTGCTGCTGTCTGAGGAGAAGTGGATCTCAGGTTTGAGGAATTTCCTTTCAGTGGCCTGAAGGTAGCGCTTGGTAACGTGATGCAGCACATGGGGCATGGACTTGGCCCCAGGAGAACCAGGGTTCTGCCTGATCACAGATACTCTTTGCTGGTCCAGCATCACCTCCCTTGGAAGCTGTTTTGAGATCTCCTGGTGCATGAAGCTACTTGCAAAGGGTCACCTTCATGTGGCAAAAATTGTCAGTGAAATAGGCACACCATCAGCCAAAGAGGCCAGGAAATCTGGATGTCCCCACAAGCAGGTACTGTGAGAAGTTTGCCTGTGCTCACCCATACCCATGGTTCATTTTACACTCACACACACAGAGGTATGCACACATCCTTTTTTCACCCCAGCATGCTCCCTTGCATATTTACCAGTGTAAATATGAATTTTAATGCTAGAAGAAAGCTGTGCTGATAATGATGCCATTAAATGCTATGGCTTCTCAAAAGTATGGTTTTTTTTGAATGATAAATGAAAAGCAGTGATGGAGGTGGGGAGGAAAGCTGGTTAAAAGCAAATTGTGCTGGTAGAATATTAAAGCATGAGCTTGCACAGGAAATGTGTGCTTTGATTTGATTCTAATTCTTTCGGAAGAAGGGGATACTGAAAAAGAAAGTACCGAAATCCCAAACTGAAACAAACATCAATATACGGTTGAATAATAAAAGAAATTGTTACAAAAATCAGGTTGGTAATGGTAATTAATGAGATCAAAATGGTAACTAATGAGATCAAAATCGTGTTGGTGATGATTTCTTTCATTACTGACTTAATTTTGATGTGACTCTGAAGCTGCCTGCCACATTTTGACCTAAATTGTTTTTTCCTGAAAATAGCAACTGTAATATTGTATTACTACAGTTAATTACTTAGTTGTGATGTTGCCATGGGTGCAAGATGTACTTGCAAAGGGGTGGCAAGGGCTGTGGTATTAGTGTATTAGCACTGCATGTGCCTGTATGGAGTTTGGTGAATACTTAGATCAAACAGCCTTTTAGTTTTAAAAGATGTGTGCTTTCATACTAGCTGAAAGAATTTGTGCAGAAGTCAGTGAATAGTTTTATCTATAAGCAAAGATAAAAATGAAAGCAGAAGAGCTATGGCTCTTTTTAAATAAAAGTATTGCAATACATTGTGTCAAAATTACATTCTTCACAGCTTGCACTAGCATGCCCCTGAAAAACAGTGCAAGACCCTCCTGTCATTAGTGAAACTATTTGATTTTGGATGAAACAAAATTTGAGTAATATTAACATATTGTTTACAATTTTCTATCTTGACCAAAGCACAGAAATCATGGTTTTGTGTGCCAGAGCGTGTGTGTATGCAAAAAACTGAATTAAACCAAGTTGATAAAGAGCAATGTTTTGAAAAGGAAGATAACAAGACTAGAAGCTTATGATGTTTATAGCTGATGTCTTTTGTGTTTGGATTCCTTTTTGACATTTACTTCAGACCAGACCTAGCAATTAGCTATTACTGATTTGCTTTTTTTTCTTTTGTCTATTATCTCAGAGGGACTGTCAATATATCCCTTTGAAATATTACAGTGCAGAAAATACCTTTATGCTTTTTCAGCCTGGTTTTTGTTTTCATATAATTGGTACTTACAAAAAATGCAAAACATTTCCATAACAACAGTCCAGTCTTTAATTCCAAGCACAAGGACGGATCTCTTTCCATTTCCATAGGAACACAGTAACATATCATTAGTGAAAGACTGGGGATTTTTATATATCCATAAGCAGTAGTTGGTAGTTTTCTGTATGGGTAAAATCTGAGATTGTGGGCATTTGAAAGCAAGTAGGACATTGGAGCCAAGTTAATCTTCAGGCAGTATTGCTTGAAGGGCCTGTGGGACAGTGCAGATCATTGATCTAGTAGGTACTGACATTGCTGGGAGTCTGGTCTAAATCTTAACAGATATGTGGCAGTTTACAGTTTGCAAGGAAAGGCATTTGCATGTTCCCAAGATAGTAGTGTTATTCCCAAAGACAGTAATCTGCTTCTTGGCAGGCTGGAGCAATAAATGCTGTAGCAAGAGATCTATATCCAAAATTGGAGCTGAGCCCACGAACATCTAGCTGTATGCCAAAGAAGGGGGCAGGCAGTGTGACAAGTTCTGTCTAATGCTGTGCTTTGACTGTCCATAGCACTCATCCAGACAAGATGCAAACCCACCACTCTTCCACTTTGAGAGCAGAAAGATCACTTCCTTTTGCATGGGAGTATTTTGTCCCTCATGTCCTTTACTGATTTTGGGCTTTGATGCAATCCTTATGGAGCTAGGAGAGACTTTATGATGGTAGCCCAGCATTGAAGATGATGATGTCTGGCAGTTACCTCTAGCAAACTATTGAATTTCACCTGAAAAATGTATCCTGGATTCTGCTGGAAACTAGTTCCACACTTTCAGTTCTCCCATGATGATAAATCTCTTGTTTTTTCTAGACTATTTACTCGTTGCCATTTTGTGTCCTTTTGCTCTAGTTCCAATGACATCTTTTAATTTAAAAGCTCTTCTTTCTCGTGGAGAATTAGATGCCCCTTTCCTCTAGTGTGATTATTGAAAGTAATCTTATTCCCTCCCAGCTGTATCCCAACAGTCTTCGAATGCTTGATATCGGGTGTGATTTTTCTATAAAAAGCACAGCCAGTAGTCAATGCAATAAATGACAGAAAAAAAAAAGGTTGGGCAGCTCAGTAGAAGAAAACATATATGATGCCATTATGACCTGTTTGCCTAGTTCTTCAGTTCTTGGCAGAAAGATTTTCAAGTTGGCCAGACTTCTGAGTGGATTCCTCTATTCCAGCCTCTCTCTCCTGTACCCTTTCTCCCTGGCACACTGTGTCTCCTGGATTAAAGCTGCATTTTGCTAGTATCAATTAAGCACTAAGGGTCCACTTAGATTAATGTTTTTTTTTTTTTAATCAGTGTGAAGTTTTAAGTGTTTTAAACTTCTAGTTTCCCACACTTCCTGCCCCTAAGTTTGTACCATGGGGTGGCCTTAGAGCTCATGAGCTGTGATGTTTCAAGAGGAGATGAAGGTTGAATATATGCTGGGGTGCAGCACTTCAGCCACAAATGGGCATCCTGCCAGGAGGCCAGACTAGAAATGATCTGAAAGTAAAACCAAGCACAGTAGAGTTGGGAAATCAGGTCCTCAGCATCAAGTGTTTCACTCTACAGGACCACCTCCGTGGGTCACATTCTTTGCTATTGCAGATATGGGGTCAGCCTTCTGCCCCTGTTTCCTGGGTTTCTGATGGATGGTATAGATCATACCTGCATGAAGTTTTCTTTGTCCTTATAATATCTTTGCATCAATCTTTATCACTTTTAATCTGCTACAGGGATTATCCTACCTTTAGGGAAGCAGCTGAAACTGTCAGAGGAGTGCAAACCAGCTATTCCTGCCATACATGAATGCAGTCTCACAGAAACACATCACTGGTAATCAAGATTAGGATCCAGCAACACATTCACCTCCTTGAAACAGATTTCTTTGGGTGGTATCCCTTGGAAACATACTGACTCATAAATAGCAATTTAAGGATAAAGAAGACAACTGTACTACTATCACACTGAGATAGATTAATATTTAAAGGCTTGAGTTAGTATGACAGATTTAAACCCTGAATTTGCATATATTGACTTTTCTTCCTTTGGTGCTGAAAGCATAAAGATTTGTCTTTAAGTCTTCCTTATTAGCCTAAAAATGCTCTTTTAGCAGAAAGAATAACCAACTGGCTATCTGTGTTTTAGTTGGTTGCATTTACCAGAGCATGGAGTAGGAACAGGTGCTTTATGATGGTTTTCTATCTCACTCAAGCTGAGCTGTTCTCGTAGTCCCTTCATTTGGTGATATGCAGAATGGGACATGCAGTGCTCAGGACCTAATTCTGCATTAATGTACTCTGACTGGAGAAAGAAGGGCTTCAGAATGGCTGAAGGAACATTTGCAAGGCAGAATACTTATATTAACAGCTGATTAATTAATCTAGGACAAGCCATGGCCTGTGGCTGTAGTCCTGCAAGTTTATCAGTTTGCTTCTCCTCTGCCTGTCTGAAGGATTTGTGATATGGTTTAAAGAGAGATTTGAGGTCTCTGTGTGTGGGCAGGAGTTGGTATTCCTGTAATGACAGGACTGTTCCTGGTGTTGATTACAGCAGTGAAGACAAGCCTGAAGCAATAACTTTTTATATTTCTCTTAATATACCTTCATTGTGGAATGACCGCCACTTCCAATGAAAATGATCCTAAGAGCAGTACTTTGTTGGGTGTCTGCAAAATTGTACTATCAGTCCTTCTTTCTTTTAGTTTATTAACTTTGTGGACTGGGTTATGAGATGGGAACGAGTGATTTTGCAGGATATGAACAACTAATTTGTATACCTCCATGTATATCCTTGTTCATGTAACTTCTGCTAAAGTAATTTATTTTTGAATGCAGAGAACATAAGCATGGCTCTCTATAAAATATCTTAGTTATGAGTATTGCCCAAGGTAACGTCATGTTTAAATTTTAGACTTTTATGCAACACTGTTCTTGCAGTATGTTGTGTTTGGCACACTAAATCTTTGTAGATTTTATTTCATGGTTAATAACACTTTGAAGAGAAAGAGCAAATACTCTCACTCTCTTGTCATGTTCATTGCAGGGGCTTGTGACAAGGACTGAGATACGTATTTTGAAGAGCTCTCCTCAAAATCAGTTAAAAAAATAATGAATCAAACATGGAAAATCTGATTCTTAATCCCTGAAAAACTTTTTTGTTTTTGGGTCACTTTCTGACCCAAAGCTTAGGTCAAGGTTTGGTGGCATTTTGCCTTGGGTGAGTGGTTTAATTTTCTGTAAACCTGAATTATTTTTAAAATTTGATGTGAATGTCAATGCACTGAATGCTGTAGGAAAAGGACTCTTCTTGGATGACAGACTCCTCCCTGAGTATTGGTTTGTACAACTTGTGGACACTCAGAGCCCACAGGATGGGCCTCATAAGAGCAGTGGGGATGACTGGCACTGGCTTTGGGAGCCTCTCAGAGCAAGACAGCATCACTGCTCTCTCACTGCCAAAGGGAAGGCAAAGAAGAGGGCACTGGGGTGAACCTGTTCCCTCCTTATCCTCAGGACAGGAGGAGGCCAGGCTGGTGGGGGCTCTGCGGGTCTCTGCACTCTCATACATTGGCTTTGAGGTTGGACAAGGAAGCAAAAAGGGATGTAGGAAAAGAAATTTTTCTCCAGTCACCTTTGCCTGGTCCTTATCCAGTTGGGAATGGTTTTGCAGAAGCTGCAGTGAAGGGTGAAGGGCCTTGAGGGGAAGCTATACAAGGAACTTGGTCTGTTCAGCCTGGAGAAGAGGAGACTGAGGGGAGACCTCATCGCAGTCAGCAGCTTCCTCATGAGGGGAAGTGGAGGGGCAGGCACTGATCTCTTCACAGTGACAGGACCTGAGGGAATGGCCTGAAACTGAGTCAGGGGAGTTTAGGCTGGACAGCAGGAAAAGTTTTTGACCTGGAGGGTGGCTGGGCACTGGCACAGGCTCCCCAGGGAAGTAGTCACAGCACCAAGCCTGAAGGAGTCCAAGAAGCATTTGGACAGCACTCTCAGGTACATGGTGTGACTTTTTGGGCTGTTCTGTGGTGGGCCAGAAGCTGGATATTGATGATCTTTATGGGTCCCTTCCAGCTGAGAATATTCTGCAATTCTGTAATTGCATGGAATTGTTAAAACAGAGACTGTTACTCTTTCCATAGGATACTAGCTCTGGTTTAAGCTAACTTTCTTTCTTTTATGCTTTTTAGTGCGGACATTATTAATTTGGAGACATCTCCTTCATGGAATGTTTCTCCTCTTTCCATTTGAAAACTCTTTTCTGGGTACTATAATCCTGCTGGCTGGCAGTTCAGAGGAGAGCTTATTTTTTCACCTTCTGAACAGGCTGACAGATATATCCTTTGGGGTTACTGAAAGGAACAACCTAAGAAAAACAAGAGAGGAGGGGTGGTGATGGAAAAGAAAGCCAAATGACACATTGAAGATGGTGTCTCCCAATAATTCCTAGCTGTCCATGGGCTCTTGGCTACCTCTTTGCTGAGGCTGCAGGCTCAGCATGGGAAAAGTCCCCTTGTTTCTTTCACTGTTGCTTTGATACTCAGAAGTTTAGAAACGTCTTCTCATGAAGACCTATCTTCAATAATTTTTTGCCCGATTGCATGCACTAATTACTGCAGCAGAATTGTGAAGAACATGGGCTAAATATAAATTATGGAAGGGAATTAAATACAGCTCCCAGCTGAGCTTAGATTCCCAAAAAGTCTTTTAATGTGTTCATCTGTTCCACCACTTACTGTACTTGATAATTTTATCCAGATATATATTTTCTTGGAGTTCATCCTCCTGCAGACTTTGTAGAAATCTTTGCTTTGTCACAAAGCTCATGTGCAGCACTCTGGCACACATCCTGCTTTTTATTCCAAATAAATACAAATTTACAACCTTTACTGAGCCATCTTTTTAGTAATGTTACTTGATGTCCCTGCCTGAGTCTCACCAAGTCCTGGAATTGCACATGGAACCCTCATGTCATATTAGTAGAAAAAAGATTAGGGATCCATAAAAACAATCACTGAATTAATGATTTGGCCACACAGAATTGCTTGTGTCCCCTGTGTCTCACTATTGTTAAGTTCTCAGATGAAAACCAAGATTTTCAGAACTGATGTGTGCTTTCTAAATTAGGTGTGTTGAATTTAGGATAACAATTTAAAAGGAATTAATTCTCAGTGTTTGGCAGCACTTCTTGGACAGTTAGACTGTTCCCAGGTTGCTCAGGCTGAACAGGGAATAGAAATATCCAGTTTTCTACAGATTTCTCAGACTGACATTCAAATTTCATTTGTGGAAAGCTTTCCTCTCTCCCTTGTCCTTATACAGTGGCTTCTGAGATGTGAACGAGACATTTTATTTTTTCATTTTTTTAGATACTTATTTTCAGCTGGGTGATATTTGATTTGGCTCAGTGCCCTGAATTTTACTCATCATGTTTTTCTTTGCATTTTCAATGTTTTGTAAATAAATTTGTTCATTTATTCTTAATGGAGCTATTTTAAGAAAGCTGGTCACATGCCACACTAAGGGACACCTGTCCCTGCTGTGCGAGTAATCTTGCAAAGATGTATTAGCAAAAGCATTTATAGCAGTGGTATTCATGGAGCGCTGAGAGGGAGCAGAAGTCATCTGTGTGAACCATCTGGAGCAAGTCCCTGATCCTGAGCAACCAGTGCTGGATGCAGCACCTGCTCACTGGGTCTGGGACTGGGGCATCAGGCACCTCCATGGGATGGGGATGGGGATGGGCGAGCCCAGTCTGGGACATCTGCCCACACCGCGTGTGGGGAACAGGGTCAGCAGGTCCCATGGCCACGCAGTTCAGGGCTGTGTGGAGCTGAAGACTGGCATTGCTACACATTAGGACATGGGGTAAAATGGGGTCCTGGGCCATAGGCAGAGGTAGGAATATTACCAGGAGAGGTCAGAGTGGGACAAAAAGGGCTGTTCATACCCTCAAGACCCTGTCTGCAGCTCTAATGTTATCAAGAGTTACAGAGCCATCAGTAGTTTGTGATTTATAGATGTTTGTAGATAATATACTGGCATTAAATGAGGTTGAAATTTGCTAAAGAAGTTGGCCACTATTAATAACTTCCCTTGATCAAATTAATGCATTTCAGGATGGTAACACATGGTAATCTCTCCTTGGAGACTGTTCTTGGCAGGGGACAGATGCATGTAGCTCTAATTTCTCTGTGTGTGTGTGACAGGACGGGATGAAATAGTAGTGGTGAGCTGCTTATATGTGGTTTATTTGTATTCCCTTGCTTAAATGAATAAGCCCTCCTGCTTTGAGTTTGGCATATTGGTGGTATTAAAAGTGCCTTATAATGCTGCCTTTCTGAGTCTTGTAAGGATTATCAGGCTGTGTGTCTTGTGCCCAGCTTCTGCTTTTTGCTGTATATGTCTAAGCTGCTTCGGTGCTTCACCCCAGAAACTGCTGCTCATTGAGCTCTGATAGAAGTGTCCCTGCTGTGTTGTTACACCCATCAGAATGTACTTTCAATCCCTCTGAGCCTTGTGGTAAAAAAAGTAACACAGCACAAGCCAAATGGGTGCTCAGAGATGTCCATAAGGGACTTGGTTGACTTAAATACACAGTCTTCTCAGCATTTGAAGGCTTCAGGCTGATCTTAAGCAGTGCAAGGCCAAATATTTTTCAGCTGAGGCCAGAAGATGAACAGGCTTATGCATCTCCAACTTCACTGTGTATTATTTCTTTCTAGCTGAACAGATTGAGGGATGTTAGTTATTTCTGGTTTACTGCTTTGTGTTTATTCCTTTTCCAGGTGTGCAAGGAGAATTGCTGAAACTTCAGAAGTGTCTGCTTCATGTTACATCCAGCAGAAATTCCACATTTCTGTCAAGCGGGTAAATACATACAGTATTTTTATTCCTATATTCCTGCCTTAACAGGCACAGATGTGTTTGAAGAAAAGCCCAAGCATTTTGAGGCATAGCTGAATTCCAGCCCTGAAATTTCTGAAAGTTCACAGCAATGAAGCTAAGCAGTAGAAGGAAATACTTGAGGGGCAAGACATCTGGGTTGACCTAGGCTGTCCACCTACATCAGTAAGTACAGTGGAATAGTAGTGGTGGATCTGCAGAGCAAAAGAGCTGGCACTGCAGACTCAGCAGGCAAGATACACACGTTTCAGAGGGATTTGCTCTGGATTAGTCTCGTCCTGTAGGGTCCACATCTGCCAGTGACTGGAGTGCCCTACGGGCAGTTGTGGAAAGCTTCTTACAGGTAAGTTTTATCTGAAAGACACCCAGTTTGTGTTCTACAGGACTGCTCAGCCATGTGAACCAAAACGTGGTAAGTGGGAAAAATTGGGAGGTTCACTTCAAAAGGCTAACACAGATGAACCTGTAGTCTTTCCCTGTCTGTCACAATTTCTAGTAAGTAGTGTAGAAAACTGCTACACAAATCTGAAAGCTCTACAGACGTCTCCTTTTTATTTCTTCTCACAGTGCTGGAAAAGGTACTATTTTTTCCAAGCTAAATGTCCAGTTATGGCTCAAGCACTTTATTTAATTGGTGATAAAACCCACTGTGTGTGTTGGGGTTTTTAGAAAGGCCAATTTGCTGCAGCCTAACAGCCCACACAGACTGTTTGCTTGAAAGCCAAATTACTGGTTTTATTCAAGTATCATTAAGGGTAAGTGAAAACTGAAGGAATTTTTTAACACATAGGGAGTAGAGAATCTGCATTAAATGAAATTTGCCAGAGAAAGAAAATTCTGGTTTATGTTTTCTGGCACTGTTTCTGCAATGAAATTTCCAAGGGGATTCTTATGGAACTATAATCCAGAAGCAAGTGGATCAGCTTTAATTGTGTTTTCCTGTGGGGCAGAAGCACAAGCTCAAACACCTGCCAGTGTTTCTTGACTGAAGCTTTCATCTGTTTTATACCGCAGGTTTTTTTCACCAAATGAAGGTGAACAGATTTGAAAAAGTCTTTCAAACATGTAACAGCTGAGGGAGGTGAATGGGGTGCAAGGATGAATTAATGTTTATGTGCTGAACTTACTGGAGTTTTGTGCATGATTACAGAAGGTTATTCTTTGTGTGTCATGGTCTGGGTGGTGGGAGGAAGCTGAAGCCACTGATCAAAATTCAGAAAGTAAATTTTTTTCCCTTCTGTAAGTTCAGCAGGGTTTAGCTAATGACCTCTGAAAGCCAGGATCTCATGGTGAATATTTAGATGGTTCAGTTGTAATGTGGCAGCCTGAAAAAGGTGAAGTTAGCTGGGAAATAAAAGAGGAATAGAGATAAGTAATCCAGTTTCAGGGGTAGCTTTTCAACAAAGACAGGAAAGGAGCTTGGATCATGTGACAAGACACTTTAAGATATTATCAGGACAAATGTGTAAACTTGGAGTCTTTCCTCTGGGAAGACTAAGTCATACTGAGACAGTCACAGAAGAGATGATGAGTGGAATGAATAACCTGATGTCAATGTAGAGGACATAAAAGGACATTGTTTCTTTAGCCAAACAAAATAAAAACACGGTGGAAAATTAGCATGTCAATACTCAAGAGTGTTAATTCCCAACGAGAAGGACAAATCTGAGAGAAGTGACAACAGAGGCATGTGAAAAAATGGTTATTAAAAAGCCATAAATAAAGTGAAGATGCAAATTGGATTCCCAACCATCAGAAGCGTGAGGCTCTGAACCAGCTTTCTGACAGTAGTGGGGGCAAAAATCCGTGTCTAAGACTGAGCTGGATAATACATTGTGAAAGGAAGAGTATGAGGCTGTGCCTGCAAGAGGAGAGGACCTGATACAATGATCTTTCAGGATGCTCCTTCAAGGTCTGTGTTCTGATATAGAACTGTTAGAACACACTGAAGAAAACAAAGGGAAAATTCAACGCATGTAAAAGCAGATATTTTTATAAATATAGAAGTCAATAAATGTGTTTCCTTAGGATCATGTTGTGAATGTGAAACACAAAGTAAAGGCAATGTTGTTATCTTTGCTGATAGAAGTGCATTATCCAATACAAGAGGTCAAATGATTATTGTATTCTTGCTTGTGCATTAGGTTTGGATATATTCTGGTTTTACTTGCCTGGAATTTTTCTTGAGATGTGTACATGTTGTAGCAAGGCTGTTGGTGCCTGTAAACAGGAAGGCTAATTATTACAGCAATATGGATGAGGTAATGGAGTGTGACTGTCAGGAGTGCAACTGGTGAGCAGGCAGATAACAGGCTAGCGACTGAGACCTTGTCAGTTCTGTGTGAGATGCCTGCAGTATTGTGCACTGGGGATATGCAGGCTGGAAGTGGCCAAACACAGCAATTGAAGACACATGGTTTAAGGTGAACACATATTGCTGGTGATGACTGAGGCTCAACTGTGTGCTTAATGAAATGAAGCATTTTAAATAATGGGAAAGTACAGTATGCAGGGTTTTAAGATTTGATTAAATATATGCAGACAGGAGCTCTGATCTGGCTGCTTTCTTGGGTAGCTACATCTGGACCTTTCCACATGCTGTTTGATCAAACAAAGGTAGAATCAGAGAGTCATAGAATGGTGTGGGTTGGAAGGAAACTTAAAGGCTGTTTAGTTCCAACCTCCCTGTCATGGACAGGGACAACCTCCACCAGACCAGTTGGTTCAAAACCCCATCCATCCTGCTTTTGGTTACTGTGAGGGATGGGGCATCCACAGCTTCTCAGAACAACAAACTGTTCCAGTCCCTCATCACCCTCAGAGTAAAGAATTTTTTCCTAATATCTAATCTAACCCACCCTCTCTGTCAGTTTGAAGCCATTTCCCCCTGTCCTATCACTACATGTAGAAATTCCCTCTGTAGCTCTCTTGAAGTCCCTCTTCAGGTACTGTAAAGATGCCATAAAGTCTCTTCTCCAGACTGAACAATCCCAACTCTGTCAGGCAGTCCTCACAGGAGAGGTGCTCCAGACCTCTGCTCATGTTCCTGACCCTCCTCTGGACTCACTCCTACAGTAGTGGTGTCCATAGGTACACAGCCCACATCCTTCCTATATGTGGAGCTCCGGAGCTGGATGCAGTACTCCAGGTTAGGTTTCACTAGGGCAGAGGGGCAGAAATAACTCTCTTGACCTGCTGGTCACATGCTAGATGTTGATGGCACAAAGTCTTTCAGGTGTAGGTGGTCTTGAGGGAAGACTGTGGTTAAATGGGAGGATGTAGGATCTATCTCTTGTCAGTGAGAGAGAGACAGATAATTGATCTACTAATTGTGGCTAGTGGGTATGCACTTGTGAAAAAAACACTGTTACACAGCTAAGCACCAAGGGACACTGTGGAAGTGGTGTATCCCTCAAAAAGCAGACCTTGATCACATTTAGTCTAATATGAGTAGATTGCTGTAAAAGACAGCTTTCGTTGTCTGCATACAGATACCTGCAATTCTTGCACTCTTGGTGCCTTGAAGCTCAAAGCACACATAGATCTCAGAGAAGATTGTACAAAATTAATCTATATTGAAGATGTCTTTCTATGATCAGTACAGTGAAAAGAGTTAAAAACCAAATATTTAAAGTAGGATAATAACCTTTACCTGCGACACTAGAGGAATTGCATGTCTAGCACATTACATTGCGCACAGATAGGATTCTAATCATTGGAGCCCAACACAAATCAACTCATCAGTTGTTAATGAAAACACTCATTTGATTTAAATTGCTCAGTAGAGTGGTCATGTGGAAATCTTAGTGGGCAGCATGGCTTGTAAAAAGTAAATGAAAAAATGCAAAGCTTTTGTCCCAGGTTGGTTTCAGATGAGTCTAGTCCAGCACCTCAACAGATACAAGTTTGAGTGTGGCAGCACTGTCCCAGTAGGGGCAAGGCAGCTGTTGAACTTTGACAGTATTATTATTATATTGCAGTGGTCTTGTGTCTTGTTCCACGAGGCAGAGGAGCACACGTTCCCTTAGGGAGAGTGTTCCCAGAAGGTTGCTGGAGGAGCCAATTGGGAGAGAGCAGCTGGAGAAAAATTCAGCTGAGAATATGTGGAGCCAAGAGTCTCTGGGCCAGGAGGAATCATAGAATGGTTTGGTTTGGAAAGGACCTTAAAGACCATCTAGTTCCAAGCCCCTTGACATGGGCAGGGACACCTTCCACTGGACCAGGTTGCTCAAAGCCCCATCCAGCACCATCCTATATTGTAGCAGATCTGTCAAGTGAATTGCCAGAGGAGACTTCTGCAGGTCTAGACTGTCCTCTGAGGGAAGTGAAAACAAGGGCTTTTTAGGCAGCAAACCTGGATATATACTACCAGCATAGCAAGTAAGATGCTGCCTAGCTCATTAAGAGGTGAGTTTGGAGGTGTGCAGTTTGATATGATGCTGAACAAACTGCTTGCTGGGTCCCACGTGCCTGGGGAAAAGGCAGTTGCTCACCTGAGATAACCTTGGTAAGGCTGTTGAGATCAAAGACCAGCTCTTTATCCAGGGTTCAGCGTGCCACAGCTTTTGAAGTTGTTATCAAATACTCCTCAGCTTACAGTCCAACAAGGAGTTAAAACATAAAATCAAAGGGGATGCAGCTTTTGTATACTGACCATGCTATAGCTACCAAACCAGAAATAAAGTGTGTGTGTAGGGAAATAACATCTCAGATGCACTAAAAAAAAACCCAACCTCAAAACAATCTTATGCTTGAAAGTGGGGTTTAGTGATGGTTTTGTTAGTTGGGGTTTGTGTGGTTTTTTTAAAATTTTTTTATTTAGTTGTTTTGTTTTTTCTTTAATTTTTTTTTTGTTTCAGTTTTGGTTTTGGTTTTTCTTTTGTTGTTTTGTTTTGTTTTGTTTGCCTTTTTGTTTGGGTTTTTTTGTTGTTTGTTTGATGGGGTTTTTTTCCTTTAGTGCCATCTAGTAAAGGCTGCTTTCTTCAGTTATGCTAGGAGTGACAGATGCGATAGAGGTGATATAGAAAAGCACATGGCCACCCATTTGCCACTTGGTTCAGTGTGGAGGGCATTTTTTACTCAATCTACTCCCTTGGGTAAGGGTAGGAGAAATCTTGTGTACAGCACTGGGATTTGAAGTGGAAGGACTATGTATGGATCAAGATCTGCAGCATCTCAGACCCCTTTTGTTATTAAAAAGCCACATTGCTGTCCTTAATTCTATTCTGTGCAAGTGTAAGCAGATACCTCTCAAGCCTCTGGTTAATTCATAAAATGGTGCTTGCAGTGTAAGTTACAGAAAAGGTTGAGCTGCAGTAAGGGAGAGAGAGAGTGGCAAAACCCCCCATTTCCTAAGAATGTTCTTAGAGGTATAACAGTGATTAACTAAAAAAAGCAACATCAGTAGTTAAATGTGGGAACCAGTCTGTGAAAACTCACTCAAATACATCATCCTGAGAAAACTGCTGCACTTTCTTTCAAATCCTAAGTATCTTCTTCCCTCAACAACATATTCTCAGTTAAATCGATATCCAAGAAGGATGCTGCAACACAAGCTTTGTATTTCATGGTCACTTCTTTGTATTTCATAGTCACTACTACAAAAAGTGCAGCAAATTGCTTTCTGCATTCTCTGCTTGATTTGGTCACTCTAAGTGTTTAAAAATCATTATCCTGCAAAATAATTGACTCAGTGCTATTAGGACGTGAAACTTTGAACAAATGCTGAAATTATGAACACTTGAGATGTATAAGAATAGTGACAATGGTCATTACCACCAACAAAAATAAAGGGAAGACAGATTTTACTGATTGAGCATTTTGCCTCAAGACTAAAGAAATAAGTGTGCTGTTGCAGAACAGAATGTTCTCTGGGCATTAAAAATGATGCATTTTAAATAAGGGAGGGTGTTTTCCCTTTATGTTTCGAAGCTAAAATTAATGCGATCTCTCATACAATTCTTAATGCATGATATTTATGTCTCCTTAAATACCATACTGTATTCACCACACTGTGCTCCTATACTCCCTTCTGTCTTTGGCAGGGGAGAAGCCACCATGTGCTGGCACCAAATTGTTCATGCAGTTTGGTGGCTGTAGCATACATTTTGGTAGCTTCTCTGTGTACTCATCTGTGTATATGTTGGGTGGCCTTTTGTTCCTCAGGAAAACAGAAAATCATCCCAGCAGAAAAAAAAGCATTCTCCTTTGTGGGTCCTCTGTGAAGACACCAGTACTTTCTGTAGCTGGTGTTCGTGAAGTTGCAGGATCTTTGTGTCTTGGACACATCCAGCGCTCCGTGACTGCAGGTCGCCGATGGACTCAAAAGGTAGGAACTGGAAAGATGTACAGTGTGATTACAGGTTTTAGCTTTTTTTTTTTTTTTGAAAATCAAGCTAAAAGCCCTCTTAGTTTGTCATACAAGTAACATTTAAATTAAAGTATTTTTAAGCAACATTTTCAGCCTACGGATTCCTGCTGTGTTTTAAAACACCTGACTGCAACATAAAGTGACCTGAAGTACACATCCTGAAACAGAAATGAGCATAGGATACCACCGAAGGAATAAGTGATGAAACCTACTAAGACAACAACAAAGACTCTCTGATGTGAACAGTGCTATGAAGAATCTCATGGTATTTTATTAAAAGGTCAGCTGTAACCATTGGGTTGTTTCTTCTCCTGAAGCTTTATAAATGTCATTAAAAAAAAAGATAAAGAGCAAAAACTGTATGAACATATGCATTTCATCAAATGTATACAGTGGTCACAGATAGTAGTCCTACTCTAAAATTTGGGCAATGGTAGCACAAAGTTTTGGCAAACACACACATAAATAAAGTTTAATAAGTCCAAGTGCCAAGTCCTGCATTTTGGTCACAACAACCCCCTGCAGCGTTATAGGCTGGGGACAGTGTGGCTGGACAGTGCCCAGGCAGAAAGGGACCTGGGGGTGCTGGTCGACAGCTGACTGAACATGAGCCAGCAGTGTGCCCTGGTGGCCAAGAAGGCCAGTGGCATCCTGGCCTGTATCAGGAACAGTGTGGCCAGCAGGAGCAGGG
>VXAX01007367.1:1120180-1165814 GCA_013399835.1 Leptocoma aspasia | reverse complement strand
CTTGATGATCTTAAAGGTCTCTTCTAACCTAGACATTCTGTGATTCTGTGAAAGGAAGAGAGACATCCTTTGCTTGTAAAACAAAAATAAGGACATCACAGAACAAATGTTAAACATAGCTGACCTTGAAGGTGCAGTTAAAGAACTGAAATTTCTTTCTTCCAATTTTAAGATGTCATGAGCTTTATACAGAGACCTTGATGCTCTGAAAAAGAAACCAGCCAATGCATTGCAGATGAACCAAATCTCAAAAAGCAAGAAGCAACACTTAGTCTCTGAAGCCACTGCTGGAAGGATGCAACTTGGCTATATCAGCTAGCAAAAATTATTCTGTCTAGTCCAGCTATGTATACACATTTGGTGGCATTCAGTATTATGAGTCTTTTTGAGGGGTAAAACAACTGAGCAAATAAGAAACATGTTGTATCAGGCTCCTTAATTTTTCTATGAATTTCTCAACTACATTTTCAGTTGCTAAAGTCTCGTTACTTGTGAAGTTTAAAAAAATAAAATAAAAATAGTCAAAAGACCTGTAATATTTCCATTTTAATTTCCATCTGTTAGTTGAATGGGGATTGAACCTGAATCCATTAAATATGAATTAACTAAAATCTGTGTTAAACCTAAATAAACCTAAACCAACCTAAACCTGAATTCTTTCCTCCCATATTTATAATCCCTCTGCATATCCTGGCTCAAGACATCCTAGCATTTATTGGTCTCAGAGGAAACTGTTTGCAACCTTGACTTCTGTAGAGGTAAGAGGCCTGTGGCCTTCACTTATGTAGTGCCACCATCAAAGATCTCAGAGCATTTAACAAATCTTGCATAACTTTTACAGAGGTGCATAAAAGTGTCTTTACCTTTTCATTGAATTCCCAAATTAACTTTGTGTATTTTGAGATTCCAGACATGTAAGTCCTTTGCTTGATCATACCCAAAAGAGTGTGTTGTGGTTTAACCACACCCAGCAGCCAAACCCCACAAACCGCTTGCTCACACCCTCACCAGCAGGATCGGGAGGGAATGGGAAGTGAAAAAGCTAGAAAAACTTGGGTCGAGATAAAGGCAGCTTGATAGAAAAAGCAAAAGCTGCACACAAAAGCAAAGCAAAACAAGGGATTAATTCACTGCTTCCCAGGGGGAGGCAGGTGTTCAGCCATCTCCAGGAGAGCAGGGCTTTATCACAAGTAATGGTGATTTGGGAAGACAAACACCATCAATCCAAATGTCCCTGCTTTCCTCCTCCTTCCCTCCACTTTATGTACTGAGCATGATGTCACATGGTCTGGAATGTCCTTTTGGTCAGTTTGGGTCACCCATCCTGGCTGTCCTAGCTCCCAGCCTCCCATGCAGTCCCAATTTCCTGACCAGTGTGGCAGTATAGAAAGCAAGAAAGGCTCTGTGTAGTCCCTGCAATAACAGCAATATTAAAAAAACCAAACAAACCTCTCTATATTATCAACCCTGTGTTCAGCACAAATCCAAAACACAGCCCCATACCAGCTACTGTGAGGAAAATTAACTACCCCAGTGAAAACCAGCACAGTGTGAAAGGGGTTTGGTTTTCCCTTTTCTTTTCTTACTTTTTTTTTTTTTATTTATTTTTAATCTGCGCTTGCTTGTGACCCTTAGGGTGAAAAGAAGACATTCTGTCTGCTTCCCTTCAGCTTCATTGTATGCTGGGAACCATAGAGATGTTTTCTTGCTGAACATCTGAGACTCAAAACTTGCACAGGCTTGTATCATGTAAGCCTGGCCACTGTGGTTGACTGGAGAAGGAAGGAAATTCTTGGAGGTCCTGACTCAAGGTTCAACCAGCTGATAAGGAAGCAACATGCCAAAACTTTGAACTGCGTGTAATAACTGTTGACTTAGTGTTGAAGAAATTATGACAGACCACTTAGTGTTAAATGTTGCTGACAGATGGCAAACATTTTTGTGACATTCTTTTGTCCATACCTTGGTGGGAAAAGGAAGAAGTAGAGGAAAACAGGAGACACAAAACAATATTCCAGTGCAGAGAAATGATGAAAAGGTTATGTTTGCATCTTAGCAACTCATTTCAAGATTGATGCCTAGCTGGAGGGTAGCTGTTGACTTATGGCAGTATTTGACTGCGGCACTGAATTTATGTTACTTGGCAATGGTAGCACACATTAAGTAGGAATGCAGCACACCTCATTGGCTGGGCCAGTCTGCATCTCTTCAATCATGCACACCGGCATGTGAGACAGGTAGGATCTGTGGCTTCTGCCAAATTCCATGTAAAACCTAAGAGCAGATTCCTCTCACAAAATTAAAGATTATTTTAACTATATTTATTGTCCAAAAATACTTGTCATAACACAGAGAGGACGCTTACTTTTCTTTCAAGGGCATGAAAAGCTGAGCACATCTGAGCTTATAATGTCTCTCTGCAGGGCACAAGGCACTGAGTTACCCAAACTCTCAGGATAGGCTGACCTTTAATGTGCTTTTGCCACCTTACAGGAATTTGTCCTTTCCAGTGCAGCTGAGGAGGGAAATGTTTCTTATAGTGTTAAGAAACACTAATAGATGTATAAAGAAAGTAACATTAAAAAGAAAAATAAAGAACTCTAATTAAGAATAGCTGATGCTTACCAGTTTGTTCAATGAATTTTCCTATTTTTATGTTGGACCAATTTGCTTAGGTCCTATATTTTTAAATTTGTTGCCCAAAGTAACAAACAGCAAGCAAGCTGAGCTTTAAAATGCCCACCATTAGCAGGTACTGCTCAGAGCAAAAAGGAGAAAACGAGTCCCATGCATCTCTAGATGAAAGCAGGTAGAGCTTTCCCTCCACCCACCCTCCACTCATCTCTCTGCCTGTGATGGGTTGACCTTGGCTGGCTGTCATTTGCCCACCAAGGTGCTCACTTGTTCCTCATCCTCAGCAGAACAGGAGAAAATAAGACGAAAAAACTCCTGGGCTGAGATAAGGACAAGGATGTCACTTACCAATCACTCTTATGGGTGACTCACCTTGGGGAATAGCAATTTAATTTACTGCCAGTTAATAACAAAGAAGGATAATGAGAAATTAAGCATAATCACCTTCCCCCCACTCCCCACCTCAATTTTCCCAGGCTCAACTTCAGTCCTGACTCTTCCACCTCCCCTTCACTCCCCAAGTGTCACATGGGAATGGGGAACGGGGATTGTGGTCTGTTGACAACTCTTCTCTCATCTTCTCCTTCCTCCTCTCATATTGTCCCTATTTCATGTCTATGGGAGACAAATCTTTATCACTGTGGGTTCTTCCCGCAGGCTGCAGTGCTTCAAGAAGTTCTCTAGCATGGATCATTTCTACATGTCCTGTTCTTTGGGAATAGACTGCTCCAGTGTGGTGGGTCCCTCATGGGCCACAAGTCCTGCCAGAATGGTCTCTGAGCAGCCTTTAGAAACAGTCCTGGGAAAGGTGTTGCAACCACGCACCCTTCTGGCTCTCTGCCATTGGTGGAAAAGAGCTGCCTGGAAAGACAAATAAATGGCATCTGACACTTCAGATTGGTTCAGTGTGGCATTTAGGGCTGTATAAAAAGATGCCCCCTTGAACAGAAAAGAAGATAAAATTCAGGAGCTTTAAGCAGTGACAATTTCAGCAGCTGAGTGTATCCATGTCAGAGATTTAAAATGAGTGGGCAGAGAAAATAAATACCCAAAAAACTTCCACATGTGGAAGAGAAGAGGTATCTTGCCTCTCAAACAAACCTCATTTGAAAACACTTGAAAACTATTTAGTAGAGTTGCAACCTAAAAGAGGAGAACTGCAGCTGAAATGGAGCAAGGAGTGCAGAACATTAACATGTCTCTCTTGTGCCATTGCTTGAACATACATATAAATAAACTACGTTGGGACAGATTGGCTTATAGCAGTGGATTTAGAGGAAATGGAAAAGGAGAGAACCATGACAAAACATTTATTTTGCATTTGCTTTGCAAAATGAGAAAACTATGTAGCAGTTTAATAAAACATAGTTTGCATTATAATTAACTAAGCTACATTTGCATTACAATACAGTGCAGCTTGAATACTCTGCATATATCCTAAAGATTTCATGAGAAGATCATCTTTTAATCAGCTAAAAGGCATAAAGTTCTACAATTCACTGAACCAAAGTTACACTGCCAAGGCTGCTCAGTGGAAGTTTTCTGAATGCTATTCCTATTACTCATTCATTAAAAAGCATTGGCTTCCATTAGAAGCAGGATTGAGCAAAACACTTAAAAAACCAGAAATCTTGTTGATTCCTTGATGATTCAGTCTGAGGGATCAAAGTATCAGAATTTCTCGAGCTTTGCTTGCATTATCTCAATGAAAGTTGAGTGTGTCAGTTTAGTTTAGAAAATCAACGCCTTTTTATTTTATATTTTTTTCAAACAAAGAATAAATATTTGTGGTTAAATTCTGGGTGTTTGATCTTATGAAGATGTCAGTAAATGAAATAATAGGAGCAAGACTATTGCTGTGACACAGTAGTTTAAAAAGCCTTCCCACCTTGAGTTAACAGTGAGCAAAAGAAAAGAGAGGAAAACCAAAATGCCCCTCAAAATAAATATAATAGTTAAAACCTGATAATAAAAGATGCTTCTTTAAAATGTTATTAAGCTAACACAGTTGGTGGAAAAAAAACTCTATTTGAAAAAATATTGGAAGTATGATGTGGTTAGACAGAATCCATGTGGATATTTTTTGCTTCTTTTCTGCAGAAGGGTATTGCTATATAAGTTTACCTTACCTTAAAATGATCTCTAGTTTGAGACTTCCAAAGAAGCAAGACTGGTTAGGAAAACTACTGGAAAGATGATGCTTCATGATATTAGATTTAAATTCAATTTTGAAGTTATGACTAGATAGCTTTTAAATTAATGGAAAAAATGCCAATCTATTCTTAAAATACAGTGCCTTTTTCTGACAAGACTGTTTTCATTGTGCTCTTTCTTGCTCTCTGGCTGACTTCTCAGAAAGGAAGAGATCAGAATAGGAGAATGGAAGCTGAATAACAGTACATCTTGTTCTTTGGGAAAGATAAGCGAACAAACAGCAATTCACTAGCTACAAAGATAGGGAGTGAGAAACTGTCAGGAATGTGCAAAAATCTATAGCAAAATAAAAACAATTTAAGAAATGTTATAAAACTAATAAAACTCTTTTTTTTTTTAAATTTCTGGTAGGTCATAGTTTATAATTGGAAAATTCTTTATTGTGGTGATGGTTGGGCACCAACAGAATGCAACACAATGTGCTGGTGAGGTAACAATGCTGCTGTTGTGTTTTGGGGCAAATTGAAGGTCTTTCATGAAGAGCTCTGCAGCTTATACAATTGGTGTGAGTTCTGTGAAAGCAAAGTCATACTGAAGTTGTCTTTCCCTGCTCAAAACCCTGTACCTGCCTACTTGCAGTGCTCTCGTGGAAAACTCTCTTCAGCCTCTAGCAACTGTATAACAGTGGCATGGTGGCAGGGCAAGGGTTAAGAGGTAGGACTTTCTGATGTCCATGCTGAGATGCTTCACAGTTACACAGCTGAGATGCCTTTCACAGCTGTCCAAGTACAGGAAAGATTCCCTGTCTCATCAGAGGCAGTGTTGTCAGAAATGTGCAATCAATGGACTGAGTGGAGATAGAGGAGGGAATCTATGACATGCACAGTTTTATCTGTTAAGAGTACATTAAGTGGTATTAAAAAGTGCTTCCAAATATTTTAATGGTGGGTTTTGTTGGATTTCTTGGATGGTTAATTAATATCTCTCTCTCTACAGTGCCTATTACTGTTTTAAAATCAAATGGTGTGTTGATTGTAGATGGAGACATTAGGAAAGATATATGTCTAAAACCTAGTGAAAGAAACATATCCATGTGTATCTAAAACCATATCCATGGACCAGCACTAGAAAATATGCTGGTTTTTGTAGGATGGAATTGTCACCCTACTGAATTTATTGGAAAGTTTTCCATATATTTCAGAAGGCCCTTTAGCGTTTTTTTCTTTTTGTTGTTAGAAGGTAATTCATATTTTAATTCTAGATCTCCTACAAGATGCAGGTCAAAAAAAAAAGCAAAATGAAAAATATTAAAATCCTTACCCATTAAAAGATCCAGAAGAAGGATGAGGTAGTTTACATAAAGAGAGAAGACATAGATGGTGTCATGGATTAAAATAGCTTTTTTTTGAATGGAGGAAAGGAAGTGGTTATGAAAGTGATTTTGTGTAGCATAAAACATATGTTGAAAGATGGAGGATTTTCAAATAGAATTTACAGCTTGGATATGAACCTGGAAGTTTTCTCTGTTTAGATTTCGACCCAGTATGTGAATGGAAAATCTCTTAATTGAGTAAATTTGAAGTGAATTGCTAAGGACGGAAGAGGAATTAGGAAAGCATGTCCCTTTCAGTGCAAGACAGAGAAATTCAATAAATAAGGATTACTAGCCTGTCATATTTTTGCTATCAGCCACATTCCCTCTAAAAATTAAACCGTTCTATAGTGATCTCTAATATTTCTGTGCTGCTTCTGGGTGAAAACTGTCAAATATATACATAGGCTACGACATTTAAATAAAATGACACCACATTTAAAATGTATCCTGAGGTATAGCTGAAGAAAATTACAATAATGTTTTTGTATTGGAAAAGAAAATACTATTTATTAAATTAAAATCAGATGCATAAGGTATGTCCTGCTTTCAGGAAGGTCAACTGCTGAGAACAGAGTCACTTCACCTAGATAATTTCAATCCTGTTAGGACTGCCAAGCACAGACCATTTTTACAGCTCGGTATAAATAATAAATGGGTGGTAAAAAGCCCCAGATGAGGGCACAGCAAATCTCATTGTCTTCTCTTTGCAGTGTGTTGTTTTATGCAGCTGTTCAGAGCACGTAAAAATAGCTACCATGCCGTGTAGTGTTGTACATCACTTCTGTTTTGTTGCTGTAATGGGCTGATCAAAGCACCAACTGGTGGAGAGGTAATGTCTGATAGTTGAAGTGTGAACCTTTCTGTTCATTGCAAAAGCTCTTCAGAATGCTGCATTGGGTTTTTTCCAGGGTTGTGGACACAGTTGTGGGCTTTGAAGTTCTACAGGTTCACACACTAATGAAGCAAATTTTGCTGAAATAATTTTAAAATTGGGGTTGTTGTAATTGCAACTGGAACGAGTTAACTAGGGATGTACCTAGCATAGAGCAGATGTGCAAAATTGCCCTGAATGTATTGGTCTTCAGCTAATTGTCCATAGAAAACTGAAAACGTGCTAATCCTGCAACTACTTAGTCTTTATTCTTCATTAATATCAATATAAGTATCACTAATTTCAGCTGATATTGGAATAGTAGCATAAAAGCCATCTGAAATAAATTTAGTATAAAAGTATAGGAAAAGCTGCCAACAGAAATCTCACTTGGAGACTAATTCTGCTCTGAAATACACCCGTTCTTACATCCTTAGGTGTTGTGTCTTTGAGAGGAAAAGGTTGTTCATTTTATATTACTTACGCAAAGCAGAATGTGCTTTCCTTAATTGCAACCAGAACAGCAAGGTAACTGCAAACATTTTCAGGCAGGCTTGTGAAGAACATAATTTTTTGTTCCCTTTTAAACTCCACTGAGTTGAAAGAATTCACATATATCTGTGTTCTTCAACTTCTAAGGGATCAGTGGAAGTACTAAGCAAAGCAAAGCTATCAGCAGAGGCTGAAATTCACTGAAGACAGTACACAGCTTCACTGGAAAACTTTTATGGGGTCTTCAAACTGAAAAATACCAGTGACTTACATCAAAGGCCAGAAAACATTTTCTCCTTCTGGCAATTTCTCACTTGATTCATTGAGTTCTGCTTTATTTCTGTGCAAAAGAGGCTGTGTGCTCAGATTCATTATATAACTGAGTCCGAAACTCATTTTATGACTCAGGCTTTGATGCTGACCTCTGCAGCTGCTTGGATTCTCAGCATTTAAAGAGAGAGTATGAGTCAAAAGTCTTTCATTGCAAAGATGCTGTCACATTATTATAGACAGAGGCTGAAACTAATCTAATGAATGAGGATGCTCTCTGTATCAAAGATTGCTTCCCACGGTCAGATATATTACCTTACTTCACCAAAGACCAGGAGCAGGAGCTAGTTTTGCTAAGCTAAAACTTACATATATCTGTATGTATATGAAAATGGCAAGGAAACCTGTGGTCCCTCTTGAGCAGAGAGCAAGCTTCCAGTAACACACAGGAGGTAACTTTTGCATTTATTTTAATAAATGGAAATTACCTAGTGGCTGTAGAAGTCTGTCAAGTTATCTGTGGGAAATATCTCAGCCTATGCCAGCCCTGTGGGGTGTTTTGTAGACTCCAGGACATCCAGGAAGCTGATTCGTACTGCTGAGGTGATAAAAATGTGTGCATCGTTAAGGGGTACTCTGAAGAGCAACAACTCTCCTAGAACAAAGTAGCATCTGTCTCTTCAGTCTGGCATAAAGAAACTAGCATGATTTTTCCTCCATTTTCCTTTCTCTATTAATTTCTACTTAAATTTTACCCTGGAATAAGGAAAAAAAAAACCTACAAAAATGGATGAACCACATGTCCAGAGACATGTCTTCTATCCTCATGGCAAGACAAATTTATTCCTAAACCCTGTCTGATGGATATTTCATTAGCTGAACTAGAAAAAGCCCTGGGACGGGCTTACATTACATCCCCAGGCAACCTGCCTCAGAGATTTCCATTGCCTTATAACTGGAGAAATTTTTTTGCCCCTAATGTCCACCTTAAAATTCTTTCTGCAATTTGTGTCCATCATGTCATATCCCTTCCCACACTGCTGGATTTGCAGACTGTTTCTGTGTCTTTCGTCACTCACTTCCTCTCCTGATTAAACTGTTCTTTTTTGTCTTTGCATAGGACACATACCCTAAGATTTTGAGCATTTTTACTATTACAGGTTTTTGTCTTAAATCAGTGAAAAAGAAATTATTTCTGTAAAATAATCATGCTAAATATTGTAAAGACCAGATCACCATGGCTTGATGAACAAAGCTTTTTTAATGAAAGTGATTATTGTAGAGAATCTAAGATAGATGCTTAAATGTTATTTAAGGCAATACAAATGCATGCACACACACAATACACATAAAGAATTCCACTCATATGAAAACCACAGGCAGTCTGCAAAGATAGAGACCAAATGTATAAATTCAATGTTTCATTCCTGACTGTCTTGAATTGTTGCCCTAGAAAGGCATGAAAATGATGGGTAAAGAAGAATGGCTTATCTGTAACAGCTCTTAGATATATTTAAGTCTCCTAAAGCAGTTTTTCAAGAGGAAAAACACTTTAGTGGAAGGTGAAAAATGAATGCTTACAGGAATGCCACTTATGCAATCTGAAAGGAATGCTAATGGAGTTTATTTTGTTAGTGATATTTGTTCTTATCAACTGAGATGTGCCTATGTGTTTGATGGCTTTATGAATTTCCCTGAAAACATTGTTTATCCTGTAGACTTAGATGGAAATCACCGTAAATGTCATCCTCCTTTAGATCCTGACTTTGCAGAACATTTAAGAACATACTTAATTCTATAAGCTTCATTTTCACTATTTCAGTAAGAAACAAATATGTACTTAGCACTAATCACATCTTAAAGGACTTCTGCTAAATCATGGTGTTATTTTCAGGTAGTTTCATTTTCTTTAGCATTCAATGATTCAGTGCTATATGATTTATTTCTTGTTACAATGCATCTTTCATCACTACCTTTCCTGCTCCTTTGTTGTTCAGATGTGCATTGCTGCTATAAATAATGCTGCTGTGTGAGTATGAAAAAAGAGTTCCCTCCAGCAACTATCATTGTATGCTGTCACAAAGTTTGTGAAGGTTAAAGATTAATGCTTAAATAAGGTACTTAATAATGTTCACTTTATATATCATATACCTTCCATGCACTGGCATTATTTTTTCCTCTTTTGCTAAGGGAAGATGTGTTATTGGATAATGATGGTTCCTATAGCTATTTGAAAACACTGAACAGTTGTTTTATAGCTGCAAATGATCCGACCTTTAAAGTTTGGACCATTTACTGATGAGATGATGGGCTTGTCTTGTTTTGCTCCTGTCTATTACACAGATTTTCTGTATGGAGAATTCATCTTGCTGTGTGCTAATGCTCTGATGCTTACCTACACCTAAAGGAGGGCCTGCAAGTTCTAAGTTTCTTGCAGCTACATAAATGTAGCTGAGATTTAAGCAGCACAAAAGAGTGGTCAGTTAGCCCAAGTTTTCTGTAATTTTGTTTGTTGACTTTTAAGATCTTTTCTCTAAGCACCTGTGTCTTCTGTCACAATACAAGTGGATCTTACCTGCTGAAATCAGCGCTCTCTGCTCTCCTAGCTGGGTGTCATATGGGCTGATGGAAAACAGCAGTGCAAAGTCCTCTTGCGAGTTCATAATTGCTCTGAAAAAGCTGGTTTGTTACTACACTGAGTAGGATCTCTAGATGAGAAGATGTTTCCAGCAAACCCCTGATTTAGGAGACATTGCCTTTTATGGCATTGACATCTTATGGACAGTAAAAAGGATCATTACTGACTGACAGGCAGAACTTGACAAAACAGCTGCTAGTGAAGTAGGAGGTACGATTCACATTTATTAAAAGACAGTGATTTATTTGAAGTACCAGGTCTCACCCACATCAGGCTTTGTGTGTGTTTTCTGAATCCCAGGCAGTTCCAGCAGAACCACGCCAGAGCTTGCAGTGTCTCTGTTTGAGTTTAGGAAATTGAAAGCTCATTAACTTTTGGCTCTCAGTAGACAACTGCTCAGTGAAGAGCCCTGTCAGATCTTTGGCTTGTCAATTTGTACAAGAGTTTGGAAACAGGAAGTGGAAGAATAGGCACTTGGGGAGTGAAGGGAAGAAAGTTTCCCTGAGCTAGAAATCCTGCTTTTTATCTTCCTCCATTTCAAGCTAGGATAATGAAATGCGTCTGTGCAGCAGCTGGAAATACTTGAAGCTGTAGGTATGCCCATGGATACAGGACAGTGGAAAATTCAAAGATATGGGAGGACTGGCTGTGCAGTAGTGTGACTAATACTGTGGTGAGCTTTATGTAATTTGTCAGCTGTGTCCTTCCTCCAACTTTTTTGCTGGAACCATCTGGAACCACCAGGTGCCAGTAACCTGTAATCACCTTGAGAAATCCACCCCACTGCCTTCTGCATCTCTAGGGTATTTTCTTCTGGTTCCAATGGGCAGCATGCAGGGCTTCTGTTGGAGATACTTAGGATGAGTGCTGTTGCTGATTTTTAAGCATCAGCAGAGGCAGTTGTCCTTTATCTTTTCCACAGGTAAAATTAATGGAGTACCTGCTCTTCCTGCTGTCACTGATGGTCTGTCAAGCCTCTATTAGCTTTTCAAGGCAACCCATCAATGTTTAGCTAAATATGCTGGATTTGTCCTCAAAATTCCACCTGAGTTTGAAAACGAGCATGATACCTCACACATAGGGAGAAGCTGATTTCTGCCTTTTAAAGTGCAGAGCCTGTACTGCGTGCTTAATTTTCAGAGAATGCATGGAGGTAAAGTGGTCTTTGGAAAGCCATCTGGAGGGAAAAAAAAGTGTCGCAATACAGCAAGATGCTAGAAACTGATCAGCTACTTGCAAGCTGCTGTATCCAAGGTTTCTTATACCTGATTGTGGTAGTGGGCTTCTGGGAAAGTTGGTTTTGGTAGCATCAATGTACTTTACAATAAAGGCAGGCCATAGAACAGCTGTGTCTATTGATTTTTTAAATATAATCATGGGACAATAATTGTGCACAAATGAAATTTCATCTTGTCTCTTCAGGCTGAGGATCAAACTAAGTTTCAACTGTGAAATGGGAAAAAAAAATCACATTTGCTTTGGTCTCCAGAAGTAAGGTAGGTGTCAAGAAGTGTGAAGCTTAGTTTTAAAGTCATGCTAGTCACAAGCAGCCTTTTTCCCACTCCACAGGTATAGGGGATACTTGACAATTCACCTCCATGAGTGGATTTGGTTTGTTTGCTCCTACAAGCATGTTCCCTGTCCAGAGAGTATGCCCTGCTGCAGCTGAAACCCTGCCATCAGCAATCAAAACCAAATGTGTTAATTAATGAGGAGTCTTTATGAAGTGAAGTATATCACCAGAATGTGGCTACTCAGGCAGTGTGGTCACTTTATAACCTGGCTTCACTAGCAGATATTACCTTGGGTGGCTTTCAGGTTGCTCCATGCTGTAAAATTAACTGTTGCTCACCTCTTTCCTTTTAATTGCTGGTGTCAAATTGTTGGGTTCACTCTTCCATTTGAAAGGCAGCAGTGAAGGTGCAGAAACCACTGATAGCTGAACTCATTATTTATCCACTCTATAGTGTTCAGGAGGGACATTCTGTGGTTTAATGGTCTCTGCTATAAAAAAGCATTTAAAAAGTCAGTCACTACATTGATGCTGCAGGTAGTGGCCAAAAACCTTAACCTACCTGCCATTTGAACTGTATCCCTAACCCTGCATGACTGTGTTCCCTCAGCTGGGAAACACCCAGGACTGGAGGTGAGCAGTGTTACTCTTGGGCAAAGGGGCTGAGCCCAGGTGAGAAAGGCGGGAGGATGCTCCCTCTCTGTTATCCAGCTCTTCTTACCCACCAGCTTGGTTGATACCAGGAACAGAGGAGAGGAGGAAAAATATTCTGCCTCTGACCTGAGGGGTGTTGCTCTGAAGTGATGACATGCAGATAAGATCTGCATTCATCTTCAGGCAAACCACTGAGAAGCAGTAAGAGGCCAATGTGATAAAATCTTAATGGTGTTTTTGCTTTCACAAGCAGTGTTCAAATTAGCGAAGACTTTCAGCTAAAATAGAAGGTCAGAGAAATTTCAACTTTAGTACTTTCCCTGTGGAATATTTAATTTTCTTCATTTTACAAGTTTTGAAACATTATAGCTTCATCTACTTGTAATTAAACTAAAAAAAGCTGTTACCTGACCTAAAACAACACAGACGAAATTTTCTAATTTCATTTCACTACGAGTGAGCTCATACCTCCTGTCCTCATAATTTATTAGCACAGTTCCAAAAAGTAGTGTAGGAGAAAAGGTACAGAAGGTGAAATGCATACCCAGTCTCAGCTGGACAGAGCTATGGATATGCTGTGATGTGGTACAGGCTCAGGTAAATTTTGAGCAAGTACTACAAAAATTTCACTATGACTTATTTAATGTAATTGCTGACCCAGTATTGAGTATCTAGAGAGTCTGGGATAAATTAATAAAACATATATTTTTCCTTTTTTTTCAATTACAAAAATGGAATGAGAAATTGTACATATATATCATACATATGTATAATTTACTGTTCTGTCTTTGAAGTCTAATCTATTTGACAGTCTGGAACAGTGATTTTAAATTCAGCTATGCCTAATTTATTTGATCTTCTCCTTTGGCTCTCCCTTCTTCTCCAAACAGAAGAGATTTATCTTTGAAGCATGTTGGGATTTTTACAGAACAAATTAGATGTTGACTGGACTTTTTTTAAGCATAATTAAAATGCAAGACCAAGTCACACTTCCATACCTTTAAGAAAATATTTTATTACATTAAATATTTAATGCTCAGGCAGTTAATCCATATTCATCTTACAGAACCATGCAGTGACTGCAAAATTGCAGGCCATCAATCCTTTCTTGAGCTCCTTGAATCTATGATAAACATATGGACTAAGATTGCCTTATAAAGTTCAGGCAAACACTCCTTGAAGTTGAGCCATGTTTAAATCAGTAGACCAGATCATCCAGTTCTGTTCCCTGCTCCATCCAGTGCTGTTCCCTGCCATACTAACTATCTGGTAACTACTGGAGTGTGCTCATCAGGAGGGGTATCACCTGGTTTTTCTGGTTGTACCCGTGCTGTGCTGCAGGGCAGGGATCTTGACCACCTGAGCAAGGGACAGTGATGCTCATCAAACAGGGCAGCAGAAGTTGACAAGCCTTTGCCTTAGACTTCGTGCATGTTGGGACTGAAGAAATGAGACAGTTGAAAGACAAAACCTGATTGAAGTCCCAGGCTTTTAAGGACAGAAGCTGTACAAGAAAATGTGTAAAGTTCTCCAGTAGAGCCTTCATTTTTGTTTGCTTCTTTAGAGCTTACTTTCATTTTGTCACTCATTGCTTCTGACTTTCCTACACTTCTGGTAAGGGTTATGCACCTATTACATAGATTTTCATGTGTTTGGAGGTTTTATTTGTTTTGTTGTGGTATGGGTTTTTTGTTTATTTGCTTGGTTTTGCTTGGGTTTATTTTTTTTGTTTTGTTTTGGTTTTTTTCTTAATGTTTTTTTAAACTAACTATCCATTCATTGTGTACAGGAAGCTCTGAAATTTAGCCCGAGTAATTAAAATTTCTACCAATTATATGTGTGTGTATATATATATATGTATGTATAAATTTATGTAAATTTGCCAGATATTTCATTTTAAAAAATAGTGCAGTTAAAGGCTTGCTGGTGTCAAACTCCTCATAAAAAGGAAGGTTCATTTTGGCAAAAAAAGTTAAGAACCATAGCTTTTTTAGTCTTGATGGCTCAAAATGTATATTTTTAGCATTTTAAAAAATTACATTTGTTCACTAAAATACCTATTTCTTTCATATCACTGCTGGAGGAAATTCAGACATGTATGCTGGCATTTCTATCATAAAACAAACAATGGAAGATTTTTAATTTTTTTTTTCACTGCAACTGTCATGGATTGCTTCTTTATAGAGAGAAAGGGAATGGAGGGGGCCAGGCACCAGCAGGTATCCTATGAGATGCTCTAATTTGTGTCATTCCTTTCAGAGGGTGGAGAAGGACATTTCCAAACTTTCACACCCTGAGGCAGGGCCAAATTACTTGGCTTTTCATCCAAGTTCTCTAAAACACCAGCTGCGAAGGTCTGCAAATAAGCAAAAATCAATGCTGTGTGTGTGCATGCTTCAGCTTTTTCACGAGAATTGAGGCCTTTTGTGGAAAGAGAAGTAAAACTTTTCACCATATGATCATGAAATTAAAAATGCAGTTAGGTCTATCACTATCCAGTAGACTTTCTAACTAATTTCACTGTTAAGCATGGTGAAATATGTAGCAAAAGGACAGATTGTTAGTGATGTTTAAACAGTATTTCCTCAGCTCCTAACAGTAGATTTTCAAAGTTTTCTAAAGGAGAATCCCATTATTCAATTTTTTTTGACATTTTGAAAGCACATTAAAATCCCTTCAGCAAGTCCTGTGAATAAAAATATAAAATTATTCCTTTTTTTGAAGAAAAATATATGAAATGAAAAATCACTAAATATGTTTCATTTCTGTAGAGAAAAAATTCAAAAGCTCTATATGCATATGAAATTATTTTGCTCATCACCTTCCCAAAGAAGACAGGTTTTAATTAATCCTTTCTCTGAGAAAGATATTAAATCCTCATCTAATCCCCGAGCAGCTGTTCATATAAAGTCTGGAATCTTTTTGCATGTTTGTAGCCACAGAAAACATTATTTTCTCCTGAAGCAAATTGTGCTACAAAAGCTTTGAACGCTTCGAGTGTAGAGACATTTTCCTTTTCCTTCATTTAATCTCTCACTGGCTTGATACATGTGGATGCATAACAATAATTTTTTTCCCTTCCAATTTCCTTTCTGTTCCAAAGATAAAACCTAAGGAACTCTTCAACAATCTTGGTCTCTTTAAAAGTTCTGAAAACTTCGCTCTGAGCAGCAGGTGCAATGAATGTCTCCCACACTGATTTCTGGTTTGCTTCTAACGACTTCAGCAAATTAGGTATTGTATTTGCTATTTCATATATTCCACCCACACCACTGTTATGCACTCAGAACTTCTCGCACTCCTGCTTCCTAGATGATACTTATTATTTTATCCTGTATTGCTTTACTACAAGAACAATATTACCTGTTTCAGAGGTATGTTTGGACAAGCACTGGAAATTTCTTAGCTAACTAAAGAAGATGTTGTTTTATCTGTATAGACAGTAAATCATCTCTGCTTATACATATATGCATATCATTACTAATGTGAGAAGAATCCACAGCTTACCTCCCAAATGTAGCAAGCCAGATCAGCTGCTCACATGCCTGGGCAGAACCTGTGAGCTGAAAAGGGCTGAGCCCATCTATTTGCGTGAGGATCTGCTGCTGCTGGTCCTCAACTCACTGCACATAGAGCAGCTGTCCTCAGCCAGCTTGTGAGGGCTGCTGGTGTGCAATGCCATTGTGAGGGTAATCATAGCCATCCAAAAACAACACCCTAGTTCACATTTCTCTGAGCATTTGTATCATAATACTCACATTTACAATAGTGAGCAGAGAATTATTAGCATGACATATCCACATCATTGTCACCTTACTGAAATGTGGATGATCTAAGGGACACAACAGTTTCAAAATGCGGGGACATAAAAACACCGGATTGAGTTTATTTGCCTGGTTAGAATTTGCTGCCTGTTTGGTCACTGGGGATATGAACACTTACATCAACTGTATCTGCAACCTTAAACTGGTTGCTAAATTTTGGTTTTTTTTAAACAGTCTTGTTTCTTTGAACCGTGCTTTCTGCGTTCAAGTCAGCATGAGAGGCAGTCCTGTTTCACTTCTTCATTTGATTGGAAGTGTAATTGAATGGTTTTATTTGTGCAGAAATGCAAATGATAGCAGTTAATTTCCACATTTTTAATGAAAATATATTTCACAGTGTGATCAGGAACATCAATGTACTGCTAAAGAATATCAGATAATATCCAAAGAAGTATGCCTGAAAAATATATTAGCAAAAGACTATTATTTTGGAAATGAAGGTTTGTATCACACCAGACTAATCTACATCTACATTATAGTCTAAAAATAGCTGGCTTGCAGAAGACTACTTTTTCTATATACAAAATGTATTTTTTAGAAATTTTGTATATACTTTTTGCTCCTGCTGAATCTTTTTTTTTATTATTTGCTGAACACTAAAGAAAAAGCTTTAAAAAAAAAGAAAATTTTTTATGGCACTTGGTTTTCTGGCCAAGGTAAGTTATTAAACACCCTGCTCATGCCAATGTGCAGTGATAGATAAGCATGAACAAAGCCTTAGAGATCTGAGCCATGCTGAGACAGTTTCTTCAGTGGCTATTTCTTCACTTCTCTCTGGCTCCTCTTCCTTTCCACTGTTCTGCAGTTCAGTGAATTCAAAGTAAGTGCTGGCACAAAGCTGCTGGTGTTTGAATAGCTCATCCCTTTTGCTGCCTGAAAATATACATAATCTCTCTTCATGAAGATGACCTGGGATGCAATCATATATTATGGCCAATATTATCTTCTTCCCCTCACCCACATACTAATTCTGACCGGTCATGTAATTTCACATGTTTATTTTCTGTCTGCACGTTAGTTTTCTATGAGAGAGCAGGGAGTAAAGTGTATATTTTTCTAGAGATGGTAGAAAGCTCAGCTTCAGTACTTGAGGGTGTTACATTGTCCAAACTGCTCTTATAATATGATAGCAATAATGATAGCAGTACAGTACATTTATTTTACTCCACCTTAGGCTTTTTTAAAGGGAAATGGGGTGTGACTTGTTTCCCTTCCATACAAGGACTTTTTTTATTTCTGTGTGTGTGTGTGTATCCATGCGAAGGCAGTGAGAAAGAAGCCTGCTACTGCAGAGCACTTTTAGTCTCCTCTGTGTAATTTCTTCAGCCTTTTTATAAGTGGAATTAAACCAAAGAGCAGTAAGAATTTAACTGGCTGCTTCTGTATTTAATAAATAATAACTCTGCCATGAAATTGCAATTGGTAATAAAAGGTCTTGCAATTCATCTAATGGCTTTCTACCTCTGTTGTAAATCTCTAATTCCACTCTGCTGCTCATCGCCACAAGACAGAGTGTATTCATTACTTCAGGTACAACTTCTTCCATAGAAAGGAGAGCAGGGATGTAGGCATTTAAATTTTTTTCTTCCCACACTTGCTTTTCTTCCCACTACCTCGCTATTGGGCACATTTTTTGACCTACATTGTGGTTTGTGATGGTCTTTTCCCAAGCTTTTAGTGTTGATGGATTAGACTAATTCCCTTTGCTGCCCTCTTCTATCTCTGTAGCATCTATAGTACTGTATGATCAGTGTAGTCTGAAAACCCGTTCTTATGTATTAATTACAACCTTTTTGCTATGTTTGGAACTTTAATTTTAAACTTCACCTAGACTTGCAGTTTTTTTAAAACCTTCTGCTCCTGCTCAGCACAGTTTTAGCTTACTGCTGATTTCACTGGCTCCAATTTGGCACTTGAGGACCAATGGTGTGATCTCTTTAAACTGAGAATCGGGTCCCTGTATATAGAGGGTCTGTCAAAAATTATGGTTGAACACCAGCTGAATGCTGCAACTGCTCTGTGTGCTCAGAGTTGGTGATAACTATGCAGGCAAGAGCATCCAGGTGCATGTGGAATGACATCCAGAAGGGCCTGAGTTTCTGTCACGTGTTTACTTTCCAAAGCTTTTCCTTATGGGAGGGGAGATCTCTTGGTCAGGGTCAGAATGGGAATGTGCAAAAGAGCAAGGTGCATACTATCTTCCCTGAGCTCCAAGCCTGAGTCTTAGTCATTGGATCATCCCCTGCAAAAGAAGAGAGAGGTTTATCAGATCCAGGCATCCTCTGAAATCTAACAGGGGAATAATTCCTATATCAATGCAGGCTTGAATGGGAATAATGGAAATGGCCTCTTGTGTGCACTCACCAGAGGTAGCAGACAGAAGGGTAAGGAGTGGGAAGAGAGGAGTATTTCTCTCCCAAAGCAGATACGATGTTGTTATCTATACTCTGTAGATTAAGATGAATTATCTATACTCTGCAGATTAAGATGAATTAAGAATTGGTATAGAAGTGACTAGACTAGATTATTTTTGTTTGGAAGGGACCTGCAATGATCATCTTGTCCAACAGCCTGTTAAATTGGTTTTGGTTCAATTAAACATGGGAAAAGGAAAGAAAATTGCTTCTAAGCAACAACGTGAAAACAGAATTGAACAGGATTCCTATTTACATATATTAAATACATTATGTGTCAGAAGTGGCTAAGAAGTAGGCTTACGGAAACCCTGAACCCAATTTTCCTCCAATAGCCTTCCTATACTGTGGAAAACACAGCTTTGGACTGCTGAGGCTCTGGCTTGTAGCTCAGGAGATTTTACAACAAGCTGCTGATGCCAGCTGTAGACAAAACAGGATCTAGTACCTGTGTCTGCACATCCTCTTGGCCCCCCTCTCAAGGTGCATTGGTGCTCATTGTAGTTAAATGGGAGCTTAAGTAGAGGGAGGAGCAGGGCAGGACGAGCATATGGCTGTGCTTTGTTCCCTGCAGTTGCCTTGTTAATGAGCATACGGTGTGCCGAAGGGCTGGCTGCATTCCTGCCGGCTGTGCTGGGAGCTGGCCTGCGCTCACCTGAAGCCACCTTTCCCTTTTGCCAGCTTGGCTTTATTTCTGTGCTCTTTTCCCTTTCCAGCTGCAGTGCTTTGAGAAGGGCAGACAGTGCCTTGGCAATTGGAAGTGGAAGATTTTGAAGGAAAAATCTTTCTGGTGGTGATGCGAGCTGTGAATTTATTCTACCTACTTACTGGCATCTGTACACACAACCACATGCCAGCACCTGATGGATGCCATACATTTTGGCCACCTGCTCAGCTTCTTAAAAGTTAGAATGCTCTAAGTGACTATGTTGACTGCCTCAATATTTTATAGGAAGGCACATCCATCAGGCATCTGTTTCAGTTCACGAGGCTTGGCTCCTTTTTTGTGGAAGCTACTTGCCATTCTAGTCACAGAACAGGAAGAAATTCTGCTCTGCAACACAATAAATGAATAGAGAATCGGGCCCTTGCAAAACATATGATTTCCTTGATGGTAATATTGAGGGGAACAGAGTGGAGGGATTTGAAATCTCAGGGTGTCTGACAGTTCCACTAACACAATATTCATATTTAATGACATTCATCTCCATGTTTTCTTTATCTGCTTGCTTCTTTTCAAAGGTAATCCCTTAAGGATTCCTCATTCTTCTGCAAAAGTTTCTTAACAAGAAATGAGAAATGGCTGTGTATCCCTTTTGCAAAATAAACCGATCTGGAATAAGATGACAAAGAGTAATAAAGATGAGGAAAACTCTCCTCTTTAAAAAAAATAGTTTAAATTATATAAGAAGGAGAAACAATCAACTCGCATTTTATCATATATTATAAAAATGTTCTGTGATTTTTACATCTCTAGTGTTTTACTATGGCTAAAATCTAAGCATTTGCAAAATATCTGGTTCAAAACAGACATTAAGAGGAAAATTCACTTGCTGTGAGTTTGGGGATGTGATTCAAAGCTGGATAGAGACTTGACAGGTGAGAGATCAGCCTGGAGCCCACAAGAGAACAGTTATCTCATTCTGTGATGCTTTTAATATTTCAAAATTAAGTTTATTCAGATTCTGGATGAAAATCAAACTCAAATTTTTCCATCAAAGAGAAGGGCTTTTCAGCTGTAGTTGCTAGCCTCTAACTCCAGAACCAAGAAATTTGGGGATGCAGTGGACGCAGTGTTCTGTTAGTTGGCCCTGTGGCCCAAGGTGATCCATGTTGTCCAGATGGGACAGAGTCACAAGCCTGGAGTCTCTGCAGAGTGTAGCTGAAATTCACATCTCACAAAGAGCATCCTGGGAATACCTAAGTTTGGCAGTGTCAACATGCTGCTGCCAGGTCCTGCTTTGGGATGCAGATCCTGAAATTAAATGCTTGGGAGAAGGTTAAAACCAGCTTCTGAAATCTTACTTTGACTCCCAAATTTTTCAATCCTACTAACAGCCACTTCATTCTGGAGGGTGGAGAATGGATATTAGGGGTTTCTGTCAAGAAAACCCAATAACTGTATATTTAGCCTATAAAAGATAATTGCTGTTTCAAGTCTTGAAGATTTAGAAATTTGATGTCATCCCCACCTGGAGGGGCTCAAAAATTATATTAATGTGAGTGCAAATGTGTGGCAGAATACTTGCATCCTAAGAAGGGCACATATGAAGCCCTCTGTTTCACACACAGCAGTGACCTACAAGAGTCCAGAAACATGGGCATCCCTTCCCAGCCACATCCCAGGCACTGGGACCACATGAAGATATTTTTGGTTCCAGATCTGAGGCAGTCAATTTAGCCTGTTTGGGTATTGCCTACCTGGGATGCCCAGGTCTGCATCCCTCTGGAGGCACGTTGCCAAAGGAAACTATGGTTGTGGTCTATGCATTGAAGAAAGGACTCTTGACAATAATATCAGAAGGTTAAATATTATTTATTAAAATGACTCTATAATTCTAGTATTTTGCTATATCTGCTCAGCAGGGAGCATTCTCTAGGCTCTTGCTGCTGCTTCGTCCAAGGAATGTGCAGAATAGTTTACAATATCAGAAAGATAAAGTAATTTTAGCTCCTTCTCCTCATAGGTAGGAGGAGGCTGACCAATTTCATGTCTTTGAAGAACAGACACAGATATTTGTTTACAGAAAGTTTATACAGAGTAAAGGAACAGCAAAAGATGTTCTCCCATAAGAAAACTGATCAGAAGGCTTACACACAGAAAAACTTATAATGTGTTCATAGCAACAGGAAACCAATGTGCGTGCTAAGCAGCTTGTTAAGTCAGAGAATGAATTTCTGACAGACAACAGGAATTGTGTCACTAATGTGTCAGTTCTGCTCTCCTGTGCAGTGGGGATGGGGGCACACAGCTGTAAAGTGGTGCTATGGTGCCAAAGCCAGCAGCTAAGTCCCTCTGAATTGCCCCAAATGTTCAGCTTTTGGGGAGAAGAGCTGTGCATTGGGAAGAGCAGGCTAAACTTACTCTTCCAAAGCTGGCGTATAAAGATTTGGATAAGCATGATTTTTTTACAGAAAAGCAATTAACTTGCTGCTCTTTTAGAAGTAAGAAATATCTCATTCTCTTTCTTCTTACAGTCTGATACCATTATTTGTTCTTTGCATTTAATATGATTATGCCTAACTACTCCAGGGTGCCAAAGCTCCAAAGCGCAAAAAACCAAATATTTTTTCAATTTTACTCTGAATGATGCCTAAATACAACAAAAAGAAATCTACCATAAAGTCTAAGTAAAAAATAATATACACTTGAGCAGATCTTTTTCTGTCCATTTCAGATGTGCCTAATCTTTTTAAGAATTAGAAACATTAGAGTGTTTACACTGGCTGACTTTTGGCAGGTTATCTACATCATGCACAAAAATACTGCCACACAACAACTTCTGCTAGGGAAGTCAAGATATGGAAACGGATAGCATAGGAGGAATTGGATATTCCTGCATAGTGCCTCCTCCTACTGCTGCTGAGTTTTGGAGTGTAACATTCTCTGTGATGGCATCTCTGCCTGCCATGGAGCATCCACAGTGTGGTGCACAAAACGACCCATCTCCACCTATTGCATTTCACGGCTGTTGTGCAGGAAAGACCAGAGGTTTTGCATGAGGAATTGCAGACTTAAATAATCAAAACCACTTATTTTTACCTAATCTTTAAAAACTTTAATTCATTGCTTCTTGGTTTTCCTTTTTTCTTTTACCTTTTCTTTCCAGAGTTGCCTACTTATGCCTACCACATCACATCATCACATCATGTCACATCACATCACATCATCACATCATGTCACATCACGTCACATCATCACATCATGTCACATCACATCACCTCACATCACTTTCCTGGTTTCGCTTCCTGCTGCTGCACAGGGCTTTCTCTTCTTTCCAGAGGGCAGTGCCATGCCACTATGTGGAGATAAAAGATAAGCATTGCACATCTGCCCCCATGTTTCTGCACATGGAGGATATCATTTTTGTTGCACACAGCAACCACAGAATACTCTCTTCACCTTTCAGTGGAACCATTTATGCTCTTAAGTTTTCTGGTCCTTTGGCTCAAGGTTTTATTTAAGAAAACTAAATGTGTGTAGCTTCCAAGACTGAGATAAAGGCAATGGCAAATGAAGAGGCCTCTAAAGCAAGTTCTCTCTATTCTTCTTTCAAATAATCCATTCTTATTGCTTATGGATTTTTTCAATATCTTTCCAACTTACGAAGCATGCTGTGGTGCAGTACTACAGTACAGCGACTAAAAAAAAGCCACACTAAAGGTTAAGAAAAAAGAAGCATATTTTATTATACATTAGATAAAAAACTGTCTTACAATAATAATTGGACAGCATTTTACATTAAAGCAGAGAGAAGACTGAATTTCTCTCCCTGTAAAACTGTCTCAATCTCTTAAAACATTGAAAGTTCTCAGAGACTTTTCAAGGTCCCAACTGAGGAAAAAACCAAAGTGAGTTACTGGAATCAACCAGCTATTCAGAGGAATTTCTAGGATTTGATCTTGCCTTTTGTAAATTTTTGAGATTCAATCATAAAATATTTTATTTTGCCATTCATTTCAGAATTTGCTCAATATCACCATGAAGAGGGGGGTGGGAAAAAAAGTCTGAACACCAAATTTCAAAGACTTGTAGTGGTTTAAAAACAAAGTATTTTATTCTAGAGAATCAGCTTAATTCTAGATGGACAGACAGCCCATGGCTTCAAATTCTGTGGCTAAACAGCATTTTGACAAAACCAGCCCTCAACAAAACATGGCAGTGACAGTAACTGAGAAATACTCACTGGCAGAAAAGCTAATAGTGATGGAAAACCCAAATTAGCCCTGTGTAGACTGGAGAGTGCTGGAGCAGGGCAGGGTATAACCTTTTGCAGCACCATAAGCACTACTTAGAGAAAGTAGCTGGCAAAGCCACAAGACAAGTCACTCTAGGTTAGCCTGAGAGCAGCACATGATCTGGCATGTGGGGTAGATACTGAAAAGCCTCTTAGTGCCTGTAATATGCTTGAGCTTAACAGCTCTGTAGCAATGAAAGTGCAAAAAACCCACCAAACCCAAATGTTTGGTGTAATAAATTTTAACTCTAGCGAAGAGAATTCTGTAAATATAAGAAAGAAAGCTAAGAAGAAGGAAGAAGAGGGGTAAAAAAGTGGTAAAACATTTTCAAGAAGCTTGGATGCTACCTAAATACTTAGCAGATTTCCAAGTCAACCGGTACAATCAGTCAGAAAAAAATGCAAAAATATTTCCCCTCTCTTTTATAAGATATATATATATATGAGCATTTCCCCAGTGGTTTTCAGCAAAATATTGTGGTTCCATAATATTTCTTTTTATCTTTTTTCTTTATAATATTTCTTTTTTATCTATTTCATGTTCCAACTGATGAATCATTTGTCACTGTTAAATACTGATCACTGGTGCATATTAGTCAGAGTTGATTGCCTCGTGACTGGTATCAATTATCTGTATTGGTCTAGACTGATTCCCTTCTCTAAATGACTCTGCTGAATGATTCTGATGACTCCAGCATCTTCTGGAGAGTCTGATTGTTGCTCAGACACTCAGAGGTTTCTGCAGTCTCTAGAACAGCCTGGTCCAAAGCCCTAGATCCAGGCATGTCCTAACTTGGGAGGCTTCAGAGTCAAAATTTGGACCTGAATTTCCCTGAATTTCCCCTGCTAATATGGTCCTGGAGCTGGAGGGCCCTTTAGTGACCCCTCTCTTGCTGCTAATGTAGGCAGGGATGGGCACAGTCGCAAGAAAATCAGGGACATGGACGATGTGGGCATGTTGTGGAGATCCCTGCTCAGCACCTGGAGAAAAGGTGTGCTGTGCTAGCAAGAGAGAGGAGTTTAAAGACTCCTGAGCTCACCCGTGGCCATCTGTACCTACATAAACACGGGACTGTGTTTTTCCATGAGTAGGTAAGGAGAGGTTGGATTGGGGGGGTGTGAGTGTGAAACACATCAAGGTCTGCTTAGGATTGCACTGTCATTGAGGCAGAGCATCCTCGCAAAGCTGAGCAAGTGCTGTATTTACAAGTGACTTTGAGCTCTGGTCAGGTAAGGTGAGTGCACTCTCATCTGTTACCTTGGTGTAAAGCTAGGGTGACACCACTGGAGATGGGTAAAAACATCTGAATAAACAGAGCGTATGTGGGATCAGTGCCCAGAAAAATCTGTGAATAGAGAGATAATTGATTACCTTGTTCTGAAGAGTCTTGAGCCTCTAAGTATTTAGGAGCTGTGCCTTTCCAGACAGGTTTTCCATATGGTGAAGAAAGCACTGCCTTCCTGTGTGTGTAGCACACTCCAGCTCTTTACAGAGGTGAGGGAGAGCTCTGTTTATGAAGTCAGGTAGATACTGACAGGTACCTTAAGCCTACAAACTTAATAGGGTTTTGTTAATATGGGAGAGTGTGTTGGTGTTTGTTTATGGACATACCGCAAGACTAAAGGTAATCAAAATCATAGTGAGCTTGGCTAAGGTAAGTAAGCAATGCTGCTGAGCGGAAAACCCAGGCTCCTGGGCTTAGTGCAGGGAGGAACTCCATGCTTTTACAGGTGTGCCTGACTCCAGAGCTAACAGCTTGGGGTGCAAGGTAATCCAGAGTCGACAAAGCACATGGCTGGGTCCATGTGTGCTGACTTTGTTACTGGCTGTTGCTGTTGGAAAGAGCACGTGGATGGCTGTTGTCAGAGTTGTATCAAAAGAAAGCTCAAAGGAATGCCAGCTTGGCTTTGTTTTTTTTTTTTTTTTTCCTATCACTCAGCTGCACTGAAGCCCGACACCTCTGGTAGCCAGTGAGAAGCTGGTTTTGTGCTGCGCTTTTACGGGAGAAGCCTGGCTGCATTAACTCTTACTAAAACCAGCACCTAGACAACTTAAGCAAAATACAGTGATGGAGGTCAGCTCCACAGAAGCCAGCAGCAGCTCCCAGGGAGGCACCGGCTGTCTGGATCTTACCCTTGTCACCTTCACTGAAACGGTGACTTTCACAGAAGTGGTGGCAGAAGAGGAGTGGGGATCCTTTTACTATTCCTTTAAGGTATTACTTTAAGGGTGCATTACTTTTCTCAAATGCTTGCAGCTTTGGAGCATTTTCAGCACATATGTGGGAAGGCAACTAAGATTGCTGAACTTTTTTTCCCAGATATTTGTGGGTTTTTTCCCCGCAAAGACAGCTGACAGCATGTGTGAGGCATTTACTGAAAAGCAATGTAACTTGTAGAAATTGGACTTCAGATTTACATGTCTTAGCTAACTCTATCCCCTTCCAAGAGAGGACAGTACTGATTTTCTGTAGAGGTATTATAATTATATATGCATCTTTAGCCAAAATCTTGCATTATTTTAACACATTTCTTTAATGTAATTTCTTAGATGCATCATCTTGACATAAGGGATTTCTTTTTAATTTTCCAGCTGTAACAAACATTGTACACAAATGAGACAGGGTTTTTATTGTTTGGGGTTTTTTAATCATGAAGGACAGATTCTAATTTGTTTGTTTGTTTGTTTGTTTGTTTGTTGGTAAGTTGAACGGGGGTTGCAGTGTCTTGGAATCTGTTGTTCAGAATGCATCGGATGAGTCATTCAGTAGTGAATGCTGTTGAATTGAATGGGAAGTGTATTCAGTCATCTCCAAAATGAAACATCACCCTAGCAATATGCCAATGTAGGAAAAAGATTAGAGAAGTTTTGAAGTTCATATTTCCTTCAGATTTCTGTGCCTGTTGCTACTGCTTAATTTTGTTCTGAATGCCATGTGTCTCTTTATTTTTATGGTATGTTGTATAAGTTCAAGTCATTAAAAAGTCTGACTAGGAGTGCCCTGCCATTCCTTCTGGAGCTCAGCACCAAAGAGATCAAATTCAGCTGGAAAGATACAGGCGTTTATATCATTTGACAACATGTGAGGTAATAGGGGATATAGTCAGAAGCAATTTCTGTATCTGTGAGATTGGTAGTGCTCCTACACAATCCTAGTGAAATAGGTGGAATTACAGCAGGTTCCCAGCCCTGGTAAAGAAAGAGATGCTCCACAGTGCTAGTCTCAATTACCGAGAGTCTCTTTTAACATGCTGCTTATAATTGCTAATGTAATACTTCTGACCTGGGATTTCAAGGGTGAAAACTATTTTTTATGCCTTTTTTTTCCCTCTCTATGTTAGACTGATGAAATGCTCTTGAAAAAAAAATCACAAGGGTCAAGAAAAATATTTTAACAACTTTCTCTTTATCTCCTGTCTTCTTTTCACAGTTAGGGCTATAAATCTGAACAATGTCATGGGAGCAGTATATTATAACAGTAAAAGTGACAATTAATTCCGTGATTAGAAAGTCCCCAGGCAGAAAAATGCTCGTTAATAGGAGAGATTGAGTAAATTACAATAATTAGGAAACCAAGGATAGTCATGCATGCTCATCCATTGCTAAAGGAAACGATTCTGTAGCTGAGGGCTTCTCATTAGACTTGCCCGTGAGTCTCTGCCGGATGCCTGGCTCCGGCACATGTAGCATGAACTTTGCAAGGAGACTCACTGATTTCACATCAATTACTAGCTGTTGATAGGCATGGAAATATTTTGACTCTAGAGACGAGTGACAGCTGGTGCAGCTGTAGGAAGGGAAGGAGAAAGCACCTGCTGTGATGAATACAGTGCAGGGAAGACAGGGCTCCCTGCCAGCAATTTCAGCACTCTGTAAAACCCACATGTGGAAGTTGCTGCTGATACCTGTTGACTTGGCTGGCTGTCCTTCACCAGCTCTGCCCATGTTGTGGCTGCGTGCTTGCCCACTTCAGCAAGCCAAGCAGCATTGTCTTCCTCTTTACAATGCTGTAGTTAAGCAGCTAAAACAATTTAAGTTTCAGTTTGGAACAGGCTGAATGAATTTGAAAAACAGGGTTCAGTGTTCAAAATGTAGCTTACGAATAGGGTTTGGATCCTCAAACACACTGTGGCCTGTGGGTGACTGTGAAGGCAGGGTGGGTCAGTGGTCACTACAGAGGTTAACCCCAGAGCCTGTATGCAGACAGAGCACACAAGCTATTTCCGCTTGGAATATGCAGGTGTAACCTACCCTATCAAAGCCGTCTTAGGAAAACATTATCTAAACTGACAAATGGAGACAAGGGAGTGACACCCCATACCTGTGTGAATGACTTTTTAATGATTTTACCCAATGACAGCTGCCAGGCTATCTCATATGCTGCTCAAAGTACATGAGCACGTGCTGGTGTCTTCTTTTCCTCCCAAGCTGCAAAAGGACAGCCCGTACCCACCCCAGGTAGTGTCTGTGTTACACTGTGGTGGCAACATGACAAAAGTAAAATAATGTGCATTAGAGCATTTCAGTGCCAGAAAGTCCTGTTAAAGGCTGAGCTGTGAATGCTTCTCTTTTATAAAAATTTGAGCTTTCGTCTATTCCTCTGTATAACAACTAAACCCTGCACAGTTTCAGATTAGAGAGTATTTTGCCAGTTCAGGTTTTTGGGTGGAAGGCTGGGGGGTATATTGTTGATTTATTTTAGCTCAAAAATGGAGCATTTCCTCCACTTAGAGGAATGCAGATTTCTTCTGGTAATCATTAGTACAGAAGGGTCAGCTGCTCACCGAAGGTTTGCTAATGAAGTCTGATTTGGAGCCATGTGGGCTAACTAGACTGACTCTTGGCATACAGAATGGCAGCTTTGGGGCAGGACTGGTGTATCCATGCACCACTCAGCACGTGAGATGAGCTGGTGCTTCCCATGGCAAAGGCACTGCCTCATTCCCACTGCCATTTAGGTCTTGCTGCTGTGTTATGGCAAAATATCCCTGAAAACCCAGATCATCTTTCTTCCTGGGTGCTTTCTGTGGGGTATCCAGGTAGGTTACTGACTTAAACTACAAGGAATTCTGCTGGCTGTTTCAGCACCTAATTCAGAACAGATGTGCAAATTGGTATTAATTACAACTTCAACCTTCCAAGCCAAAGTAGGGCTCATTACATCACTTTAATCTCCTCCATATGTGCTTAATCCATGTGTAAAATGGCTCTAAGTAAGCATCAGTAGCACCTGCCAAATACAGTAGTCCAGAAACAGCAGAAATCATCTAAATACCTGTAGCCTTCCTCTACTTTAGGACCTTGTTAACTCTGCAAACCTGACAAGGTACAAACCAGAAACCTGCCTGGAGAAAAGCTGGAATCTCAGAATAGGTTTGGCCTGATTTTGTGCAAGGTTTGGGAGGATCTGTCAGGGCTGGAGGAAGCATCTCATCCTGTCAGACACTAAACAGCCCAGAAGCTTTCACAAGGTAGGAGCATCCGCTTGTCCTCAGAAAGATTGGGTAGGGATCACTTCTGTTTTAAGAGCTCTGCTGAGAAAGGAGATACCCTGCTTTTATGCAGGAAAGGAAAGGTTTGAGTGCTCAAAAAGAGAAAGGAACAGCAACTGTGAGTTTTCTCAGTGGGACTGTGCTCCCACCACCATTTCCTACCTCCCAGCAGAGCTGGGAATCCATTGAGTGGTATTTTTTGTTTCCTGCTGTGTAGAGTCCTCACCTGTGCAGCAGGACACAAAGATTTTGTTGTTTACATCCAAGGTTGTTGGGAACCCCAGTGTCTCCCCTGCCAAGTGGGAACCCCAGTCACTCGTCCAAATGTTGACATGAGCCCTGGTCCCTGCGCCATGCAGCATTAGCACAGCGATGATGCTGAACTGTTACAGCTCTCAGGAGGAACTGTGTGCCTATCAAAACCATCACCAATTATTTTAAACATATGTCTTTGACTGTCCTCCCCCAACATTGTAGCATTCCCTGTACCTGTGTGTTTTAGCCCATGTGACTCAGATATTAAACAGGACAGCACAACCTAGCACAAGTAAGCACAACTCTAAGAACATGGGCTGCTTATCCATGGAGCTAATGCTCTTTACAAAGGTTGGGGTTTACCATCACCAGCAAAGAGCTGAGGAGACCAACATGTTGAGAGGTTTTGTAGAACTATCCAGTTACATGGATTTGGCTCCAGGTGTTCTCAGAGACTGCTGAAGTCACAGTCTGATGTCCCTATCCTTTCATCCAAATGTAGGAGTCGCTTTATCTCTTGAAAAGTATTTGCTTGTGCTATTGCTCATTCTGATTTTCAAGCAAATATCACAGAGCATCCCATCATTGAATACATAATAGGAAAATAATAATGGGTACTGTCAAATTTCTGGAGTAATCTCTGCAAATGCAATCACACATTTTAGAAAATAGACATATCAAATAATTCAGGGGTAACTTTGCAATCTTTCAGTGGGGGAGAGGAGGAGGATTACGTTTACACAAATAAGGTGTCAGGGACTCCTGAACACAGCCTCTGCAATATGCTGTAATGACTGTTGCTATTCCTGAGATGCTGTGCTGAGAATTATCTCCTTGGGAAACTCCTGCTGCAGTGCTGTTGGCCATCCAATGCTGGCCTCATCCAGTGGCTTGAACACAACACAGAAGTGATCTGGCAGTACGACAGCCCAACAGGGAGCATCTCTGAGCCAACTGATTTGGGCTGTTCTACACTAGCAACCCTCATACTACTATCCCTGTGCTCCACACAGGACCTTGGTTTGCACCTGTCTGCCTCTCCTATATAAATATGCCTAAAAAGTATAAATTTTTTTACATTTTTTAAGATATTTTAATTTTACAGATTAAAATAATTTTAATAATTTTAAGTGATTAAGAAAAACAACACACAAGAGTTTTAAACAGGGCTGTCAAAAATTATGGCTGGACCTTTGAGTGATCTAATATTATCTTTCTACATTGAAAATATTCTACAAAAAAATAGATACATAAACCATTAAAAATTTATGTTTCATGATGACACTTAAATCAGGAATATCTGTCTAATTCTATGGAATTTTCCTGGAGTGCAATTGGTAAAACATCCTGCAATAACTGAGCAGTACTGCCTGCATTTATTATCTGTCTTGTACCAAATCACAACAGAATGGCAAATAAGAACTATTTGGTGATAGGATTGAATTGAATTAGTCACATTTGTTACTGTCACCATCACACCTATGGATAATTTTGGGGAAGAGTGAGGCCTTGTTCAGCTGTTGAGGTTTGAAAGATTGTTGCAACTAGCATGCATTAGATTGTGTGCACAGAAGGGACCCTGCTCATCCATGCTGATGAAGTCAGAGCTAAGAAATAGGTTTTTTAAAAAACAGAGGTTCGCAAAAAATATGTATATATATACAGCTTTGCTAGATTTCAAAAAGATGAGAAAGTAATTTTAATAAAAAAGTTGCCCCTTTCCATGAGAAAGTGTCCCGATTCAGTGAATAGACTTTCTCAGCTTCTCTGTTTCTGTAAGTCTAAAAGGAAGAAAATATTGTAGATCTTCTCTCTATGTAACACATAAACAACAGACTATGAGTGGAATAGTGGAATACCATATCGACACAAACTCATACAAAACTGCTTCTCAAGTTGAACAGAACAGAAAAAATCAACTTGTGTTCCTTCCAGCTGTGTGTTTTTTCCAACGATAATGACTCCTTGGGAAGTTACTGTTGCCAGCATGTTTGATATGTTGGTGAAGGTTTCATGTGGCAATGAACCCCAGCTTTGCCAGAAAGTTCCATAGCCTTGGGCTGGGAGAATAACCCAGGCAGTCAGCTAGAACGCAGCTCAGTGAGGCAGCCTCTGCACAGGTGATAGGAGGGCTATCAAGCACAACCAGTAGCATTTAAATGAGAAAGCAGCAGTCCCAGAGTGAAACCTGCGGCTGAGCTGGTGTTTATGCACTTTGAATCAGGCTCCATTCCAGGCCACACTAATTTAAAAAACGAAAATGAATTCCTAGAGGGTTTGTTGCCTGCCCAAATGTGTTTCTCTCAAATTCAATTGTAATGGAAGCACTTTCAATGACAAAATATAAAACTTAGCTTTGAGCTTTCTTTTCTCCCAGTCTTTCTTACCTTCACATGAGTTTTCCCTGGGTTTTTAAGTGTCAATCAAATTGTTTTCCCAAAATTTTCAGGAATATCTTGTGTGAACTCTGTGTAGAAACATCTTCTCAGTTTTGCCCTGTTGGATGGAGAACCTTTCAAAACATATTTATATTACAGGGGTGGACAGTACAACTTCCTGCTGGTTGTGACAGCTAAGGCTGAAGATTTCAGTGACCTTCCCAGTTGTTTGAGCATGTTTCTTTCTTATTGAGACAAGGCCTATCAGCAAATTAATCAAGAGCTTTTCGGCCATTTTTTTCATCTTTTCTTTTCTTGAGCATTAGGAGATGACTTGAATTAATCATCTGATCTTCACATTCAGGTCATTAGCATTTGCTGTGTGAAACTTGCTTCCAGCCCAAGTATTCTGTTTGTTGTGATTCTTCTCATAAAATATTTGGTGACCCTTACTTTTTTTCCTTCTTGACAGTCAGAACTGTTGTCTACAATTAAAGTATGTGCAATGCACCTACAGCTTTTCTTCAAGCAGATTGCTGTTAGGTTGTGGGGTTTTTTTACAACCCAACTTGTGTAGAAAGTTTCAGCACAGGAAGAAATATGGATGCTTACTTGGAAATTTACCCAAGTTTGTTCTTTTTTTGTGTGTATTAAAGAACCTTTCTTTTGTAGATGTAAAGTATTACCATAGTCGTGACCCCTTCAGTGGCATCACACTTCATTTCCGAAAGCCCACAGTTTAAGCTGATCGCATCTGGCAGAAATTCTTAATCTCAGGACTTCAAATAAATATAAGAAAAATGCCATCTTATACTTTTAGTCATTTTTCCTAAGACTAATATTTTTTTGCCATTTCCATGCCAGTAGCCTTTACACCTATACTCTTGCAGAACATATTTTAATTTACACAAAGATTCCCAGAAAGATCTGAGCTGTTCATGTTTCTGTGATACAATAAATAACATGCAATGTGTGCAAAGCACTCATTTGATTATGTCTGTTTAAGTACCTTTTAGTTTTAAAAATATTCCTTAAGAAAATAGGTCTTATACATACTTGTGTGTGCACATAATAATTCAAGTAGAGAAGCACTTCTGGAAGTTGCCTAAACCAACCACTCAAAAGCAAATCCATATGATGCCAGATTTCTCAGGGCAGTGTCTACTTAAGTTCTGAATATCACCAGGGATGGAAATCCCACCGCCTCTCTGGGCTCCCATCCTAGTGCTTGACCACCCTCATGAGGAACACTTTTCTCCTAATGTGTTACCAAGATGTCCCAGGTTGCAACCCCTGTTTGTGGACTCTTGCCCTTTCATGGTGCATGTCTGAGAAGAATCTGGCTCCATCTTCTCTGCACCGTCCTGCCAGATAATTGTAGGTAGCACTTAGACCCCAGAAGACTCCTCTAGGGTTTCTGCTGTGAAGGAATCTGGCAGTATGGAAAATAGGTGTTTTATTATTTTTGCTTAGTTTCTTTATTTAAAAATTCAATGAATTATATCAGAAGTTTAACCAGTACTTTGAAAACTCTCTAATCGTGTTAATGGGTGTATTTCTTTGATTCCCTTCAGTATTGCAGTTCAAAGTGCAATTTGCCTTAGAGATAAGCTGATTATAAATCCCTGACAGAAATCAGTCAAACTGCATGGCACCTGTCTGCCTCTGGAAAATTAATTTTCCTGGTTTTTTGGGTTGTTGTTAGTTTTTTTTTGGTTGTTGGATTTTTTTTTATCATTGCTGGTTTTTGTTTGGGGTTTTTTTAAGGGTTTTAAGTTTCCATCCTAAATGGGGGATGTTAAAATTGAAAATCCATCCTGAACATTTTCAGTTTTCAATGTTCAAGATTCCAGATCTTCTACAGTAGGATAAAAAAGAAAGAAAATTGCTAATCTAGACTGCTCCATTTTTCTACACGGTCTGCAATTAATGTGATTATTTTAGAGAATGAGAAAAGATTTTTCTGTTTTTATCCTTCCTTCAAGAAAGTGCAATGCAATCTACTAGTCGTGAACCTGACCATGAGCATGACAGTTAACCCAATTTAACAAGGGGATTTATATGTTCTTCTTCTGTGTTAAGAACACTCTTACAAAATTGCTTGGCTTGCTCCATGATTGCAGCTCTCTTACAATCTCAATTGCTGCAATGCTAATCCCATAATTTTTAAAATATACCAAAGGCAAGATCATTTGTGTATTCCCCATTTATCAACTGTCAAGAAAAAACTGTTCAGAGACTTAAGCTGCTACTGGCTTGTGATATGAGGGATCATGTCTTTTCTTCACCCAAGAGTCCAAGAACAGGGTGCGGAAAGATAACAGGTCAGCAGGACCAAGAATTTACTGCAGGCCTGCAGTCCTCTTATTAAGAGGCCAGTCAGCCACTCCAGGCATGGAGTATGTCTCCCTCTCTTTTTCTATTTGCTCATTTCTTACCTGAAACCTATTTTTCCAGGTTGTTTCCCAAGCAGCCTTGGCAGCTAGAGCTAAATTGTTTTAGATTGGGTCCCTGTTCAAGTAGGAATAAGCTTTGTCCATTGATAGTTGAACCTCTCTTTCTATAAGGCAACTTCTCTAATATCACACAAAGGTTTTGCACCTCAAGACACGAGGAAGAGCACCTCCACTGGAATGGGCTGTCAGGTATATCCCCATTCCACGGTCACAGCTGGTGCTCCCCAGCGGAAGGGATACAAATCCTGAGAGAAGACAGAGCAAAGGAGTTGGCTGGGGAGAACTAAAAGGAGGGATGGCATTGTGGTACCAAAATGCCACCCAACATTTCCAAAAGGATTTATCCATGGTCTTGATTAAAGGGGTTTGCAGGGGTGATCTTTGCCTCAAATATAAAGCAGAATACACCTCTTGTTAGATTTATTCCAGCCTCTGGATTCAGAAATTTTATTAGAGAAGGAAAATGACAAGCCTTTTTTACAGCTAAAGGAAAATGCACATAATCTTCGGACAGGTTTTCTGGCTTATATTTCACCCATGAAGAGGCATTTTCTTCATTGACTAAACCTGGTTTTAATCTTGGAGCAACATATCAAAACACCAATATGCTCTCTGGATGTCAAGCACTTCCATGCTCCAAACACAACAGCCTTGTGGAACAGCAGCATGTGCAATGGCTTGAGTCAAGCCAAGGAAATCCTCTTGACTTTCATTTGTTGGTGACCTTAATAATGTCAACAGCAACTCTAGCTTTTCTAACCTGAAATAACTGCTGTATGACACTAGCCTCCCATGGCATTCTCATCTAGTATAATTATTAATGTCCATTTCAAAAGAAACCCTTGTCAACAGCAGTTTGGGAAATATTATTATCTTCCTTTTTATCAGAATGCCTCTGATGTTTGCACAACATATTATTGAGGAATGTTTTTTGTAAATTACTTTGTCCAGGATTGTTATTAAGAAAGGATTTTTGTTTGATGAATGAACAAGACATGAAAGTAAACACTTCTATGTCTAAACAACCTGAATATGATGAATAAAACTAGAGAAAATTCAGCTGGAGTGAAATTCAAAGATCCATCAGCTATCTCTCTAATCTAATAACTATTTTTAAGGCCTTCACAGATGGAAGTTTTACTGGCTCAATCAGTCTTTCTATCTATGATATATTTTAAAGCCTTCTTTTTATTTTTAAATTTTCATCCTGAATTCCATGCCACGGTTTTGATTTTTGTCCAGTCTGCAGTGGATCTAAAGAAGAGATTAGTCCTTTACTTTTTTACATTAGTCTTTTTGTGTCCTCAAGGCTATGTTCATCTTTTCCTAAAGTCAGCTTTTCCTGGATTTAGCAGCTTGGTTCATTCAGGGGCACATGAGCCTGGTGTTGATCCCAAAGTGGTGGTGGCTGTTGCTCTCATGGTAGGGTGATGCCGTGATGTTCCGGGGCACTTTGCACATGTGCTGCCTGTGAGGGTTGATGTTTTGAACGCTGGTCCAACCAAGTGTGATTACACTCACTACACTGTAGTCCTGCTCTTCTCCTTGCTGGTCAGCATGTTGCATTTTTCCCAGTACACGTTTCCAATTCATGAAGATAATTTTGAATTCCAATCCTAGCCTCTGCAAAGGCCTTTATCTCAGTGGGCATCCCATTAATAACCATGGAAGTTTTCATTCTGCAAGTTAACACAGAATGAGAGAGGCTGCGGTGATTTAAGTTGCCTATTGTTATGGCTCCTTAATCCTCAGGAATGAGATCTTTTCCCCTTTTGTCTGAATGGCAGCTCCCACAAATAGATTAATAGAAATTTTGGCTTTATTTCTTTGTCTACAGCCTTTCCAGACTTACCTCTATTTTCAGTGTTTGCATTTTTAAATTATGTTTGCAGTCTGGTTTAATTTCTGGAGTCTAACACTGAGTGTTAGGCATTGCTTTTAAATTGGCAGAAGGGATTTAATCTGACCATTTGTGCAGTGCTCATATTCTTCTAACACAGCCTCTGTTGCTCCATAGCTATTTCTTCTGTGGGAATCATAAGAAGGTTTGAGTGTCAGATCCTTGTTCTGCTCCTGTCTATATCAGTATAATACAGGAATATAATTCCTTTTAAGAAAATGCTCTTCGGATTTTATACCAAAGAAAATGGGAACAAGTCTAGTCCCTTAGTTTTCTTCATGTGAGAAATATGTTTTCTGAAATGGAAAGCCAAAACAAACCCTGAGGAGAAGTCATTGATTCCAAGGACAAAAGTGATGTGAAATCTTATCTTTTATGATTTTATTGTCTTCCAAAAAGACATTTCCTTCCAATTCCTGTACTAAGAAAAGCATCCCCATAAAAATAGTTTCACCATATCCCTGCTACACATTTTAAGGCGAATTTGTTTCCAAGAAATTCACGAGATTTGCAGATACCCCAAAAAGATGGATTTTTTTTTTAAATCTGAAAGCTAAGTATCTAGCCTACATAGGTTGTCTCATCTAGGTGACTCTATATTCAGTAGAGACAGCCAAGGTAGGTGAGATGTGGGTGACTCATCTCTGAGACACTGCTATTACCTAGACAATACTAAGACAGTTTAGAAAAGTTAGGCGAGATGACATGACTGGTAGAGTATGCTGGTGAAAATCACCGTGCTGGGAAAAGTGAAATCCTCTCTCCACAGACTTCATTGTTTGCTTAAACTAATGTCTGGACTCAGGCACAGAGTGCAACATCAAATTGCTCCTCATCAGGTCTTGCTTTCCCTGCATGACTGCATGATCCACAAGGTAGTGTGGCTCCCTACCTGGAGCAAAGCTGAGGCTGGTTCCCAGGAGAGCCTGCTCAAGGGAGGTGATGGGAGGGATGAGGATGGACAAAGACTGCTGGCCAGGAGTGGGCCTAAGTGCTGAGAAGGCACTAAAGCTAATTATAAAGCAAGAAGCTCCACGTCCCTGCTCCATTCCTTTCATTTCATCATCCCTCCACATCTGCAGGGCCACCACCTGGCAACTCTCCTCAGCTGCAGCCCTCACCTTCCACCCCCATCTTCCTCTAACTCCCACAGTGTGGGTTTGTTGTCTGGAATGGAAAGATCCCAAACGACTGCATTGACATTACCTAAAACTCATCTCAGTTGTTAGGATGTGACGATTGGGTGTGCACTCACCAAACAAGCAAACGTGGACACATACCCTGTTGATCCTGCAGCCAGAGCATCCTGATGCTTTGAGAGCACAAATAGCTTTCTTACTTTGTTTTCTTTGTACACACACCACTAGGGGACGTTTTGTCATCACGTTTCAGTCGCTACACAATTATACTTTCCTTTAGTGGGTCATGCTTCCTTTTCAGTCTTGGTGCACATCTAGGTCATGGAGTAGATGTCTGAATTTCATAGGGCTCGTGAATGACCCAGGCTTACTGAAGTTGGGAAAGAGAGAAGTATTTATTTCCCCCATTTCTCCAAAGGAGCCCATCTATCAACATTCCTTATGAAGTGAGGCAGCTGGTTATTTCACAGCTTGCTGGAGCAGCACAAGAAAGCTGAGAGCTGACTGTCATTCTAGCACTAAGTGCAAAATACAGACACTGCTAGTGGTTTTGTGAAGAGAGAAGTAATATACAGCCACTGCAAACCAAACAGGAATGAACATCACTAACAGTGATGCATGTTAAGTATGTTCTGAAAAAAACCAAGAATGTCTTTTAGACTACTTGAAGTCAATTGGCAAAACTCAAATTTCACTCCTGTTTTCCATTCACATCTCATTTGTCTGAGGATAACTGACTCTCTATCCATCCACCCAATGATATGCTTTTTTCCCTTCTTTTCATTGCAGACAGAGCAGCTGGTGACCCTTTGGATCCTCTTTATTGTCACAATTGCTGGAAATGCCATTGTGCTCTTCTCTACCTGGAGGAGGAAGCGGAAATCTCGAATGACCTACTTTGTTACTCAGCTGGCAATCACAGGTAGTGTATGGGAGGGGAAAGGGGACCTGACCTGCACAGGAATCACTATTAAAATGACAAATAAGAAAATGCAAGTTGAGTGGTAAACAATTCAGTTGCCACCTAATGTCCAGTTGCAGTTTGTCACAAAGCAAATGGATGGCTGCTTATATTAGGGCTCAGTCTGACTCTGATCTAAAATGATGTTGGTAGACGTAGTAGTATGCAGCAGCTGCAATTCACTGATGTCACTGAATCTTATCTTCCAGTCTGAGTTTGCATCTACATTTCCCAGAAGCTATGTCTCCAGCTGTTTTCATGGAACTGCTTAAATTTAACTAGTTTAAGATTAATCTCTTGTGTTGTTCTACTAAACAGTTTTTCTAAAACTACTCCATCAATTATCCTCCTGCAGTGAAGAGTAAAAATAACTTAATGCTGTCTGGTTTAACAAAGTAAGGGAAATATAACAATATAAAGGTGAAGAGGAATGCATTTAGATTTTTTTTAAGTGGACAAAAGGATGCTGATCCAAGGACTTTGTAGTTTTCAAACAGAATGTGAAATGTACAGAAGCCTGGTTTGTAAAATGTCAGTCTCAGCAAGAAGGAAAGAAAATGAGCATAAGCAGCACATTGTTTCTCTGTGGTCTTGAATGGACTACATTTGTGGGGGTTTAAGTTTCCCAAGGGAAAATATGTACTGTTTCTATAACAGAGTCCTGCTACTAATCCCTTCTTACAAGACATCTGTGTTGTACTGTTTGTGTATATAAGATATATTTATATGCTTTCTATTGCTTTTTTTTCCCTCTAAGCTATGGTAGGAATTATAGTACTTTTTCACTAGCAAGCTATTTAATATAAGATTTTCCAACAATACTGCATCCTCCTTTGGTGTCTGTTGTACCTCTGTTTAAACTGGAAAAACAAAGCACTACACTGCCCAATTTTCAACATGTGTTTTCGTAAATAGATGAACTCCATGGTCTCCACCACATCTGCTTATGACCATGTTCAGTTTGAAGAACTACTCTCAGCTGAAACAGATAGACCAGGGTGTGCAAACTGATGCTAAGAGGCAGGCCTGTAATAGGTGATGTAAGAGTCCTTGCAAGGTGAGTGAGTGAAGGTTTGCAGTGGTTCCCAGGAGAGGCTGCTGGTTTTCCTGTTTGCCTGCATCATCTGTAATAAAAGGTTTTACTTCTTATCTCAGTTGTGACCATTATGGCACTTCTTTCATGAGCCAGTGGTATTTTCCATCAGGTAAGGCAGGTCAATACAGCCTCACCCCACAGCTTGGAAGCATCAGTCACACATCAAGCATTACAGTGTTCACAGGAGTTTCAAAATAAACGGTCTCTGCTCAAAGAGTTCCCAATCCCAGATGAATGGAATGTACTTAGGCAGCCAAGCAGAAGTACAGGCAAGGAACAGAAGAGCAGAGGAAGCCCCAGATGGATATCATCCATTTCATACTTACTGTCAGGTGTTCTGGGAGGAGTCTACTGTTGTTGCTGTGCTGGATAAGTGTCTGATTGGGAATTTTTCCATTTTGTACCCATAGGAAAGAGGACTTTTTTGTATTAGAATGGAGGTGCATGGAGAACTATTCGCTGGGGGTTTAAATACTGTTAGCATGAAGGGAGAGGAAGGCATTGCAAATGCAGTTTTGAGGGAGCTGAAAGAATCAGTGACAGTGGCAAAGACAACAAGGCAAATATACCATTAGATGTGGGCAGCAAATAGTGCTATACAGCTGCTGGTATAATTTGACTGAGATTTGTGTGTTCCACTTGCTGATTCTTCTGACTTCCCCTTCCCTAAAATTAGCCTTGACTTTTAAAATTGCCTGAGTTCAACAGTCTGTTCCATTTCATATTACAAAACTTCACATAGAAAATTCACTTGACATTCACATCTGCAATGTTAAAAGAAGTAACTCCAGCTTGAACAGCAAGGCTCCTTTCAAGCAATGTCGATTTCTTTTTTGTGATGCAGGAGTCAGAACTCTAATTTATCTTCCAGCACCAAGACTGCTTGTCAGTATTTTGGCACAAGGAAATGACTTAATTCCTGAAATGGAGCCATTTCACTTTCTTATCTTTAAAAATATTATTAAGAACAAAGCAAGCTGGCAACAGCCATCATCCTTTCCCAACAAGTTATGAGGTAGACGCAGAACATTATGAAAACACTGACTTGTCACATTGCTTTGACATGCCAAGCATATTTAAATCCTACCAACTAAAACCTAATCTCCTAGCAAACAATTTCTGCTTACTCAATATTACTACTTCCATCTATTTTGAGGTCCTTAAAATATTTATTATTTTTGCCCAGTAGCAGATAGAAGAATAATGGATATAGCTTTATCAATGCAGGCATTTCAAAGCCATTTAGAAACTTTTTGTCTATTGATCTGTGGCTCAATAGTTGAGTGGTGCCCTCAATTCTCACATTTTCCCACTAATGTAGTACCAAAATGAAATTAAAATACAGCCTTTGTGTTAGAATAAACAAGGTATTCAAAGCAAAATAGTGCATGAGACATGAATAGGAAGTGAGTGCTGTTGTTGTTCTTGACTGGTTGCCAAGCCAGATGCAGATGAGAAGTAACAAACTGATTGAGGCTTCTTTCAACACCGACAGAATTCAGTGGTTCAACCCACTCTGCAAATCTAGAGAAGACTCTTACGGATCCTTTACTACATCATAATTCAGTGTGGTGCTCACAGTTGCAGGGATCTGTAGGAGTGTGAGTAATCCCTTCAACTTCAGAATGCTTAAGGATGTTGCTGAAGCCTGGATTCACAATATTTCACATTAAATATACACTTATACAATGCTTGTGTCAGTACCACATTTAAGTCTATGTCTAACTCTTAGTTCATGCATAAATCTCTTTGAAATTATCTGGGAATTAAGTACTAGGAAATCAGCTAAGAGTTAACAGCTGAGCTGAACAATAGTACTAATCACTCAGCATCAGCTAATTTAACAAAGAGGAATATTGCTGTATTTGCCTTGTGTTCAGTTTTCAGTTTGCCTTTGGGCATATTCCTCTTCTGTGAAAATGCTGTTCTTAGAAACAAATCCGTCTGTGCAGACTGAAACTAAAGCTAGGTTTCCTACAGATTTCTATCTCCAAGGTAATTTAGTTTCTCAGAAAGAGCAAGCTCTGAAGATTACTCTTTGAGGGGGGTATTTCTAAGCACTTTTCCCCAAACACATTTCTTCTGAGTTTAGCACAAGTTATGCTCATGGCATAGCTATCTCTCCTGGCAGAAAATCTCTCACATCTTCCCCTACCCGATGCAATTTCACGTAACTTCAGAGTCTTAGTGTATTTAAGATGTTTGCCTCCGAATGAAATCACCAAGTGGTTCGAGATCAAAGAGTAGGATGAGTTCACAGGCACTGTATAAAGCTGGAAATATTGAAGTGAAATATCATTGTTTTCAGAAAAGATGGTTTGTCCACACATTTGTATCTGTATAGGTCAGTTTACCCAGCTCTACCAAATGAAGGCCTTCTTAAATTTACTCTCAAAATGTAAAAGCAGTGGACATGAGGCGTATATCAAATTATTTGAGTAGTAGTGGATATGAAATGCAATCTATGGGCCAAAGAGTTAGTACTTTGTAACAGTAAGAGCTGTTATTATTTGACCCATTCCAAAAGCAATCAAGCAATACATTAAAAAAGTCTGAATTTGAATGAAAATAAATGAATTGAAAAGAATGAATGAAAAGAAAGACTTTTACTTCTCATTATTTTCCATTCAATTTTAACTACTACTGACAGAGGAATGTATTTAAGTTCCTTTTATTGATGAGAAGTAGGTAGTTTATTTAGATCTCTTTCTCCAATATTACCACCTGGAAATTTGGCACTTGAAGTGTCATGACCTTTATCTCAGTGTGTTTCTATTCCACCATTTAGCAGAGATCAGTAGTTTAGGAACAGTGTTACATTCTGTCCATTGTTAGGGGTAGAAATACATGTAGGCACTTCATTGCATGCCAGATTTTAAGCTATAGTCTGACAGTCTTGTTTGGAAATATGTGCTCACATAGGTGTTGCTGTGGCTGTAATGAAGAGAGAAAATAGAAAGAACATCACCTAAATTCTATGCTTACATATAGACAGGAAAACAAAAGATCTTCTGTAAACATATGTAGCTTTACTGTCCATATTATGGTATAAATACCAAATCCTAATGGATGACTTGAGAATGACATTAAAAAACTAAGGAGGTAATTTTAAAAGTGATATAAAGATATTTGTATCATTACCTTCTTCAGTTGCTCACAGAAAGTTGAAGGCCTTGGTCCTTATCAGCTGCACTCATTTTGTTTAGTGTTTGGTAAAAAGCCAATACACTGAGAACCTGCTACGAGAGGGCAATGCAAGCATACAGGTGGAAATGGACCCTGCTAAAGCAAAGAGTGTTGCTTCATTTCTGTGCTGCTTCTGTCCAGAGAGAGCATGACTCAGACTAAAACCAACTGGGCTCAATCACTGACTTCCAGGGGGACTTTGGATTAGATGACTGAAGGCAGAGACTACCAACTAATTTTCCAGTTAAATGCACTAAATGAGTACATCTAACTGTGCAGCTGCAAGAGCTAAACTTGAACAAATTTTGTCCTTCTTTTCTTCTTTTTTTCCCCGACACCAAAACCAGTAGGGCACTGACTGCTTTAATGGACTGTGCCTGTCCTTCAGTAATTTTCTTCATTGTTCTATGTGACTTGAAGGAATGAAGATGACTTGTTACTCCATGATCTGCAAAAAAGCTTAATATAATAACACCATTACCAAAATTAACATGTAGAACATTATTAACAGATAATGGTCTCTGTTCCAGCTTTTCATCTGGAAAATGATACTTGGAATATTTCTGCACTTTAGAGAAATCATACATACAAATTCATCAGTTTTACAAGTACCTTAGACATCACAGTGATTATGAGCATTGGAAGTTAATTGCACAGAGCCAATTAGCAGCTAAATCAGCAAGTCACCTTAATGGAGGTGGACTGTTGGCAGCCAAAAAGTCTATTGAGTTCCCAGTTATACAGGAAAACCTGCCTATCTTGCCAGCTGGGTCTTGGCTGGAACCTGCCAGTATGATTTATATGACTGCCCACCTAAGACACAGAAACTTAATGCACAAAACTGAACTAATTCCTGGAAATATGTCTTTCTCCTCTTTCCACACTAATTGTCTGCTAATTTGTAGGAAAAATATGAAGGCTGAGGAAAGGTGAGAAGTTTCATCATCCTACCTGCAGAAAAGAAAACTTAGAGGAAGTTACAATTATACTGCAGAATTCATGGCTAAAATTGAAAGAAGGGCATGTGCATTTCTTATATTCATTATGTCCTAAAACCTCTTGGAAGTGTAAGGAAACCTCTAATGCAAGGAAACTGTCTCTGGTAATAGATCATCTGTGTTCTGCACCGCAAGCTCTCATTACTGCTGAAAAAGTTTTGTCAAGATTGGGAAGAAAGAGTGTAGTTTCTTAATATTCCCTCAGGCACAGACACTGAAATTTTACAGAGTACCCAATGGCATCCAAATTCACCACTTCTGCAACTAGCTTGATTCCCGAACACCTAGCTGGAAGTCTAAGAACTCTGCAAATTACCCGACTGTACACACAGCTTGATAAACAGGGAAAGAAATAGATTACATCCACCTTTTCTCCGTGGGCTATGGAAACGATATCATTTAGTACAACTTACATTTTGCATTTACAAAATAAATGTGATTCAATTTACCAAGAGCAAAAATGGTCTCTGGGAGTAAACACAGTAATATTGGTATTGCTTATTCAATGCATCCCATGAAACTATGTGAATAAGAAAATTTGTTGCATGGCTGCATTAGTTGCCTGGAAAAGAAGCAATCATTTTTCCATCCTGATTCTGCCAAGAAGACTAACTCAGTAATAGAAAAGCAATGTGGGACTTTAAGTTAGGTACGTATCAGCGTGCCCCCACAAACAGAAACATAATGCAGGATAAGATAAATGTGGTCACAGCCTGCAATACCCTGTGGCAGCACGAGGCAAAAGAGATTTGCTACCCATTGCCATTCCTGGCGATTTAATAACATCTAGGAGAGACTCAAATTCTCCTTTGAACTTTTACTCAGATTTGAAGATGAGTCATAGTTCCCTAGTTTGTAATATGCAGCTTGGACACTGGTGCTGTACAATCCCAGCTTGATATTATGAATCATCTTTTACTATACTCTAAGATTTCTTATGTAAAAGCCATAAGTATTTCTGCATGTCTATATGTATTAATTTATCTCTGCATGAATGGTTAGTCAAAACATAGTTTCTATTTTCCCAAGGAAAATATCCAATACAAGCATTCCTCTTAAAACGCATTTTCTCCCAAACCAGTCCTGAAGTAGATGGGGTAAAAAGTGGAATATCTTCAAAAGGTAGGAAAGGAAACCAGAAGTGAACTTCAGCGTTAAAACTGAAAGACAGAAAGAAGATTTATATTAAGGAGATATGTTCTCTTTAGGGGTATCAGGCCTCTATTTCACAGGGTTTGGTCAGGCAGGCAAAGGAAAATGCTCACAGAAAACAGAGTAGATTTCCTGTTTTAGAGGTGAAATCATGAAGCAAGAGGTCCGACATAGAAAACTTTGTATCCTGAAAATACTTTGTTCCGGTCCAGTCTAGTAGTGTAGGAACACTGAATTTGGGACTAGTGCTCAAACAATCCATGGAGTTACACTACTTCCCTGTGAGGTCTAAAGCAAAAGAAACTTCTTTTGGTGCAATATTTACCTCTGTGAAAAGGTAAAGTTATGATACCACAAGACTGGGACTTTAAGAATAAAAGGCAGCCTTGGAGACTTGGCAGTAATCCTGGGGTCTAAGGCAGCTGGATCACCTTTGCCTTTTTTCTATGTGCCCAAAAGGATTGGAGTCAAGCAAGTATATGAGGAAAGACAAAGAAACAGCAATGCATCAAATCTCGATGCAGTAACCAGAGAGTTTTAAGCCAAAAAGCTGGCTGGGAGCTATTGTAGAGATGGGACATTTGGAGAATGCAGAAATGAGCTGTAGGTTTGCTGACAACAACTTCTGCTTTAGAATTCAATTCCAAACCAAATCCCAAGTGTTTATTACCAGCGCACAGATAGATGCCTGTTATGCTATATTTTTCCTAATGCTCATGCATTATACTTTCTCAGGGGGCTCACTGGAAAGTCCAGGGCTGGACACAGTATTTGTGTTTGCTAAGACTGGAGCTCACTGCAGTAGGAAACAGCAGCATTAGCA
>VXAX01007367.1:1030869-1116366 GCA_013399835.1 Leptocoma aspasia | reverse complement strand
AAGTTTAATAAGTCCCAGTGCCAAGTCCTGCATTTTGGTCACAACAACCCCCTGCAGCGTTATAGGCTGGGGACAGTGTGGCTGGACAGTGCCCAGGCAGAAAGGGACCTGGGGGTGCTGGTCGACAGCTGACTGAACATGAGCCAGCAGTGTGCCCTGGTGGCCAAGGCCAACAGCATCCTGGCCTGTATCAGGAATAGTGTGGCCAGCAGGAGCAGGGAGGTCATTCTCCCCCTTTATTTGGCACTGGTGGGGGCACACCTTGAGTGCTGTGTCCAGTTCTGGCCCCCCAGTTTAGGAAGGACGTTGAGACGCTTGAACATGTTCAGAGGAGGCAACGAGGCTGGTGAGGGGCTTGGAACACAAGCCATACAAGGAACGACTGAGGGAGCTGGGGTTGTTTAGCCTGGAGAAAAGGAGACTCAGAGGTGACCTTATCATTCTCTACAGCTTCCTGAAAGGTGGCTGTAGTCAGGTGGGGGTTGGTCTCTTTCTCTAGGCAGCAACTGACAGAATGAGAAGACACAGTCTCAAGCTGCATCAAGGGAAATATAGGTCAGATATTAGGAAGAAGCTTTTAGCAGAAAGAGTGATCAATTTCTGGAATGGCCTGCCTGGGGAGGTGGTGGACTCACCATTCCTGGACGTGTTTAAAAAAAGACTGGATGTGGCACTCAGTGCTGTGGTTTAGTTGAGATGTTAGGGCTGGGTTGGACTTGATGATCTTAAAGGTCTCTTCCAACCTTGTGATTCTGTGCTTCTGTGATCCTTGAGAGTCCCTTCCAACTTAGAGTATTCTGTGATTCTGTGTAATGGCAGGGGGGGTGGAGGGCAGATGCCATGTTAGCCTCTTGCCATGTGTACAGAAGGAGGTCTGAAGAAAGTCCACATCTTGACATCAGTCCTGGGGAGAAAAATGGGACATAATTTTCACAGAGATAATTGGATTAAATCTCGTGACTGCATTCTTGGACACTGGTATTCATTTCAGGGATTATTCATGCCATCTATTTTAGGCACCTCACTGTAGGTATGAAAGATATAAAGTCACCCTCCCCATGCATAATTTCTAGCCAATAGAGCAAAACACTCCAACTAGCTCTATACTTGGGCTTAAATTTCACTGACTTGCACAGAAGGATTCAATTCCTAATTTAGATCTCTAAAGTTGACTATATAAATCCCTCCAGTGTTTGTACATCACCAAATATGTCAGGATTACTATTCATTTTTAACTAAGAACCTAATCTTCCTCCTTTTCAATCAGACCTCAGAAGGCTCTGACTCAAATCGCATCCCCAAACACAGAGTTTTACAGAGAAGGTGTTTCTCAGAACCTTTCCATTTGTTTATTTTTAAGCACAGCAAGGCATAGCAATGTTACCTGATGGAAAGTGCAGGATTATTTCTTTTGTACTCAGATTTGTTTCTTAATTGCCATCTGGAACTTGTCCAGGATTTGCTAGGTGCTGCCCAAAGATAATTTGTTCATAGAATCACAGAATCGTTTAGGTTGGAAAAGATCGAGTCCAACCTAGCACTGCCAACTCCATCACTAAACCATGTCTCTGCATATCACATCTACATTCTAGGCATGGCAATTAACCCCCTTCCCTAGGCAGCCTGTTACAATGCTTGACCACTTTTTCTGTGAAGAAATCTTTCCTAATATCCAAACTAATCTTTCCCTGGCACAACCTGAGGCCATTTTCTCTCATTCTATTGCTTGATACTAGGGAGAATAGACTGCCCCCCAACTTTCTACAATGTCCTTTCAGGTAGTTGCAGAGATCTAAATGGGAAATGGAACAAAAGTGTCGTTTAAGTGACAAATATTACTCCAAACCTGTGCATTAACACTACAGCTGCATGATTAGCCTTAAAGGAGCATCTTTAGGATCATAGAATAGATTAGGTTAGGAAAGAACTTCTAGATTTTTGAGTTCAGTGTATGTAAGTTGTGTGCCCTCCTGTGTTGGTGGAAAGAACCACCTGAAATTACTGAAGGATGCAATGGGGATCTGATTCTGTTTCTGCACACGTGTGATACACACCCACACCCACCCACTCACACACCATAGACGTGAAATCCAAAAAAAACTTGCAGGTAAGTCACACATTTTTCCACTCCTATTATGTTAGCAGGCAGTAGCAAGCAAGAAAAAAGGGTGAAGACCTGCTTAACAAGAACATGATCAGTCAAAATAGAATGGAAATTACATTTGGAAAAATCTCAAACATTTCATTCACAAGTCAAACTTTTTGCTAGTTCTTAAGGAACAGGGATAACAGCACTGAAAAGCAGAAGTGGTTGATTATGCCAGTTTCTTAGAGGTTACTAATAACAAACAAAAGGAATTTTTTTCTTGCAAGACATTTTACTTTCATTGTGAACTAGCAAAAGAGAACAACAGACAAAACGTTATTCAAATATACCAGAAACCTGCACACTAGAAGAGGGGAATAAGGGGCTGTCTGCATGAGGAAACAGTTTGCTTTGAAATTGTGAGCACTTGAAGATACATGACAAAAAAGAGATGTTTATGTGTTTTCTTAAAAAAACAAACAAACCCACAAACAAAAACCCATATACATTTTGAGATAGTATTGGTTTTTTGATGGACGTTTTCTAGTCTCGAATGGAAGAATGATTTCTACACATTTTCATTTCCAGCTCCCATAGACAGGGAGAAAATCAGGAGCTGATGCCACATATGGAAAGGATGGAGAGCCCTTTTAGAAAATGTCTTTTCCATGCTGCAGAGATAGGGACTGTATAATCACTGGTTTTCTAATGTGTTATGGGAGTGCTGGAATTACTGCTATATTACTAGTAAATCCAGAGAAAAAATTTAAGGTATATTAAATATGGTAATTTCAATGCTTGTTATGAAACTGTCTCTCCAGGGATATCTGATAAGCCAGCTGAAATACAAGAAATGCCATTTGCTGCTCAGTCATCTTTGTTTAATGAAACATGCAAAACTTTTAGAAATCAAGGAGACATTCTTATTTAAACCCCTTTCTTAAGAACTGCAAGGTCACAGCTGTTTGCTCATGGAAATCGGTAGCAGATTCCCTCTAAAAGGGCTGAAAAGCAGAGTGGCTTTTTCCCTCACCCTTAGCATGGAATCCAGTGTCACCACTCCTGAGGACAGCTTTGTACATACCCTGGGTAAAGTAAGAGTGTTTCAGTATTTTGTTCATATTTTTGAAAGGAGGATACCATGAACACTTCTTCCATCTTTCATTCAGAGAATCAATTTAAATTTGGATTCCTTCTTATCCCTGTCAAAAGCACATGCAGGCACACAGCAAGCTTGACACATTTTAAGTACTGAGCTTGTTAGATGGCACACTCCATTTGAATAATCCTCACAGTACTGGGAGCATGAGACCCATGAAGACTCTACTACAGTACCAACCCACTCATGGAATCCATGCATCTCCAGTCTCTGATGATCTGCACTGATGAGGTTTTATAGTGTTGTGTTACTCAAATATCAAATAAGTTTCTTTGTGTCAAAGAGTTATTAGTGGCAAATCTCATTGCTCTAAGACAGAAACTCTAATGAAATTTTAATGCACAAAAGACAGCGCAGTGATAAAACTACCCACCTGAAATCTTTGCTTTGCCAAGGTGTCTAATCTAATATTAATAAGTGACAACCACATCAGTTGCACATCAACCTAGTTTCTCTGAAGTGTCCTCTCATAATACGCTGTAAAATCTTCTCTCTCAAACACTGAAACTTCTTAGACAAACACATCACTAATGTATCCTGTGCCTTTGTGATCTGGCAGTAAATGGAGACCGTCTCTAAGTCTCCCTGCACGGGTATGCTGGCACTTACAGCTTGCCAAGTTCAATGGGACACCACAACATGGTCCTCATCAAGTGCCTCCCAAATTCTCTGTTTGCCCTCTATGCAGTAAATAAACCAACTGTGTTTGTTCAAAATAGAGCACCTTTTGCTCTCCTCAGCTATTTCTAAAAGGCAGTCACATGTCTACTAAATGCTGGTTTAACCAGATGTTTTTGAGTAGTGTGGGCATGTAGCACCCCAGCTTACTGAGGCCTGGCTGTAGAACGAGTGAGACAAGGTTCAGTGTTGGCCGTCTTCTGAGGCCTTGTAAAAAGTGGATGGTTGATGGAAATCAGCATGGAATTGTTTTGCACTGTGTCTGGGGCAGGGAAAAGCGTGTGTATATTGCCTCAAGTATGGATTTTCTGTCTGTAATGGCATTAAAAGCATGTTTTGCACTCTGAAGTTACCTTACTGTAAGTGCATACCATATCCAAAGGCATGGAGCATGAAACAGCTTGTATACTTAAAACTGAATTTCAGCCCTCTGCCTACTGAGTTCTTTTGGTTATAGTGGAGGCATAAACTCCACCACTGAAAATAAGTTTTAAGTGCTCTTTTTGGGAGAAGCACCAACACACCTATCACCCCAACATCCCTAGACCAAAGTTATCCAAATCAAATATCTACATTCAGAGCTGGAAGTGGAGGATGGGGAGGGGAGAAGTGGAGAGGAAGAAATGAAGGCAGTACAGTTAAAGACTATTACACTATTAAAGAGGAGTCCCTAATATACCAAAATACACTAGAAGGGAAAGTAATTTCCATTTTAGGGGAAGTCATGAGCCGATGGTTATAGATCACATAGAGAAATTGTTATTTGGGATAAAGATCTTAAGGCCAACTGAAAAAATAAATCATATGTTAACAATTTGATACTGACTAGATTGGTGCCTACTGTCTGTGTGAAGGTTTTAGATGTTCCAACATATCCTGCATCCTTTTTGACTGCAACTTGCAAAAATATTTCTTAAGACCACAAAACCTGGACCTGGTAGACAGTATAAAGTTAACACTTAGCTTACAAAAATAACTAGGCAAGATAGAAAAAAAAAAAAGATTTACAGAAAACATTTACAGAAAATAAAAAATGGTAGAATAATTCCCCAGCACACTCTAAGTATTAGCAATACTTATTCAGCTGTTGAACTCCACAGCAAGTCTTGTTGCTCTTCTCTTTCTGGGGAAAGCTCCAGGTCACCTGCACAGGTTCTGATTTTGAGAGAAAGCACATCCTCAGATGTGCTCCCAATTCTTCAGGTAAAGGAGAAAACTCATACGTCTGAATGTTATGTCTCAACATAACATTAACGGATGTTGCTGGGCAATGGATGACCTTAGGAGACAGGAAGATTGCTGTTTAATGCAACCAGAAAATAAAGCATTATGTCACTTTCTCAGTAAATATCAGGATTATCTTTAAAATGGTTTCTTTATTATTCTACCTGGTAAGGCACACACAGCACGTGGGCACAGGAAACGCTCTTATCCTCTGTGGCCTTCGCAGGTCTACAAAACTCTCACCTTGGGAGCAGATTCACATTAGCAGGTGAGCCAAAGCACCTTTGCAGGTGCTTTGGAGGTCTCCAGAACCTCCATGGTTTGGGAGAACAATCATTAGTAGAAGGGAAGTGGTTCAGAATGCTCTGAAAATGTTCCTCCTGTAGGAGATGAGATTACTCCCAAAAGAATGTATGTGCCACCTGCCAGTCACTGAGCTTCCCAGCAAACCATGCTCAGACTCCTGACTTCTTGAACTGGAGGTAGAGTCAGGGTCAAGCCAGACCATGGTGACTGGCAGGAGAGCACAAGCTGTCAGCTGGAAAGCCACGACACCAACTCCAAGAGAGCACAACTCAATATATTAAAATGCATTAGAAGTACTAAAGCACTTCAGTTTGTGTACTTTAGAAGTTATGAGCACAAAGGGCATTTGCCTTTTAATAATGTTTTTTTATGAGGTGCGTGAGTGGCTTGCAAGCAGTTCAATATCCACTGCTGCATATCATTACTGCTGTAGTTTCTAGAAGACTGCTTGAGAGACACAAGAAAGAAAATTACTGTGATCATAGTCAAATTACAATACACAATTGCATTTCTGTGAATCCTCTACCCAGCTAATACAAATGGAAAAAATCAATTCAACAAGATTGTCGGAAAAACAAAGCCATGCTTCCAAAACCATGTCCCTTGTCCCATGCTTTTAAATAACTTTGTGGTCCACTTACACGGTTTATAATGTCAATGTGAATTTGAAAGGATCTGTAAAAGGAAATGGTTTTGAGTTTTTCTATTGGACCTCTTTGTGTGCAGATACTATCACAAACAAAATATTTTGCTCTTGCTCAAGACTAATTTGATCATTCTGAAATATCACAAATGAATGGACTCCTGCAAGATTGGGTTTTGCATTTTCAACTCTATTTCCAAATCCTTAAACACCCACTCATTAGTATACCAAATACATTTTCAATATGAGTGCTTTGGTCGGTTAGCATTGTTTTCAGCGAACAATATTTCCACAATACATTTTTTGTGCCTTGCAGAGAATGTTCTTGAAATTATAGTGGTTATAAATTCTTCATATTGATGAATTTATGAAGTCTGTTGATTATGCCATTTATTCCTCACAAAGATCATTTCCAACCTAAATAATTCTATGATTCTAAGATGTTTGTAAAAACACTCACATCCCTTTCTTGACCACTCGTGCTTCAGATGTAGATAAACATACTTGGATCTCCATTAATATTTCCCCACAGTTACATTTTCAGTGTGAATTGTAAATAAACACAAAACTTCATATTCATTCATTTATCATTTGGGAAGACATTCCAATTTCAGAAGTACTTTGCTAGGATGTTGACTGACAGGATGTGGAAAAGGCACAAGTCAATTGATTTTAGCTTTCAAATTAGAGTTGTTTACACTCTTTATAGTCAATCAATCTCAGCGAATTACCTGCAGGGAAAATCCGAATATTTGGTTATTAATCTCAAATATTTTAATGCATTTTTGCACAGGAAAAGAAGCCAGGCATTTTTAAAAAATGAATGTCTTTTATGATTTTAGCATACTGTAATTTCAATTTTGGGCTGCATTGCAACCTTGACACAGCTTCTGGCTGGCTGACTTAGTCCGTGAACTAAAATTCAGATGCAATGCAAATACTTTTGACACTGGTGGGGAACTTTGACTCCATTATAGCAAAGCTCTGTGTAGGTCTTGGAGGTTTTTCGTGCCCTCATATCGGTCTCAGGTTGAACTCTTTGGGAACCCAGGGAAGGAGTCAGAGAGGTCTGCCTTGGCCACACTGACAACATCTGATGCACCAGCTCCATGCAGCGCCACAGTCCAAACATGGTGCATGGGGGCATAGGCACAGCCTTTACTCATATCAGTAACATAGTTTGGGAAAACAGAGCAACAGCATCTCTAAGTCTGGCTGGAAAAACAATGGTCCTGTTTAATGCATCTTTTTAATTAATTACTTTCTTCAAAACACCAAATTTTTCAAACAAGGCAGAGTGCAAGAACAGGTGGGGTTTTATTCTTGTTGGATGTAGTGAGGCACAGGGAAACATGAAGGGCAAGAACTTTGGGTTTTCTATGGAGCTCCAGATCAAAGCCAGACATTAGGATGTTTTAGGAAGGTTATTTTGATAACCTTAGGAAGGTTGTTTTGATAGCCTTTCCTGTGGCCCAATGGTGGCCCTGAATATGTTTTGTAGATACACTTGACAGTCAATGGAATGAGCCGTGCATTTTCTACATCAGCAGCAGTCAGCTTTTGCTGTGCCAATTTATGTCAGTTTATAGGAAGCCTTAATTCTTGTTTTGACAGCTACAGAATTGTTATGTGGTCCTGAAGGACTGATTATGGCTTTCCTATCTTCAGCCTGTTTCAGACATTCAAATCCTAATGACGGTTGTGTTATGTTTGTTTGTGGTTTTGCTTTTAATAAAAGGTGCTTGGCAGATAAATTGTATAATCCTTTGGGTCCAACATTTCACCATTAAAGGGGGGAATGTATTTCTTTCTGAATTACTTAGAAAACACTACCTCTAAATTTTATGGATTCCTGTTTGATTTCCTGATGGATATCCAGGCAGGATTGTCACCTGACATAGAGGACATTTATTTTACAGTTACTCTACATGAGATTTTGACTTCTATTGTTAAATATAGGTAGGTGTGTGGAGTTTGCTACCTGGCTTCTTCATGTGCCAGCAGTAAATGCTGAGAAACAGGATAGCACGAGTGTGGTGCTGCTAACAGCATGGCCATAATGACTACGCTTTACTTGGAATCATCACTTAGGATCTCATTAGCTCCCATTAAAACACATGACTTTAAACTTGTGACATCAAAAGTACAAATACATCATTAACACCTTTTAGTCCATCATCTGTACTGCAGCACATCTAGTTTCAATCAAACAGAAATTATTCTGGAAATAGCCTTTGCATGCACTAAAGTTACATTAAGAAGATCAGGGTTTTTCTATTCTCCTCTTGCATATTAAAGCAGTGATATTTATTTACTTAGATTGTCTTTGTGTCACTAACAATAACACTGACACATTTCCTTTTACCCATCTTTGCAAAGGGCTGTAGGTTGACACATCATTTTCATGTGGTAGTTGGTCACCCGCCAATATGTCCGACTCGCATCCATGTGTTTTACAGGTTTCCTCTGGAGAGTCACTTCCTTTAACTCCATTGCCTAGCTGGTTACCAAATGTTTACAAATGATTAACAGGATTTATGGAATTCAGGTCAAAGATATCATGTGGCGCTACAGAGACTTAGTTGCTCTATTAAGACCAAATCCTTAGAAGTCCATTTTGGCCATGTTCAGCTCAATTACAGGACTGAGATCCAGACCACATGTAATGAATTTTCAGCTTCTTCTGGCACTGCAGCATATTTAATGGAAAACAGCTCAGTGTGCATTTGCCTGATCTACCTTTTCCACATGATAAGTTCACATGGGAATTTGCCAATGAAAGTAACAAATGTGCTTTTGTTTATGAGCAAACACCATGGGAGACAAAGCAGATAACAAAAATGGGAATGAATACTATTCTACTATTCTGTAATGGAAAGCCTAAGCTTCAACAAAAAATGAGCTGCAGCATGCAATGTCACTGCTTGAGCACCATGGGAATCTGATTTAGAGTTTGCTGTGAGAGAAGAAAGAAGGCTTTACCCTTACCACTCCTACTTAGACTAAAGTGTCTGCATCAACAATATCTAAGTCAACTAAGGCAGTGTTGGAAGAAGTGTGGGTAAACAATGACTATAGCGACCCGGGTGTCTGAATTATGCCAACAGAAAATACTCCTAGGATAGTCCACATTTTTAGATGAGAATAATCATGCCGTTTCTGTTGTGACCAAGATATGAACCTGCAGTCCTTCAAATACTTGAGGTAAAGAGTTGGCAAAAGAATCAGTACAAACGATTCAGAAGAAATAGCAGAAGCATCTATATACAAGATGTTGGGGAAGGAAATAATTAAAAATGGAATTTTTTGGTACTTGGTATCTCAGAAGGTAATTTGTTTTCTGGAAAATGCTACAGGTACAGGCACCACTTGAAATATATACAGCAGCAATGAATTACAAACAACGTGATTCCTTTGTCTTTTGAGGAGGCATATCCTTGTTTTTCTGTGTTTAAGAAAGACAAATTGATCCACAGGAGTGTGTCTTCTGCATTTACACTGAGATACTACAATTCCAAATTATCACCAACTTCATCTGCCCCTGCATATTCCCCCTAAGTGCAACTGTCAATCCCAAACCACAGTATCTGCAGAGGTCTGAAGAAGGGGGCATCTGAATGAAAATTACTTGCCTTTACTGTTCTGACTGGTTCATAATACATCCTGGTTTTACAAGGAAACAATTCTCCAGTAATTTCTTCAACTTTGTGGGAGGAACCAAATTTTCTGAATAATGAGACAAAGCCCCCCTTTTTGCCCACCCCCCCCACTGTATTTAATGTGCTGCTGCTGTTCCCGTTATCCTGCCCTGTTTTGGTGGGTGCCATGCTCCTTCTTGGCAGAACTGCTGGATCAGTCCAGCCTCCTCCAGCTCTATCCCCACAGCAATGGTGTGGTAGGAAATAGAGGTAGGAAGAGATATATTAATAAAGGAAAATTAAACAAAACCTTAGTGCCTTTCACAGTGGTGGGGCATGTTGAATTTTAATTCCTAGAGACCAGGTCTCTTTTAAGTGCTGTTTCTTAAGAGGTTGGCATTGTGCAGTATATGCTTTTCTCAGCCTTTCGTCTTTCAACCTGGATGAGCTATGGAGTGAGGCTGAGGCATCACTGCATCCATCCTTTACAACATCTAGCCTAACAGGGCCTGCCTCATCTCATGAGAAAGTGGATCTCAGAGCAGAAATATAAGAAATGCAACAAATAAATTAGATGCTCACACAGTTCAACAAAATTTCCTGTCACTTCCTATGAGCCAGAAAGAGAAAGAAAGCACCACTTCGGCCACAAAAAAATCCACATAGCTTTAACAGGTCAATTGAGCAGGTTTTCTCTTGACAGTCTTCAAGGGGGTTTTGCTTCATACATTACATTTGGTGTTCTGTTCCAGGCTGCCAGGCTTGAAGCAGAAAATGCCCAAAAGCAGCACAGTACACGTTGTTGTTTACCTCTGGCAGAACTGCTGCTCCAAAGCAAAACATGTGCTCCAATGCAGGCACCACAATGGAACAAAGTTCTTGTGGGTGTCCTTGTTAATTCCCCACAAAAACTTAGTGGACCCCAAATTTTGGCTCACACTTTCTGTCCCTTTGCCAGAGATTCTCTGGCAGAGAGCTGGGATCCTTGCGCTGCATAAGCACAATCATATCTGCTTCATATCAACACTTCTAGAATGGTTAAAATCAGGATTGGCAGATTCATGGCAGCTCCTGGGGCTGTCAACCATCCTCCGTATTGGCCCTGTCTCCAGCATGGTGCCCAGATGCTCTGCAGTGCTGGAGCAAGGGGCTGCAAACCACCCTAAACTCAGATAAATGCACCTGGAGGGGTTGTGAAGAGGAGGAATAAGTTTTCAAAGCGTGAGGGCAACTCTTGCACCCAGACCCTCTGCACCCACCCTGCTCCGCATGCAGCCCCTTGCTGCACCATGACTGCATGGAGAGGCCACACACCAGGCTCTCATGGCTCAGTGTTTAAAGAGCTAAAAGGTCATAATTTGAAAAGGCATCTTATAAATATCTTATAAATATCTTGTCCTACAGATGCCCAGAGCAGGGACACAACCCATTTCACTATCAGGTCCTGAATGAGAGCAGAGGGCTGGGTATATTTTTTAGGAAATGTGGTCACAAAATGATTTCTAGTGCAGTGAATACTTGCAAAGCCACCTGTGAAGTTTTCAGTGGAAAGAACAGACTATGGGAAAGTGGGAGAAAATGAGCTGCAGGGGTGTTTGCAGGAGGTAGGGCAGCTTCTCCTGCTCTCTCTGCCCTGTGTCTGTGCTAAAGCCAACCTCCAGGACCCCTAAGAACACCTAATTTAAATTTCTTGCACCCATAGGCCTGTAGAAATGTCAGATATGGGTTTTGCTATCTTGCAAGGTAAGTTCACAGCACTGACTCTGGTTAGCTGACAGCACATAAAGCGTGATACAGAGCAGCAAGGTCAGAGAGCAGTGGCTGCCTTATCAGTTAAAAAATCATGGACAGGACCTTATTTTTGTCATAGGGCAATGAAGCCACTTTTGTTTTTAAGGGTCTATCACTCTGTTACAGGCAGGTGTTAGTGAACTGCTGCTTCTGATACTTCCAGAGGATATGCTCCTTGGGGAGTGGTGGGTGATGGGAGTGTACATCACCAGGTCCAAAAATAATGAGCCATATGAAATGTTCAGCCCTGACCAGGAGCTTGCACCCTTTGTCTTGCCTTACAAAATGTTTGTGTTGCCTTGTACAGCTTGGTGCTGTCTACAAAGCAAAACAAAATATACCTTGTTAAAATGGAATCACTCTATAAGTGACATGAAAAGAGAGAGGGTATTTTTGTAAAAGGCACAGCTTCACCAAGAAGTCATGGATCACCACATCCAGCTTAATAGAACTGTTCTCACCAGGGGAAAATGAAACTGCAGCTGAGATGACATGTGGAGCTTTTTAACCCATCACAGTTTACCAGCAATCTGCTCTCCACTTCTGACAGAAAAGACTTTCATCCTCAGGGTAAGTGTCTTTAGGGAAGAGTGGTATCAGTAGTAATAATCAAATTATAGAGATATTTTCTTGGAGACTTGCTGGTGCAGATTTTTGTCTGAACCTCCTTAGTTGTAATGAAAGGAATACCCTGAAGTCTGTACAGGTAGACCTTTTGGCAATACCATCAAGTCAATGAATTTCTATGAACATATTAGCTGAGGCAGTTGAAACCTGTCTATTCCCAAGCCAGATTGCTAATTACCTTCATTTGCTTTCTATAATGAACTTCTTTCTCTGTGGAGGGCTTTTTGACCCAAAAATTTGCTTCACTCACACCAACAAGCTTACATTCAGATTTGTCCCTCCAAGGGCAGTGATTTCTTTTTTACATTTCTGAGATCAGTCATATGAGGCAGCACCCACCACCCAATCACCTCCTGAACCAAGTGGTTCCTGGGCTTAAAAGTGTAGAGGCAATGCCTGCACTCACTCATGCCCCTAAAAACATCCAAAGGCATTTTGCTGAATGTGATGGAAACCTGGGTTATGTTGGCCTTTAGGGCCCAGGATTTTCACAGGTTGTTTCAGTACCTGACATATTTCCCAACAACAGATGCTGTAGCTCTATATACAGCACGTTTCAGTCTCCTCTGGGAACAACAGCATGCTTCTCCTTCTCAGGCATTTTCTTGGCCTTTTGGATAAATGTTGTCTAAAAATGCTTCATTTTGAAATGCTGACATGTTCTGCCTTTGAGGCAGTTTTTGAAATGCTGACACTAGTTCTGCCTTTGAGGACTGGCTGTGGCCATGGTGGCAACAGGGAGGAGGCAGATAAAGGTTTGCAGACCTGTCCAGTTGCACAAACACCACAAAGCTGTTCTTCCCTCCCTCTGCCCAGGCAAAGCCATCTTTATTCCCTACCTCCCTCTACTTTTTCTTATTATTGAAATCTCATGGAATTTTTCTTTTACGTTTTTTAATAGAAAATTCACTCTCCCTCAAGAGTAAACTTCCTCCATTCCTATCACACTAGTGCCATGTTCTCTCTTCAACACGGTATTGTTTCATCTGTATTCTTCTTTGAATATATATTTGGCTTAAAAGTCACAAATTATCACTTGCTGGCATCTTTATTTTTTTATCAAAAGAGAATATATTTCATTAATGGAATGTCTGCCTATTTTTATGTGTAATTAAATGGGCCTATAACCCCACTGTTGCCTAGCAATGTTGACACAGCACCATAGTAAACACATCACTGCTTAGTAAAAAAATTTAGAAGATTATTAAGAAGGCAGCAGCAGTGATAAGCTTGCACACAGCTGTGAGTGAAGGTTGTTTAGGAGAGTTTTCAGAAATTATCTTGGTTCCTTTTGGCCCAGGAACATTCATCAGCGAAAGAACTCAAGTATTTAACACATGAGCCATCAGCTTTGTAAGGAGTGGTGAGGATACTCAAAGTAATGAGGACACTGAGGTTTAGAGCAATGCACTGACTATGTCAGCTTTCTGTACCTGACATTCACCACTTAGGATGGCAATGAGGCAATCCAGTGACACGGTTTGAGGTGTAAGCTTGCCAAAAGCAGCCAGGGAATGTGTGATCTGCTGAGATCTCATTGCTGAAACCAGCTGACTTCCAAGCACTGACCTCTACTACAGCAATTCAAATTACATGGCAAATGAGGATTTCAAGATGCTGTGGTCATGGATATAATTGCATCTGAGATGATACAAAGGTGGGGAGGATTCATCTACCAGTGGCAAAACGTCTGCTGGCAATTCATTATCTCTACCACGTTTACAGTGCTGCCACGTTGGGGCTTTGTGCAAAAAGAGGCTTGTAAGCAAAACTGCTGTGAAGGTGTGAAAAATATAAAGTCTAGTTATTGAAGGCATAATGAGCATAAGAGAACAGATTAATGAGCAGCATATTTAGTGTCTAAATCACTAATAAAGGTTTGCACTAGGTGCTTGTGTCTCTGGAGTATATAGCAATCCTTTGTCATAATTTGGAGGTTTGCTGCATTTTCCCTTCATGCTGTCTGATCACCGGCACAAAACACATTATTTAGTTGGTGGCCCTATGTGAAGTCTGCAGGACAAATCCTCAAGACATGTGTGGTCATACTGAGAGAGATGGAAAAAGAGATACCCTCTGGAGCAGGCAGCAAAGGGCTGAAGGATCCTCTGAGAAAAGTTAGTCTGGTACTTTTAGGATTGAAAAGACAACAGATATTTCTAAAACCTAAGGAAGGCATGAGGACATTGAGTGGGAGGATGTTTCTATAATTAAAGGGCGTTGAGAAATCTGGCTAAATTTGGCCCACACGCACAGCTGGGTGCATTGGCTTTGGTATGCACGTGTGTGCTATGTTCAGGGGCATGTGCTTGGAGGCTCGTGCTGAGTCCTCCACAGCAATTCTGAAATTCAGCACAGGGAGCTCTTAAAACATGCTGCTGGGGAAGAGAAGCTGAGGCTGCCAGCAGAAGAAAAGCTGTGAAATTTAAGGCTCATTTAAAAGCCTCTGCAGTCACCTGAATAACCTCACTCAATGGCTCTCAAGGGAAAGACAATTCTGAGTTGTCTTTAAAGCTCCTAAGTACTTGAGGCTATAGATATATTTGTAGGTAATGACACACAGTGGGTAGACACCTGTAACATGAAAAAGACTGAGCTGATATCCACATTACGTATTTCTGGAGAGGGATCTGCTTCTGCTGCATAAACTTTGAGGTGGTTCCTGGGCCTGAGCACAGGCTGGTAGCTGCATGGTGTGGGATGCAAGGAGGGCAACCCTGGAGCATACTTTTGGGCTGAGCATCAGCTGAACAAAGGCTCATTCCCCTGTGGATCTCCATCATGTGAGCCAGTGAAGTGAGGGCCATCCACAGGTTAAAAATCACACTCCTGATGCAAACTAAAAAGCTGATGTGGGAGTAAGCTGAAAGTGTATTGTCTGGGACTGCCAAATTGCTTACCTGAAGGAAACCACCAGGATACTGTCCCATCTCCCACCACAGCTGCAGGATGCACCTCTAAAGCACTCTCCTCATGCTTTGAAAAGGGATAGGAAGATGGCCGTGAGAAGAGGGAAAAGAGGAGACAGCTGATATGCTGTCCCTTCTCCCTGCCTTTCCTCTTCAGAGCACTGAGATTGGCAGGAGGGAGGGCACCATCTGTGCCCTCCCTCCTGAGGAAAGCTGAATCCTGATTTAGCACCTGCTTGGCAGATGCTGAGACCATCAAAAGCTGGAGGATACCCTGAGGTGAAGCTCTATTGATGTGTAATACTTTGAACCAATATATATTTCATTACTGTAGAGAGAAAGGATATAAATCAATAATTCAGGAGTAAAGAAAGGGAAAGGGATAGGTTGGAACCACTGCTGGTGAATGCATTTCACTTTTTGAAACACTTAAATCCTGTGGTTTTTTCAAAGACCACATATACCTACAGTGTTTTTGGTAAAGTCTTAAAGCCACTGTACTCATTAGAGGAACAATCATTCCTTACCCTATCACCCTAATCAATGAACAGTATTTAACATAATGTTTCAAACCACAGACTTCCTTCTGGAGATTGTCCCTGATCCAGCCTCTCTCTGGAGGCAGGGGAAGAGAGAAGAGAGAGAAAATGGGGGTGGGAAATGCTGCGAGAATAAAGAGCAAACCAGTACTAATTGAACAGTAGTCATAAGGAGGGAGGCAATGTAGTTACACTAATTTAATCTTGAAGTGAGCCTTGAAAAAGAAGACAAATGAAAGAAGAAAATTAGGAGATAAAGGATTACTGATACAGAAAAAATAACCCTGATTTTCCCATGAAGCAAAACAGGTTGCTTTTTCTGAAGCATTAAGCTGAAATCTCAATTTCCAACTAGAAACATCTGGAATTTCTGTAATTTCAAAGGGCTTAGCAGAAACCTGTTTTGCAAAACACATGCCTATTTGCTTGGAAATACTGAACTAGTGTCAGAAATAAACAAACTGTTTATTTCTCAAAACATTTTTTTTTAAATGGTTGAAATATCTTGTTTCCAAAGGGAAAAATTTCAAATCAAAGTCTTCTGATACGGGGGTTAAAATATCTTTATCACACTAAACTTTAGAGAAGGTTTTTGAATGTGTAAAATGGTGGTAGCAAAATGAAACACTTTACCTCAACCCCTTTTTTTTTTTTTTTGGAATATAGACTAAAGCTCTTTCTTCATATTGCTTGATTTTGTCCTGAAAAATTGCATGAAAAATTTTCCTAACTATTTTCTCCCTTTGTGGTAATCTGTGCAAGACCAACATGACACATTACTTGAAGTGGCAGGACATTGGACTGGTACACATTTTCTCCCATGGACTGCACTGAAAACATTTATTTTGTCCAAGAGAGAGAAGTTGGTTTTAAAGACAAAACTTAGTATCACCTGTATGTAAAACAAGAGTACCAGTTCTTGTGGTTTATTTGTAAAACCTGCATCTCTGTGAGCGCTCACTTGTTCAATAAGAAACAGAAAATAGGCTGGAATATCTCTTTAGATTTTCTTGCAGGAGAAAAAAAGAAGAAGAAAAAAGAAAAAATAGCCTGAGGTGCATTTGATTTGGCAAATATAAAAGTACAAGCATAAGTAGGTTAACTTCAAGCTGACAAGGCACAGTTAGTCATTAATTAATTAAGTTTGCAAATTAACTCCTGACAAAATTTCCACTAACTTTAGCAGCATTCGGTTGCCACTCCAGGTGATTTCACAGGAGACATTTTAAAGTGAAATAACAGATAAAGAATAAAGGATGTTTAGTGGTTCAGTGTTTGTCACAGCTGTAATAAAGCTGACAAACTCAGACACTAATTATGGGGTGTTTTCTGAGGCTTTCCCAGCTCCTCTAGCATACTGGGCCGAGTGGTCACGGCTTGACTGCCCTAGGAGCTGATATATCCCAAGGGTCCTACCCGCCTCTGTGGTTCACCTGAAGTCATGTATTTGCTTCTTTCAATGCTTCTTCACTTAATTTCTTTGTAGATTCATTCACAGGACTCATCAACATAATGACTGACATCATTTGGCGCTACACTGGAGATTTTATGGCCCCTGATATCGTTTGCAGGGTCGTTCGCTACTTCCAGGTATAAAAACCTCGTGCTTTGTGCCCCCATAGCAGTAAACTCTGACAAAAACGCTGTGTAGAATTTTTTCTAGAAACAAAAGTGCTAAATGTTGAAAATGTTCATTTAAAGGTGAAACATGTTACATCATATTAAATCTTTTAAATTTTGTGGACAGGAAAAAGGAAAAATACTTGGGTGAATATACAAGGGGGAGTTTTCCTTTTTTTTTTTTCAGTAAGTTTTTGGAACATAGGAATGTTTCAGAGTTCAGAGTTCTCGTTGACATCACCTTCTGCAGTAGATGTATCTCAACTGTTGTCTTGTTATACTTTCTGCCCCAGGTGGTTCTTCTCTATGCCTCAACTTACGTCCTCGTGTCACTAAGCATAGACCGGTATCATGCCATAGTTTACCCCATGAAGTTCTTGCAAGGAGGTAGGAGAATTTCGGTACCTTGTTATTGCTATAGACATTATTGGATAATTTTTTAGTTTTCAAAATTCTTAACCTTGTTGCTATGAATTATTCATTCCTGCTCTAGCTACATTTGAACTCTTACAGTTTTCCAAAGGACGAAGAAGCTGTGGTTTTAAGATTTATTAAACTCCACTTAGCCCTCAGCAGTTTTTATAAGTATTGTGTTAGCAAAGAATGAAATGACATTTTAAAAGTATAATGGTTTTCATTATATTCCAGCATTTTTAGAAGGTTTTAATGGGCAAAAGCTATCCCTTGTTCCACTGGGATACTGACTGTAGGAGCTGCAACATCTATACTGTCTATTTATTCACATTAAAAAATATCTTGGATGGAGGGTGTACTGAGAATTCATATAATAGTTTGATGTATCTTCAAAAGAGATAGCATATAAGTTTGGATATCTATTGTTTCTTATCATTTCCTCTGTTTGTTTGGTTTCAGGTTTTTTTACAGCACTCAGATATATCCTGGCCTCTTAGCAGTACAGTTTAAACAAAATTATTTCTTTCCTACAGAGCCAAAGTGGGGCGTTAAGAATGTTGCACTGAGTGAAGAAACAGAAATAGCAGGTGGGGAGGAAGAAGAACAGTTACAAGAACCATGAGGTCTGGACGATGTGCTTTAATCAGATGCAAATATCATTCTTGTTTTGGAGTAATGATGGCTTTTGCCAGACGGCTCTATTCAGGGGATCAGATTAATGGTCCTTCCTGGCCTTAAAAACCTGTGAGTCAATCACAGCTGAGACAGTGGTGCAGCTTTGGCAGATGTTAAGGTCTGAAAGCTTCAAATACTTGTGTGAAATTTAGCTTTATATTCCCCAGCATGCAGATCAACTCTTTCAGAACAGGGAGATGGATATCAAGGTTTTCCCAGCAGGCTTTGGGAGGGATAGCATTGCTCTACAGCTCCTTCAGGAGGGCTCATGAACCAGGCAGGGCAGGGGCTCATAAACCTCCTGGCTAAGCAGGATGAGCTGTGGGACAGACTGCTGGTGTTTCTTCTTCATGCATGGCACAGGAAAGGCAGCGCTTGTTAAATTACTGCCTGGGTATAGTAAAGAATGTGATGGGTAATCTTTGAAACGCACTTTGAAGTTGAAAAAGAACCCATAAAAATCACTTCAAATCTTCCTAAAAGCCTTTTTTAAATCCCATTTCCAGTGCTTATACCATAAATTTTTTGGTTTTTTTTTTTTTTTTTTTTTTTTTAACTGGAGAAAAGCAGAGGTTGCTCCCAGTAGAGGGTAGCAAAATCATCAGCTGGGTGCAACTCTGGTCAGGGGAAGAAGGTCACAAGCAGAGAGAACACTGACAAAACCCATCTGCCTCCTACAAGGTCTGGCTACACACTGATGCACAAGCGAAAACTATGTCCAAAGGAAAAAGAAGAGAGCAGTAAATCCAAAACAAGGCTCTAGATAGATATATTTCTCATAACAACTTTCTGGAATATATATAAAATAATCACCTTTTGCACCCAGCTATTCCTTGAAGAGGTGCCATGTGGGACGCTTTTGAAATGTCCTCTTAGCTATTCTACAAATAGAGAACAAAGAGATCTACAAATCTTTGTCATTGGTGATGACACAGAGGAACTTCATGAATAGTTCTGAGTCAACCTGTGGCAAATTTCTTTGCAAAATGAAACACTCCTCCCCCCGAAATCCTTCAATCAAGAAACAAAAGAGTTCTTTCTTCTTATTGATTTGAAAAACTATGTTTCCATGTAGCCTTGAAATATCATTTGAGAAAAAAAGAATCAAACATTCCACTTAGAAAATGTCAAACATTTTTTATAAATTGTGGTTTAGTTACTAGCCTCAAGTCATGTTAAAAACTATTTGCAATGAGCTGTTTTTTGCATGTTTTTTTAAGAAAAGAAACTTGAACAGCTGAATACTTTATACTTTGCAAATACATAAATGACCAGAGAAAGTGCAGTATGGGAAAGAAATATGCCTTTTAATCCTACAGCTTTTACTATGAGACGCCTAATTCTACAACCAAAAGGGTATTAAAAAAAATTGTAAAATAAAGATAAAAAATAAAAGAAACTGAGATGTTGTAGCAGAAAATATTTTGTGAATACTTCATCATGTATGCAAACAACACGCAAACTAAACAACAGGTGAAAAAAGAACTGCCCAAGTAAATGACAAAACCCAAAAAGGTGTAGACTGATCCTTGTGTGGCTTTGGGCTGAAAACAGTGCTGTCACTGAGATTCTGGAACAGCTCTGCTCTCTCTGGATTTAAAACCTAACTTTAAGGTAGCACTCAATTTATCAAAGGATTGCATAGGACTGATATTCTTGATGGCAGGAAGCAAAGTTCCTTCCAAGAGGTGACCCCCTGTCCCACATTGCTGGGAGCAGAGAGATTTACTCAAACCCATTGTCACAGTGCAGGGATGGTGGGATCAGAGCAAAGGGGACAGTCACACGGAAACATCTTTTAGCAGAGTCAGAGTCAGAGCCAGAGCTCACAAATGAAATTCCCACTCCAACCCTGGGAGTTAGTCTTGGCCACCATAGTTTGAAAAGCTCTAAAGGAAAATGCTCAGAGTGATTCAGTAGAATATTGTATTTTAAAAGTTGTTTGTTTGATTTCATTTATAACTGATACAGCTCTTGTTATGTGATTTGCTGGCATTTTGAGCATAATAGAGCAACTATTAAAAATGCAGCATAAAAAAAGCCCTGCTGGTGAGGCAGAAAATTAACATTATTCTAATAAAACAAAAATCTGCTTACCTATCAGGTGCCCTGTGAAGCCCTTTAGACTAGCAAGGCTATATTCTACCAAATGCAAGGGACATTTAAAAATAAAAATAAATGAACATTGCAGGAAAAGTGTTATGAAAGACAAAGAAATATCGCTATTGCCAAACCCAAATTGCCCAATTCTGTTCANAATAAAAAAATAGATTAAATAAAAGGTATTTCTCTGAATTAAATCAAATAAAGGGACTGGAAATGCCATTAATAAAAATACCAAAGGTCATTTTTTGAACTTGATTCAGTGAGGCAATTCTTTTTTGCCCACAATTTCCATTTCTAAATAAAAACCCTATATCTTGTGCATACGTTCTAATATCTGTCCATCTCTTCGCTTACCCATTACATGTGCCTGCAATCGTTTGTTCAGATGAGGTTACTTTTCTCTTTAGACAAACAGTGCTGTAAATTAGCTGCCATAAAACAAAGCAGCTGCATCACTTTGCACAAATAAAATCTAAGGAACAATAGGCAATACTGGATGATAAATATAAGTAATTAACAGGGAGCTTAAGTGCACTTTTGCCATGGTAAAGGCTCATTTTACTAGAAAATACTGAGGCTGTGTGGGATGCTGTCATAGTGCAATTATTTACTTCAAATAAAATCTGCATTTAAAGAGCAGGCAGATCAATAATACTTAAGAATGTTAATATCAGTCCATAGCTTTACCAGAAGATATTTTATTAAAAAAAAAAAAGTGGCCTATGAATTAAAAATACAGATGGGATACGATTATTCACAGTTGCATTTGTATGACTAACCATAAGTTACGTATTTACATGGATAAAAAATGCTGTAATTACCAATGAGGCATATTAAACAACACCATTAACCAATAGCAGGCTATGATGAACATGCCTCTTAATTCTCTAGAATTTGGATCAAGCTAAATTGTTTTTGGAGACGTGAAGAATTTCATTTCTGAGATACACCCATAACGTGAGCCATATTTTTGTATTTTCCTGCCACCTCTCAAGATATGCATTTTATCAAGGTTAGAAAAATCACCATATTTTCAGATCAACAGCATGTCCTTTCTATCCTGTGGTCTTCAAAGCCTGAGCAGCTACTTTTCAGAATGGCTTGGATGAATTTTCCATCCAGGTTTGACTTTTCCACCTTAGTACCCTTTCATTAGTCTCTCGCCTACAACCTGGGCTGGAAGATCAGTGCGCTGTGCACTTACAGACACAAAGAAGCCTGACAACATCTGGACCTCAGGAGCTGCACATCACATCTCCCAGTGCTTTCAGTGGAGACAAGGGCAAGCAGCATGCAGGCGTGTTACTTGGGTTAAAAAAACTCTGGCAATGTGTACCACGTGCTTTTACATCTTGGCAGTGAAGGCTGAGAAGTTCAGCGTCCAGAGGAAGGGAAGAGAAATTAGGATATGGTTAGAATGGTGCAGACTATTTCCAAACACTCCTCTGAATACCAGTTTGTCATCTGTTCCCTGCTACTCTTTGCTTATCTGCCATTTCATTTGTCAAGTGAGAATTTCTTTGAGATTTGGCCAACCTCTGCATCCCCCTCCAGCAGCCTTTTACAAGAAAGAAAGGATCTACAAATGTATTCTGAAAAAAGCTGATTTTCCCTCGTAAGAAAAATACTTCTCTTCCATAAGAGCCATCTTTTTACTTCTGTGGCTTTTAAACACACATGCAGTTGCCTGTTATGATCCTATGCTCTTGGTAACACGTTTCTGGAAAGTTCAGTTTCTCAGCTCCATGCCAACATTGCTGGGGGAAAAGAAAAAAGGGTCAGGCACTACTACAAACTGGACTCCCAGAGAGATCAAATCGTAAATTAATAACTGTGACTGGCACAAGAGTTGCTCAGAAGTTTATCTAGCATGATGAGTGACTTGTTTTTCCTGACACCCACCCTGATCAGCTTTACACCACCTCTGGTCCACTCCTGATAAGGAAGGCTCCAGTGGCTTCAGCTACAGAGAAAAGAAAGATGAACAGAGGCAAAAACACTGACACAGATCCACTATGTTGGCAGCACTTTATAAGCTGCTGGATGAAAATAAGAACTCAACTTTCCTCTGGAGTTCTAAAAATTAAGGATTCAAATGAATCAGCATCTAATCTCATATGTGAAATGCCAGTGACAAGATAGATGCTGTAACTGTATCTGGCNTAAAAAAAGGTTTCTTTTCCAGTTCTGATCATTATTTTAGTTAGAAAAACAAGAGGTGGGCCCCACTGAGGCTTGCATGATTGTAGTTTAAGTAGTTAGCTCATATTTGAAATGTCCTTTCTGTGAGGAAATATTCTGCAAAATTTATTCTTAATATTCCTTTTGCTAAGTTTATTCTGTTATGCTTTGGGAACCTTCAGAGTTCTCTTTTGCCTGTACAATATTTATAGCCTTAATCTAACCCTCTCACTTACGCAGATTTCATCAGAGTTCCCTTAAGCCCTAGATTAGCAAGACCATACTTTCCTGAATGTGGGTAGCATTTAAAAATGAGCAGGATAACTGAGTATTTGCAACTGATGTTTTATAAAGCATAAAATTACTTTTTGATTGTTTCGCCCACATGCTTTTGTATTTCTCTTTGAGCTTCAAGGAGGAAAGACATTCTTCTTGATATGCATAATTTAAAGTGGTTTTCTATTTCACACACAACCTCGGGTATTTTTTAGGACAATAAAGTATTTGAACACTAAAGCTCCACAGATAAAAAAAAAAAATCTGTTCCCATATGTTCCTCTTGCAATCTGGCTGAGAAGGAATAAGTGTCATTGATAATCATGGGTACTTCACAGATAAGCCCTTTTTCCCCACACTTTTCAGCTAGAGCTAACTGGATTTTAGCCAGAAGATGCAGGTTTTTGAAAATTAAAACCTTGAGACTTTTTGCTCCAGCTCATTGATATTTACAAAATCTTGTGGGTGCCACCAGACATCATTTCATTTCCCACTTGTTTTTCCTCACTTGGCAGTGGCCAGAAATCAAGAGCCTGCACTAACCCCAACCTGATGGAGGTTTTGGGGTCCTTTAGCTCCTGTTCTCCAACAGGAGAACAGCATGAAGTCCAGCAGGATCTCCCAGTTGCTGTATTTTGCAGCAGATAAAACAGGGCTGGGCACTTGAGCACCGTCATCTGCCCTGTCTCATGGTTAGCAGTTCACTCCTGGCATGGCTTGGGTTCATCCGTAGGAGCTGAATTTGATCCCTACCATTATACAGAGAAGTGCAGGAGATGCCCAGGCTCTTCAGGCCCATGTTTCTTTAGGACAGTAAAGTCACAGATGGAGTTAAAGGCAGCTGGTTGTGCAGTCTGGTTCTGATCCTGAACTGAGGCGTTTTCTTTTTCCTCGTAGGAAATGTTTTGCAATGTTTCTCACTTCGAGGTGCATCACTAGGCATGCAGTAGGGCAGGCCTGAGGTCCTTTACATCCATAAATTATGTTCTCTCGGTGGCATAGAGGTACCATTTGCATTTCATGTTTCTGACTTGCTGACCCTGACCAGTGCCTTTCTCATAGTGTTTCAGATTCAACAGGCCCTGAGCATCCTTAGATAAAACTTGCAAAATACAAGCTCCTAATTACATAACAGTTTATCATGAGAAAGAGATGAAATCCTTTTTCTCCTTTGAAGACTTTTCAGCATCAGCCAGCTGCAACTTAAAATTCCTTTTCTTCAAAGAATTTCCTCCTCCTCCCTGCCTTTCTGTCAATAGTGCTGCAAGGGTTCACCTGCACCAACAACCCCACTGACACTGTCTGTTTGATTCTGTTACGCAGAAAGGCAGGCAAAAGTGCTCATTGGAGTGGCCTGGAGCCTCTCTTTCCTGTTTTCCATACCAACTCTGATTATTTTTGGGAAACGGCAGCTCTCCAATGGGGAAGTGCAGTGCTGGGCTCTCTGGCCTGATGACTCCTACTGGATTCCCTACATGACAGTTGTGGCTTTCCTGGTGTATTTCATTCCTCTGATCATTATCAGGTAAGTCTGAACCCCAGTCAGCAAATGTGTGGTGAAAGCTGTCAAGTGTGCAATCAGCTTAATGCTTTAATTTCTAGTAATTCATTACAATTTCATTTCCATACCTGCTGCATAGCTGCTTTGGTTTTTATCACATAATACACGGGTCATTGTACTTGCCCTGGGTGTTCTCTGTGTGGTATTAACAGCCAGAAACATTTTCTCTGAAAAAAGGAATGAATCTCTAAATGCATCCACTTATCTCCACAGCTTCAGGCTTGAAAGATATCTTTATAAACTCAGTATGAATATTTATCCATTATTACAAAAGATAATTTTAATAGAAGAACAGGAAACTGCACTTAACACTAATTAAACTAAAATTAACTTGAAGTGCTCTTAAGCTTCACAGTACTCAACAAGTGTTCCTTCATCAGGATTGGAAAGAAATCTCCAAGCGTTGAAGTTGTGAACTACTCCTACAATATGAACAAATGTAATTCTTCCTGATTTGTAATAGGAGACCTAAGCTGCCATTTGGGACTGATTTGCCTCAAATCACAAAGACAATCTGCAGAAACTGTATTAAACTGAGGTCAATCAATATTGCAGACTGTGCTTAGTGATCAGCCTCCCTCTAGGGCACTGCCATTAGCTGCCGTTAAACAGAAGTTAACTAGCCATGAGGAGCCACCAATGCAAAACAGCAGTCAAAATCAGATGTGGAGTGGAGATGTGGAAGGGGAGTGAGGCTTCCTTACTGCCTCAAAATGCTGCCAGTGGCAGTGACAGTTCTCAGAGCCATTATTTTTCTTTCTTTCAAGGTTACTTGGTGTCCATCTCTTCTTGTCTTGCAGCAAGAAAGACTTTCTGGGACTCCTTTTTTCCCCCCCCATAATTTGGTTCTGCTTGGACTCTGAGAGAAGAACTGTTTTTGCAATGTCCCTTGGATTTATCTCTTGGTCCATCTTCTTTTCCAACAAGTGTCTCCCTTAGCTTCCTGCTCATTAGTATCCTCGGTGAGAGTGGGGTGGGCAGAGGCTGATCTCTTCTAGATGATGACAGGACTGACTACATAACCTTGAAGTTTATTACTATTTTGTCACAGAGATTAAGTTCTGCAGCTTTTAATGGCAACAAGTTTATCTCTGATAGAACCAAAACCATGTGGTGCTTGAACTCATCTAGCTGACTTTTTGATACGGATTCAAAATGGACCAGTGTTGCTCCCTAGAGAGAAGGGGTGATTTTTACACGTTGCTCATAACATGACAGTTTGCTAAACTTCCCATTTTTTGTGCCACATTGCATAGATATAATAAAATAAAAAAAAAGTCAAGAAAGTTCTCCTTAAAGAAAGGACAAGATGACGAGAGAGGAAAAACTACTCCCAAGTTATCCTTCCTACGTGGGATCATTTCTCTGCATGTTTTCCTGTCTCTGAAAGCCAGCCTAGTTTTCAATATATAAAAAAATATTGTTGGGAATATGTAAATAAAAATGTGGGTAGATCTGCAGCCCAGCAGTAGCAGCAAAAACAATAAACATACACTGCACAGACAAAAAGCAATTTAACAGTGGAGAGAAATGGCACTAGAAAATTTTCAGGCTGGCTGTTACTGTGAAAGGAGTTCTTTTATGAGCTTTCTCAAATAGTTAGCAATTGGGAAATTCTAGCCAGCATCTTAAGTGTTTCAGGAAAAAAGCCCCACAATCTGCCCAATTACCAGTCATTCCACAGGTGTGTGAAACATCTCTTTCACATTCAAACATACAGACTTGCATGGTTTCTGTTACAGACCAGCCACTCCTTTTACATGCCATCTATACTTGTTTGGCAAGAAAAGGCAATCTACAGAGCAATAAATATTTCAGAGCTGTTGACATTATGCTCCCCGCCTCCCTGCCAAAGAAAGATATTCAAACCAGATCAGCTCTGTGAGTTGCTTTACAGTAAATCCCTGGAAGCAAGAAGGTGATGAAGACATGAGGGAAAGAGAAAGGCAGTGAAACTGGCATTTCATGAGATTGCCCTGACATCTAAGACATGAATAAAACATTCTAAAATTTTTGTGGCTTTAACCGTAAGCAACATTCACACAAGAAGTTTATGGCAGGACAGGAACTAAAACCACTGGTTTTGGAGCCAGGGGCAGCACAGTGTCCATCACCTGCCCAGATGGAAACCAAATTCCTGGTTTCAGTGTTTATTGACACAAATGCTCCTGTGTCCTTGCCAGCAGAAGTCAGATTTTTGACAGGCCCGAAGCAGTGTCTGGGACTGGAAAGATGGAAGGCGAGTGGTGCAGGGAAGGATTTATTTTGTGCTTATTTATTTCCAGTTGTCAGTGATACTATTTTCTTCAGAATAGAGAGGATTGTCTAAAACCACAGAAAAAGAGGATTAGCATCAGGGCAAGGTCAGCAGAGACATTATGAAAAAATGCAATGCAATTTGGAAGGAAGTGGCTATTTTTTAGAACACTTTTTTAAGTCTGAAGCATAAAATTGAAGGTTGCAACTTCCCAGCTGATGTATCTGGAAAACATCTGGCAACATAGCCTGAAGGTGTGACATCTATTTCTTTAAAAATCATTGGCAGTCCAGGACTTTAAAGCTAATCCACCTGATGTGGCTGCAGCATACAAATACTCTGGTAAGCAGTTTGTGGCTCAAGAACAGCAGGAATGGCTGTTAACATCTCCAGGGACTTGGTTTCTCTGTAAAAGTTTTGTTGCACCCAATACTTTCAGATGCACAGGAGGTTTGATGATAAATGAGATGTTATTTCATAAGGGTGAGAGAGATCACATATGTTCCAGTTACATGTTACTCTGACAAGAGATTATTTATAAAATGAAAGGTGTTATTTAACAAATTTAAGAAGGCATTTTCTGATTTTTTAAATTTAATGACCTTTAGCTGAAGATGTTATTTAAAAAAGGCCACAACCTAAAAATGGAGAGAAGATCCATAAATGTGTAACTGAAAAGTCAAGGATCAGTAGAAGAAGCCATGAATACATATAAGGCAGTGAGGAAGTGAGGCAAGGTGCACACAGAGAAAAAAAATAAAACCTTTTCTGCAAGAATTCATTTTGTTTGTGCAGCTACTTTATTTTCTCTGCTGAAGGACTGATTTAGCTGCATGGCAGGTGTCTGATGCAATGTGGGACACTGGCTGGCAGAGTTAATTCTTAATTAGTTCTGCTGCCTGAATCTGCAGAAAACCTAACCTCTAGAGCAAAGCAGTTCACTGATGACAGCACTTTTTCTGGTGCTGTTCATCTGAAGTGCATACAAAGGATAAAATCTTACTTTTCAGGTGCGGGACTTAATTCCACACTAGATATACTGCTTTGGCTGAGCTGTTTTCACTTGTTACAGTTCAGACACCATCATCTTTTAACCTTCTCTCACCAGCCCTCAGCTTTCTCTGTAGCGCTGATCTCACATGTTCCTGACAGCCTTCAACTAATTCACAGGAGCTGTGTTATTCATAATACTGCAGCCCATGAAATGAATTATTTAGCTGATAACCTTATGCCCACCATGGAAAACCCTTCCACTGACAAGCTAAACCCCCAGATGTAGTGTGAGCAAACTCTACAGATTCCAAGCCAAAACATGAACCAGAAGAACATAGCATTCTCTCCACCTCACCCCCAGTTTTTAAAAAAAATATATATCTAGAAAGGTAATTTATGAAGAAAACTGCAACACTCTGAAAGATCTTAGTACTTCTGAGATCTATTCCTACCACTTCTTCACAACTAGTGAATCAGCAATCAGTTATCAAAGAGCTTGTGGTTTTCCAGCAAGATTTTTTTATCTGATTATAATACCACTGAACAAGACCTGAATAATGAAAAGAAAATGAAAAGCTATGATTGGTATTTTTAACCCAAGTGCATGGATATCTTTGAGAGGTGAAAAAAGTGAAGAATATTTGTTCTTTTCATATTAAAACTTCCCTTGTCCACACTATCTCAGTGTTGTACAGGAAGAACCACAGATCCTGAGTCAGGTATTTCTGTACAGTGCGTAAAAATTTGGCCTGTTCCCTCTTATTACATTACTCTGCCACTTCTTCTGCAGTTGATATTATCAACCTAAAAAACCCCAGAAAATTCAAAAAAAGTAATTAGGGAACCTGCAGTAATTAGTTCTCTCCTCTTCTGGGACAAGTGTCAACAGCTATAACCAAAGCCTTTTCTCCTGTTCCAAAATACACCAAGCAAAGCCCAAATGGTATCTGTGATAGCTGAAAACCTCCGGGACACTGTTGAACAGAGGTTAAATATGGGTCAAATCAAGATTACACACTGCTCTCCTCGGCCCCCTCAGAACCTGTGATGGGGAGACAGAAGAGCTACTGTGTTTCTATGCTGCATTGCTACTCTGTGCCAAAACATAATTTTGTTCTGGCACTTGAGTATCCAGAAATTCAGAGGTTTTTTAGCTGTTATTCATGATTGCTAAATAAATTTTTTATATTTTAATATTATAAATATAATACATAGACATTTGCCTATTATAATTGCAAACTCATGTTTTACAAAAAATTGCTAAAGCTCCTCTTGAAGCACAGAGGAAAAAGATATCCATCTGCTGTTTAAAGTCTGAACTCCAAAGAGAACATTTGCTTTGGAGTGGCTAAAAAATAATTAGAAGAGGAAAAAAACCAAAATCAGCTAAAAGGAAAAATATGGAATTAAACCCAAAGCATAGCAATGAAATAAAAAAATAGATTAAATAAAAGGTATTTCTCTGAATTAAATCAAATAAAGGGACTGGAAATGCCATTAATAAAAATACCAAAGGTCATTTTTTGAACTTGATTCAGTGAGGCAATTCTTTTTTGCCCACAATTTCCATTTCTAAATAAAAACCCTATATCTTGTGCATACGTTCTAATATCTGTCCATCTCTTCGCTTACCCATTACATGTGCCTGCAATCGTTTGTTCAGATGAGGTTACTTTTCTCTTTAGACAAACAGTGCTGTAAATTAGCTGCCATAAAACAAAGCAGCTGCATCACTTTGCACAAATAAAATCTAAGGAACAATAGGCAATACTGGATGATAAATATAAGTAATTAACAGGGAGCTTAAGTGCACTTTTGCCATGGTAAAGGCTCATTTTACTAGAAAATACTGAGGCTGTGTGGGATGCTGTCATAGTGCAATTATTTACTTCAAATAAAATCTGCATTTAAAGAGCAGGCAGATCAATAATACTTAAGAATGTTAATATCAGTCCATAGCTTTACCAGAAGATATTTTATTAAAAAAAAAAAAGTGGCCTATGAATTAAAAATACAGATGGGATACGATTATTCACAGTTGCATTTGTATGACTAACCATAAGTTACGTATTTACATGGATAAAAAATGCTGTAATTACCAATGAGGCATATTAAACAACACCATTAACCAATAGCAGGCTATGATGAACATGCCTCTTAATTCTCTAGAATTTGGATCAAGCTAAATTGTTTTTGGAGACGTGAAGAATTTCATTTCTGAGATACACCCATAACGTGAGCCATATTTTTGTATTTTCCTGCCACCTCTCAAGATATGCATTTTATCAAGGTTAGAAAAATCACCATATTTTCAGATCAACAGCATGTCCTTTCTATCCTGTGGTCTTCAAAGCCTGAGCAGCTACTTTTCAGAATGGCTTGGATGAATTTTCCATCCAGGTTTGACTTTTCCACCTTAGTACCCTTTCATTAGTCTCTCGCCTACAACCTGGGCTGGAAGATCAGTGCGCTGTGCACTTACAGACACAAAGAAGCCTGACAACATCTGGACCTCAGGAGCTGCACATCACATCTCCCAGTGCTTTCAGTGGAGACAAGGGCAAGCAGCATGCAGGCGTGTTACTTGGGTTAAAAAAACTCTGGCAATGTGTACCACGTGCTTTTACATCTTGGCAGTGAAGGCTGAGAAGTTCAGCGTCCAGAGGAAGGGAAGAGAAATTAGGATATGGTTAGAATGGTGCAGACTATTTCCAAACACTCCTCTGAATACCAGTTTGTCATCTGTTCCCTGCTACTCTTTGCTTATCTGCCATTTCATTTGTCAAGTGAGAATTTCTTTGAGATTTGGCCAACCTCTGCATCCCCCTCCAGCAGCCTTTTACAAGAAAGAAAGGATCTACAAATGTATTCTGAAAAAAGCTGATTTTCCCTCGTAAGAAAAATACTTCTCTTCCATAAGAGCCATCTTTTTACTTCTGTGGCTTTTAAACACACATGCAGTTGCCTGTTATGATCCTATGCTCTTGGTAACACGTTTCTGGAAAGTTCAGTTTCTCAGCTCCATGCCAACATTGCTGGGGGAAAAGAAAAAAGGGTCAGGCACTACTACAAACTGGACTCCCAGAGAGATCAAATCGTAAATTAATAACTGTGACTGGCACAAGAGTTGCTCAGAAGTTTATCTAGCATGATGAGTGACTTGTTTTTCCTGACACCCACCCTGATCAGCTTTACACCACCTCTGGTCCACTCCTGATAAGGAAGGCTCCAGTGGCTTCAGCTACAGAGAAAAGAAAGATGAACAGAGGCAAAAACACTGACACAGATCCACTATGTTGGCAGCACTTTATAAGCTGCTGGATGAAAATAAGAACTCAACTTTCCTCTGGAGTTCTAAAAATTAAGGATTCAAATGAATCAGCATGTAATCTCATATGTGAAATGCCAGTGACAAGATAGATGCTGTAACTGTATCTGGCAAAAGCCATGCCCCTACCAGACTCTGCAACCAGGAAGGCAGGAATTCTGGGGTCAAAGGGAAAGCAAGTGAGAAGCCTGGCTTTATCCTTATGGCATTTGGCTGAAAGTAGGGAGTCTGAATATTTTGACTACAGAGTTAGACTCCTGTGTCCTGATGCTTAAGAAGCGCTGAGTGTTTCTGCTGGACAAAGGAAAATCTGCATCAGAGAGGACATTGTCTCAACTGCAAATAAAGAGGTCAGGTGAGAGACAGCAGGCTAGGAAGAAAATAGAAACAGGACTTTTAAGAGCGAGCTAGTAAAGTTTTTGAGATTACAACAATTATCATTATAATGCATTCTGATTCATTGGAACAATCAAAGGAGAAACGGTATGTGAATTTTCCACCATTGTCTGTAAAAAGTACAAAGCAACTCAAGTTTCAAGTGTATGAGCTGTTAAATAAACAGGCTCTTGAAAAGCCAGGAGATAAAAGGAAAATATTCAAATCAGCTGGGAGCCAAGCTGGACTTTTGAAGGGATTAAGGAGAGCAAGTTTTAGTCCATGGCAGATGTGAGCAAACCCCTCACTGCGCAAGGATGCTACTGCTCCACTCACAGCCCAGACTGCACCTTGAATTTACAGCTCTCACCTACTGAGCCTGGAAACCAGATGGTTCAAACTTCCAGAAAAAGGAAAACCTCCAAACCTTCATAGATTTTTTGAGCACAAATTCTGGCTTTGCAAGCATGTCTAGCAATTGAAAGGAAAGGCTCGTATACCAGTCTGAAAGGACTAATAAAAATAATGCATCTTCTGATAACAAAAATAAGCTACATAACAGTAAGACACGTTTTTGCTTCTATAAAGCACCCTGAAATTATGTCTTCCATTGCACCTTTTTCACATAAGTACTACTAAGGTTTATGGCAATTGACATCCTCAAGCAGGACATGGGTTTAAACAGCTCTTCATCCTGAAGGTATTATTTTTATCTGTTCTATATTAAATCAATAGAAGTCCAGATTGGCAATAGCACACGGAAAGCCCATAACTATCCAAGGTCATTGTGCACTAGGGCACTTTTCTTCTTTCCTATTGAAAGTATATAAACCTCTCTAAATACGCAAATTGTGGTTGATCTGGTTTTGAATAATTTAACTCTTCCCATTTATCTGACACTTCAGATTTGAAGTGTCCTTGATTTCCACCACAAGACCCTGAGACCCAAAACTGAGCACTGCTAATTTTATTTTATCCATTTATTTTATCCATTTCTAATGGATCTTGCCCTTATCAAATTCTCCAGGGTGAAATTTTATTCACCAGCTTCATACCCAAAAGTAATAGCAAAATTGAAGTGTACATACAGCAAAACCAGGTGCCTCCCTTGCTTCTCTCATCAGAGCTAATGCTCCAGGGCTGATACTCAGATGGATTTGGCATTGGCTGGCTCAAAATCACCAATGAGCTCTTGCCTGAAAGGTTTTTGGCGAAATCACTGCATTCCTCTGAGCCTCAGATTTGACATCTACAAAGCCAGGACAACCATAAGGACTTCCATGGTGAAAAGTCTTCAGATCTCCTTCTGAAAAATACTGTAGGACAGTCATATAATATTTATTTATTATTATTATTGTTATTTACTATTATTATTCCTATGCAGTCCCACCACCTCTGTGAACTCCTTACACATAGAAAAGTGTATTCTTAGAGCATGAATGACTGGAATGTCTATTAAATTTTTTGTGCCTAATACTAGCAACTCTTCCCCCTTCTGCAGTGTCATATACTCAATTGTGATTCGAACCATCTGGGTGAAGAGCAAAGCTCAGGCTGTCACCATATCCAGCTGTCCTGGTGAGTCTCAGCATACCTGTAACTCCAGCTTTGTGATTAAATTCCAGCTGATCCTCACGAATCTGGGAGTGCTTAGATATGCACATGTCATGTTGGGCCCCCATTGCTGCAGTGGGAATGGGATTTCTGTTTTTGTTCATTCATAACTCATTTCCACATTATTTACCTTCTTTCCTTCGACACTAAGTTCTCTGTAGAGGCATAATAGGACACATCTGTGAGAAAATTAATAAAAAGTAAAAACTACTTATTCTAGAAGCTAGAATTCCTATTCCTAGAACTTTGTCCATTTCCAGAATAGTTTTTTTCTAGCATATACTCAGCAACACTTTTTCTGTGTCTTCACATGTCCTTGCAAGTCTGAATTTTGCTCAAGATCAGAAATTCCTGGCCACAGAAAGCTATACAATTATCTGGGTATTCTGTCCCAAGACTACACATGCCTCAATGCTTTGGGAAGATCTATTCTACTTACTTTTTCCCTTTTTATTTTGGGTGGCTCAGGTTTTGATTGTCCAACTTCAGCAGACTTGTAAGTGTCCAAATTTTAGGAACTACTGAAGTCCTGACTGACACCAGGGAAAGATGGGATTGTGTATTCCTGTCCTGCCTGTCAAGTTACACACTGACACATCCACACACCAGTCCTCTTGCTTCACTAGCTGAACTGTTCTTTTCCCAGGTGGCAAAACCTCCAGTGGCTACGCCAGTCGTAGGTTCATATCCAGGGCGAAGGTGAAAGCGATCAAGTACAGCATTGTAATTATCCTTGGTAAGTGAAAAGCCCCACAGCTGGTAGCTAGGGAGGATGCTGACATTAGGAAGCTGCTTTTCCTCAGCAACCTCTATCATCAGCAGACAAAGTAGATGGCTTGGAGAAGGAGCCATCAGACACCTGACTTGCCTTCTGATCTTGTCCTTCCCCTCTCTTCTGTCTGATACATTTCTATTTTAGGTATCTGACATAAGCCTTAAATTAAATTAGATGCACAGCCCCTCGTGTGCATAAAGTAAAGAGACAATGTCTAAAAAGAACAAAGGAAGAGGTCATCTCTTTCCTGTCCAGACTGCCAAAAGATTTGGCAACTGAGCTGTCTTTTAGGCTTAGAGACACTGTATGGCATGTGAACTGCTGGGGGGGTGCAAGGGAGAGAAGAAAGGTGAGATGTGCAGCAATTGTATTTGATGTCACAGGTGTGTTGCCTGCCGAGGTGGAAAGGACAAGCTCTCCTTTCCCAACTGGGCAGCAAATGACTTAGTGCAGGTGTTCTCTGTCTCCAAGGGAAATGACATTATTCTGATGCAATTAGGAGGCTGATATTCTATCTCAACAAATAAAGGCAACATCACACAGAGCTTGTGATAGGCTGCCAGAGACATGCAGGAAAGGAACCAAAGCTGTTTACTCCCAAGGGCTGACAGTCATCCCTTGATACTGAAAAAGAGATTGCTTCTCTTTCCAACACTGTGCAAAATTCAGATTGGAGAATATTGTGATAACAGCCACTTGAGTAGCTTAGCTCGCTGTCTAGTCACAGCATCTGCAGACATGAGAGAGGCCTAAGAACAGCCTCTCTGTGTCTGAACTTTTCTGCATGGCAATCAGGAAAGCTTTCGTCAGACACAACTACTATTGCAAGGCCATCAGATGTTGAGAGCTCACATGGATGCTCAAGTATTTCAGCAGACATTGATAATATTAGGCACCCAGCATCTCTTGATGTGCAAACAGATTGACATCTAACACCCATGATTTTTTTAAAGCCACTTAAAATTCTGCATAGTGAGTGATACGATCCATACTCTGGCACTATATATTGCTATTTTGCATATATCTGTGCATAGACTCCTCCTGTTTGGTTGTTCTGGAAAACAGGAAAGGAGCTTACCTCTTCCTTGCACTTTTAGTGAGCCCTCTGATTAATGTGACAAGAAAACAGGCACAGGCTTACTCTGCTGCCTCATCTGGGTCAGGATGTGATCATGTGTCTGATTTCACAATTACCTGTATGTTTGCAACCCACGTATTTATAGCTTAGTTGAGTGAACTGCCTGTCCCAGCATTTCTATGCAAATCCTGAATCAAAAGCCTTTGTGAGAAGAGATGGCACAGAAATTTGTGAGAGACAGATTAATTCCCTATGCCTGCAAATAGCTAGATCTGTGGCTAACCTTTTTTCCCTGCCACCTCTGAACAAAAGCAGAGGCTATGAGCAGTACAGTCCTCTCTTCCCTTCTTCAAATTCATCTCTCAAATGGCAGTACAGGAAATTAGGAGGATCTTCCTGCACACTCCATGTACACAGTGCCTCCAGCCAGCATGCCAAATGACATGTTGGTTTGCCATAATGCAGTGTGAAAGAGTGTCATTCCTTGCTCCTGGGTGTCTGAGAACCTTATTTTAATAGGTGGCTGTGACAGGCAGCACTGTCACGGAGCAGCACTTTGGCTGTGTGTACATTTAGATTGGCTGCTCACTCCGGGGACCATTAAAAGAGCACTTCACTATAACTGATGATGCTTTAACTGGCTACCTATTTACCCTTTATGTGTTGTGTAGTGTTCAGAAGTGTCTCAATATGTCTAGAGGGAGCACTCTAAACACTTAGAGAAACACACATAATATATTTTATAGGCATTAAAATAAAAATAAAGACAAATAAAAGCACAATCTAATAACTATTCTCTTAAATAAGATCCTGAATGGGGAGAGGTTGTTTTTTTGCGTGAACAAATATTTATGTGTTATGACAGTTGCTCCACGAGTGTGCAATTACCTCCCTAAATTACGAAACTATCCAATGTCAAGCTCTTCCTCTCTCTGTCTTGTCTGCAGCATTTATTCTCTGTTGGAGCCCTTACTTTCTTTTTGATATCCTGGACAACTTCAACATACTCCCTGAGACCAAAGAGCGCTTCTACGCATCTGTGATTATTCAGAACCTGCCAGCCTTGAACAGTGCCGTCAACCCCCTCATCTACTGCTTCTTCAGCAACAGCCTCTGCCCCTCTTCTGAGTATTACTCCTTTACTGTCACTCTGACTGCCCCTAAGAAGGGAGGGAACACATAAACACAGTCCCTAAACTGATTAACTATTTTTGACTCCTTTAATTCTGACCATTTTTTATTTTTTATAGGGAAAGAAGAACTCAAAGGCTGGGGGGGACTTTCCGGGACAGGAGCGATGGAGGGCAGGAGATGCAGGTCCTTTCGAAACCAGAAAACGTGTAGCACGGATGATGTTCTGCAAAGCTACACTGACACCTGTACAGAGGGAATGAGAGGTCCCCCACAAGCCCTGTGCACCGTGAAGTGGATGGATACTGACTGGCTGGCGAGAGCCCGCACCTCGTGCACCTTATAGCACGTGTGTTTTGGGTGGGCACTGCAGCTTCATCAATTGCACACTGCCAGTGCCAAGCTCAGTATGAGGGGTTTGCATGCCTCTGTTGGGAGGCTTCATCTTGACCCTCTCTTTAAAGCAAGCTGTAATCTATGTGCTCCAAGCAGAAAAAATAATTGTAAATGGTGTCTAGTCAGAGTCTTCTGTATTTTTCAGGAGTCACTAAAAGCCATCTACTGCACCCTCTGGCTCTTATAACCGATAGAGTGTTTACAAGCAATTACAGAGCAAGGACCCCAGCTAAAATGAAAACACAGGCACTTTTCCAATGAGAAAACACCATTGTCACTCTATGTAATTATGTCTGGGTTTCATACGGAACCACTTACAAAGTCATAGCCAGAGAAGAGGGGAATGAATGGCTGGGATACTGCCTGCCACATCACCTGGCCCAGCTTCTCAGCTCACACCAGCGGCACTGTCCCTGTATCTCTTCCTCCCCTTCCAGAGTGATATTTCCCTGCTGTCCTACCTTGGCACATCAGTGGCACCCCAGTGTCCCAGCAGGACTCACACAGGACACATCTGGACAGCCATTTATTTCTGGGCTACTAAAGAATGGTTCACCTTCCCAGACCCAATGGTGCACCCCACATGCAGATCTTTCCACACTTCTGTGGCAAAGGCCCTGAGCAGCCTATTCAGCACCCCATGTGGAGCTGCCACGCAGGGCAGTTAGCCAGTGCAGATCTTTCTCACCACCTACACGGCAGCATTTCCCTATCCCATACCACTGTAAATCATCCCTGTCACTTAAATCATGCAGGGAACCACACATGTCTTTACACAAACTCAGAGCTGGAAAAAAACCCAAACAAAACCACAAAACTCGAATAACACTTAGAAAAAACAATCTATTGATGGTTCAGTCTTGTGAACTCATAGTAGGTTTCACAGAGGACCAATGGTCAGGCAGAACTTTGCTGCTGAGCACCCAAGCACCTGGGCATCCCCTTTCCCCAGCCCTCTGGGCATCTTCCCACCACACTGTTCTTAAATGTGAGGAAAAATTTCTCATGAAGTTTGGGGGGGGGTTCAATGCTCATTTTACTACAAGGCAGCTTGAAGTGTTTATATTAAAAATGCACTCTAACCAGCTGTATGGCAACTGAGTTTGTTTCCTCTCAGTGAAAAAATTATTCTTACTTAAGCAGACTGAGTTTAAAAAGGGGTTTTTATTATTATGATCTTCTGCAATGAGTTTTTTCCCTGTAAAGCAAGAATTGAATAAAATTTATTTATAATTGCCTATATTACAAAAATACATTTTCCTAAGTAGGAGACATATAAAATCATGGGGCTTTATGTTCTCAGGAAAATAAATAAGGTATCTCTTTTTATTACCATGAAGTTCTGTTATTTAGACTCTGTGTCTAAATTTTGCTACTGCTTAATTAAAACTATGAATCTGCAGCAGCCTTTACAGCAGCAACCTTGGATAGGCTGTATATAAGAACCAGACAATATTTTTTTCCCATGGGCATGTAATAACTTTCCTAAAATTGGACTGCTTTGTTTAACCTTCATATAGTGTAGATTTTAGCTTTTTCATCTGATAAATGTACACTTGCTACCTACTTTTGAACAATTAATGGAGCTTTTAGATTTAATACCTGGAAATCAGATAACATTTCTGAGCAGTACTTTGATTTGCAAATTTAGTATGACTCAATCCCACTAAAATTTACATAGTATTCACTGGGGTCACCACATGAATTATCCCATCCATCTAAATTAAGCATATGCATGAGTTAATGTAGGACTCTGGACTGAAATAAAGTCATTATCCATTTATTTTCAAAGCAACAGCTTTTTGTTTCATTCATTATTGTACTATGTACCATTTACAAGTTATTCTTACCATTTTTCCTTTGGACGTGATTGTGATGCCTTTCCTCATATGAGAATCCTTCCGTTTAAATGGCCTCACACTGCTTTTTCTGCATCTCTTCCAAGTGCTTAAATACAGGAATAAATAATTCATCTTATTTTCTGTGCTGCTTTCTTACTGTGCAAGAGATGGCATTTTACTACCTCTTTCTATTCTACACATCTTCTGTTGTAAAGCTGAGTTTTTCCATTAGTCTGGAAAACACTTTCACGGTCCTCCTTTGTCTCTGGGGAGAGAGATTTAGGGAATTTCATCTGTCTCCAGTAGGTTTCTGATTCCTTGTCTGCAACTCGCTCCACATCTGTTGACTGCTTGGTTGCTTAACGGTGCCAGAGTTGTTCTGGCAGACCCCACATCAGGAGGAGGCAGCAGAAGTCAGTGTCGAGGTCTGGTTGCCCAGAGATGGGGGCTGAACACAACAAGAAGAGGGCACCCAGCTGGCTTGCCCATGACAGCCCAGGAGGAGTTCTGGTTTCCAACAGCTTTGACACTTCAAGAGGCATCTGTGAGGTCCTTCTGACATTCCCACAGTAAACAGAAACTTTCATGTGCATGAGTGCTAGGACATAAAGTTTTGTAAAATGATAAAGTCCTATTTGACTGTAGATTCTGGAGAAGCATGAAAAATCAGATACTCGTCTCTCAGAGAAGTCACATCAAACAGCATAGGACTAGGATACTTCCCAAACTAACACTAACCCAAGAAAACACGTATGCTCTCAGTGCAAGTTTCAAATAAAATCTGAATGAGAAATCTATTTAATTCTCTTTTGGACATTTTTTAAGTAATTTAAAGTTTGGTTCTCTCAGACCAGATTTCTATCTCTTGCTAGAAGTGTAAAGCAGCATTTTGTCTTTCAGCTGGGTTTTGCCTCAGAAATTTCTGTCTCCTTTTTTGTTTTTCCTTTGAAAAAACTAATGGAAGGCAGCAAAATTCAACATTGCCCATTGTAACCATTAAGGAACGTCAGAGCAAAACTCTACCTAGAAACACCCTCCTGCACACTGCCAACCCAGTTCTTAGAGGTGCAGATATTATCAGTCCAAGAAAAGAAAAATATAGCCACTACTTTGTTGTTTGTAGGTTTAGGGCTCTTTTTGAAAGATATTTTCCAGAAAAATAATTACACTTTTTGAGATGACACAGGATGATTTGACTTCCACAGAGTAACAAAAAAAATTATTCTTACCCATCTCTAATTTTGCGAGGCATAAATAAATGAAGGTACATACTTTACAAGTTATCTAAACATTTAAAGTGAATTGTTTTAGTGGGAGTCAATCACATGTCATTATAGAAGTGGACTTATAAAACATGCTTTTGGAGTATGAAGTATTGCAAGCACCAGACCCCTCCTAACAGCAGTCTCTAAGGACACATAAGCAGAAGTAAAAGCAAACCTAATACTTATTTTAGTTCAAGCCCTAACATTTGAATACCAGAAATCTATTCAGACTACATATTTTCTTGACAATACAAGATGCAGGAAATCAGGAAAATCCTCTCTCAAACCATAGGGCCCTATGAAAAACAAAAGAAAAATAACCAAACTGAACCCCCCACAACACTGGCAAAGAATTTCTCAAGATACGAGCACTTTGGGACAGCTATGAGCCAAGATAACTGAGAATAGTCTCTTGGCCCTCTTTACAAGGAATATGCTTGCTGGTAAGAGGCCTCAAGTTCAGTGTCCCTTCTCTGTTTGTGCAAATATGTTTCAAACAACACCACAGAAGGCATCATGCTACCTGCCACTTCACTTTACCCTTCACAAGGACTGGATGTACTTTTCATAAACACTTGATGGAAAAAGAACAATGAAAGACAGAAATTTTAGAAAGCACACTAAAAAAAAAAACTGTATACATATATATATGCTGTGGGCACAAGTGCCTTTTGTCATTCCACCTATAAAAATAAACTGGTGTAGAAGCTATCTGCGTGTACCTTCCAACACAGAGCCTTGGTGCTCACAGGAGAAGAGATTTTACTTTATTCATCAACCTCGAGAAATGTGATTAATTTGTGGAGTAAATGCAATATTTAGTGAAAGGTAAAATATGCTTCATTTTTTTAGCAAACTAATTTATTTTACGCAGTGTTTAATTTAGATAAGCATTATAGTTGAATGGCTTATTAGATAATCTTTTGTCATTTTTGATGGCATCTTATTCTGAGTATGCATAAAATACGGGGGTAGAGGGTTAGGTATACAAACATATGCATGAATTTACAAATAGACACTGCTGATTCCTCAGGCTGAGTTGTTTAGAGTGGTACATAATTAGAATCTTAGTTGTTGATTTAGTCTCAAGCAAGGCAAATGAAAATGGGTTAAAATTCAGCAACTCAGTAAAAATGAACAGAGTCTGAGGCATCACACAGAAAGATGATCTTCAGGACCCAAATAGCAGAAACGTGATAAGTATAACACTGTGTTAACAATCAATTTCATCAATTACAAGAAATTCCATTGTAATTTGGGAACTCATCAGCTGGAAATGTCTGAAGAGAACAAAGCCTTGAGCACCCTCAGCCAGAGGATGCCTGGTCATTGACACCACCATAGCCAGTGGGGTCAGGGGGCTTATATGACCTCCACAGGTATCTGGTGAAGCATTTGTCAGAAGAGCTCTAAGACTGTGCGAGTGCCGCTGTTGCTCTCTGATAAGACTACTTGGTGTTAAACAAGAGAAAGAGGGAACATAGAAAAGAACAATTAGAGCTTTTGCTTTGTTGAGGCTGGTAAAATGGAAAGCTGAAAAGGGGTATGTCTGCTGCCTGTTAAGACAATAATGTCAGTGGGAAAAGGAGGAAAAGGAAAAAAACTACTTAAAAACATAAGTCTGCAACAAACCCTGCCCCCTGGAATAATCTCACTATGAATATATTTGAATAAATTCATCTAATACAATGATCAGCCTACCCAGACCTTGTTGCTCAGGTTGGAAACAACCTTTTGGGTTATAAGAGAGCCCTTCTAGTTTCTGCTATGGCTGTTTATTAGATCTAAATCCACAGCAAGGCAAGGCAGGTCAAGGCTTGCTCTACAAGCTCTTCAAGGGGACGAATAGATGCTCCTCTCATTTTGGATCATGCTAATGGCCACGCCCCTGTAATGGTGCAGCGAGGGGACCTAATATGAATAGTATCAAAGGGGACTTCTAATTGGAGAGATAATATGCTCTTAAGCTGAGAGAGCTGGAAAAGCCAATGAACTTTCAGGCATGAACGTGCTCTCCCCATTGCTGCCCTGCCAACTCACATCACAGATTTCAGGAAAGTATAAGGTAGCAGCTGGTGTTTTTGCTTGTGTTCAGGCTTTCAGGCTGAGATCAATACTGATGAGAGCAGAGTTACACAAACAGTGCTCTTTGAAGTATAGTCCTCTGTCCTCTTTGCCCAAGACACTCACACTCTTTGGTCTCACATGACAACCTTGTGCTGGATCGGCAGTCCACGGCTACACTGGTGGCTTGCAAACAACCTGGATCTACTCACCACTGTCTGGGCTCCCACTCTACTACCTTCACATGTGCTCATGGTTTTACAAAGAAGTGACTAAAAGCCTGTAATTGCAGAAGTTATGTATGGAGTGATAGCAGAACTCAGCCTCCTGGGCAGGAAAAACTAATGCCAACGGGAGAAATTATTGCAATTATAAATTGATAAAGTGTCCTTAACTTAAAGGATTTGGGTCCCTTAAATGCTTTACACAGAAAATTAAAGATAAGTCAGACTCCCCTGATCATGCTAAAGGCTAAAAGGAACTTCATGTAGCTTCTAGGGAGTGAAAGGAGACTTTAAAGTGATCAAGTAGCAAAATATCACCAAGTCCCATTTGGACTTCATGGCTTAATCTTCTCCTTGGGAGGATTATTCCAAGAGAGTTTTTTAAAACCTAGACAGGGAAATTACAGATTTGTATTTATGTAATGTAGGATGGAATAATGTAATGTAGTGTGGAAGAAGCATGCTCAGTTTTGATACGGCACCAAAATAGCAATTTAAAGGTGACTCAGCATTATGGTGTTTATGAGATGCCATGGGTGTCAGGTAATTCATAGTAGAAAGTCAAATGTCATCAAACACTGGCAATTCCCAGAACATTCCCCGAAGAATGGGCTAGTAATGTGGGACAAGGTGTAAGGTCATCTGGAAATAGCTATTGTCAATCAAGCTCTTGTAGCAAATTATTATTTTTGAGAGAACTTTGAAGTTTTTTGCATGCAGAGAACCTTTTCTGGATAAAATGGAAAAGAGAGGCACTTCAGCATCACCATGGCCTTGGCTACAGGGTTAAGCAACATGCTTAAGCAAGGTCTTCACATAGCTTCTTAGATCCAAAATCCCCAGGTTTTGGGAGGGATAATAAAGAGACATTTCCTGACTTCCACTCCCCCATGGTGTCCAGCATCCACTCTGTGGTATTTAACCCCTCAGTCTCATCTCATGACTCCCCATTCTAGAGAAAAGACCCTCAGAGAGGAGCACCCTGGAGCTGTGCTGTGATTTAAGCCCAGCTGGCAACTAAACACTACATAGCCACTTGCTCATTCTCCTGCCACACTGCCCCAGTGGAACAGGGAGGAGAGTCAAAAGTAAAACTTGTCGGCTAAGAACAGCTCAGTATTTGAAACCAAGTAAAATATAATAATAATAATAGTAGTTATTATTAGTAGTAGCTAGATCATGATGCGCTGACTAATGTCAAACCCCATCCCCACAAGCAGTAATCCTGTCCAGGTAACTCCCCCAGTTTAAATACTGGGCGTGATGTTCTGTGGTACAGGGTATCTCTTTGGCCAGCTGGGGTCAGCTGCCCTGGCCATGCACCCTCCCAGATTCTTGTGCAGTGGTGTTTAAGCATGAGAAACTGAGAAGTCTCAGGGTAAGCACCGCTCATCAACAGCCAAAACATCAGTATGTTATCAACATTATTCTCATACTAAATCTAAACCACATCACTCTACCAGCTACTTAGAAGAAATTAACTTTATCTCAGGCAAAACCAGGACAAGCTGCCTCTGCTTTCACACCCCTCTGCAGCTCCTCCCTGCATTCTTAGCCTATCTTCCCTCCTACACCATGATTTTCATGTGGCTTGGGGTTTCTTGTTGAGTCTGGAAAAATGTCTGCATTCTTATGAAAAGGGAAATAAAGAGAGAAATTTCATGCAAATGAGTCTAACCTGATTCAAGAGGGGGCAAATGGCTCTGCCTCAGTTTTCTTAAAGAGTACCACTTGGCCAGGAAGAATCACTGCAACACACCATACTGCATGACTACAGTAAATGCTCATTTCCAATTCCGAAGCCGTGGGTGAGATACCTAATTAACAATATATGGAGGCAAGCTGTTGATATGGCTCACACAGGGACTCAGATATCAGAAAGGGGCTGGTGGGAATTCAGCATTACACATTTGAACCTGTTTAATATTTGGAGCCAGGTTCTCTGTTTATGTACCTCAGCAGGTCTTTATCACCCTTCATTGAAGATATGGTGGGTTCATTAGATCAGGCCTACATCCATATATCGAGGAACTCAAGTGTGAGCCATTCTGAGCCACGATCAACCATCAGAAAACAGGCATAATTTTAATTTTATAATTATGAGAATAATTGCAAAAGATTAGTAGTCTAGCCAGCTGGAGACTTTGCAAAAGCCTGAAGGCAATTAAGCTGCTATATTTTTGAAAGTATCTAATCAATTTAATTTCTTTTCTTAGATAAAGCAGCATGAACTTCAGTTTGCATTGTTGGAGGAGGCCTGCTGGGTGATGAATAAATATTTCTGGTAGATTAACCCAGGCCTATCACAAGTCAGGAAGATTCTTTTTGTTGGTTTCAGTAGGAGTTGATCAGGCTCTGTTCAGGAAGAGCACAAGACCTGTTTAATGTGTTTACATTTACTATTTCAGGCAGGACTGCACTGATTTAACTGCCACCTCAAAACAAACTGACATTTAAAAAACAGGTTGCAGAGAGTTTTCTTCAGGTCGGCCAAGCAAAATGCTAGGAGAAAAATAGTGCACGCTGACATAGAATTATCTAACAAAGCACCTAAGAAATGGGATGGGAGGAACCACTGAAATGGTGGCAGAGTGGTGAAACAAGTAATACTCACTTCCTATTTCACAGGTCATTCCTATTTCTTGAAAGAATGCCCTGACACCCTGCTGAAATTCAGTGGATTCAAATTACACTATAGACAGGAGAGACAGGAATATCATAGAATACCAACAATCTTGAAACAACATGTATTTGATGACATTATGGGACACAAACGTTTCCAGGATTTTTGCATGAACCTCAGACAACTTCTTGACATTTTAATGGGTTTGGCCATGGTATAACATAATTCCTGGATCACCAAGTATGCTCAGAGTCACACCTATAGGAACTAAAGGCAATCTCAGGGAAAACACAACCCTCTCCCTAGTTAATATCAGAATTCTGATGGATTTTACCCCTTCCCAGTGTAAACTGGGATTAAGCAGCATCAAATCCATGCTTTAAAGGTTCCAATAGACAAAAAAGTCTTAAACTCAATAAAATGTGCTACCCTCCCCTCAGAATGTGACAAAAAGTCATAGACAGGCTTTCAAAAGTGGGCTTGGAGTATTTCACAGGTGTCACTTTCTTCATAGAGAGTTTTGGGATTCATTGTCTTCTTTTTAATCTTCTTTTTCGTCTTCTCACCCTGGGGAAACCCTGGTTTCTATGGGGTAACTTGTACCATGCACTTGCATCTGCAGCCTGAACAGCAGTCTGCAGAGAGAAGGAATCCTACTGGAAAAAGCCCAGGAAATATTTACTCGTGGCCACAAGCCATGTCCAAGCCCATCATTTGAGTAGCCCTCCGTATGGCATTCTTGTGCATGCATGAGGTTACAGGCAAGAAGTCAGGGGCCACAGTACCCTGCTCATCCTACTGCATATTGAGAGCCAGTTTGGATACCTCTGCATGCTGCTGCACCCAGCTGCATCCTTAGACACTGCCTCTGCATATATACCACCCTTCTGTCTAGGAAACAGTCAGACCAACTCTGACATCCGCATTTTTAGTAAAGTAAAAGCTTTTGGATAAAAGACTCAGCATGCCTGATTGCTTGGCTGTTTGTTCACGGAGAAGGTGAGCTTCAGGGTAAAAGTGCCCTAAGTGCTTGTCTCTGCCAAGACATTCTGATTTAAGATTAACAGTATAGCAGTCTGATTTTAATATTACTATGGTGTAATAAAAGCCGCCCACCACTCCATTTCTGCTTCACAAAGCTAATATGACTCAGGTAATTAACTCAAAGACAAATGATTATCAAGCTACAGGACATTCACCAGTGGTGTCATTCAACCATTTAAACACAGAACTACTGCTCTATTGACTGACAATCTTTATATGATTAGCTGAAGTCATTTCATGATCTTTTCAGCCATCAGCACAAAATACGACTGCAGTTTCCCAGTTTTCCTCTTCTGAATTGCTACAGTAGCTGCCTCTGAAGTTTGAATCACAAAGATTTTTGAAGCTTCTGCTGTTATCTATTAAAGTAAATTATGGTTCATACTATTTCAGGTGGCATACCTGCAAGCAGAGACAGAAGTAGCACTTCTGCTCTAAAGCTGCTTTTAAGTTCTTTAAAGCATTGCTGAAAAGCAGAGGGAAAAAAAAAAAGGCTTTTCAAATAGAGTGACTATCAGGAAAGCTTGTTTACTATGACCCACAGCTACAATCAGAACTTCAGCATGATATTTTGGCATATCAAACCCCCCATTTAGGGCTTTCTCCTAGCACCCCATTGCAGCTTCATAAATCCCTTATAGTGCATCAGAAATTCTCCTGTTGCAGAGTGTTGAAATCCAGAGCAATCCCCACACAATCCCTGATGGTAGGGGTCTCCTTTCCATCTAATTCTCCAGCTTCACTTGCTATACAGAAAAGGGACAGGAGGAAAGGCAGGGGATTAGTGGGGGACAGGCAGAGCTGGCTGCAGGTGCCCTCTGCCAGGACTGTGCAGGCAAAGAGGGCATTGAGGAATCACCTTCCACTGAAGGTCCTTTCCCCAGGGCTCTTGCAATGGCTTTGCTACCAAGTGTTATGCAATCTGAACCCTGTAGGCAGATCAAAAAAGAAAGTGGACAAATATCATATTTATCTGATTCAGTATACTTATCAGTAATTTGAAAATGTAAAGGAAATCACTTCTGCTAAGCTATGCAGATGTCAAACAGATAAACACTGATGGGGGCTGAGTGTTCACAAAAGCAGGACAAGGACATTCAGTAAATTAGTCCTATACAAAAGGTGTATGAGTACAATCAAGCACCAAACTATGCATCAAGGGTAAAAGAATGCCCCCTCTATCTAAAGAAAGTGGTGTTGTGGATACAAAGCCCAAGGGACTAGACATGATAGAACGGGACTAGAGATGACAATAATAATGAACAATGAAGCATGAGCTCCCAGTGTTATCAGGGGATCAAAAGAGATCAGGGAAAAGAAACAAGGGGTCATTCAATACCCTTCCACACACAATGGGAAGGACAGACATAAAAATCACACCTTTTTCAAAAATCTTTTACAGATTTTGGGTGGTTTTAGCTAGTGGAGGGAATTACCATGAGGAAGAAATACTGGATTCCTCATCTTGGTTGTTTTCTTATGAAAGCTGAAGATCTTTTTACAAGCACAGTTCAGCAAGCCTTCTTCAGTTTATGGTATTTGAAAAGCAGAGTTATATTCTGCATGGCTTTGCCTCATCCCTTCTAGCAATAGTTAGCCATAATGGGTAATGGAAAAAACAAAGGTAAAATGCTTGTCCAGCTTCTAACATGATTTTTGCATCCTTGGTTTGGGATAGAAACAAAATAATGATTATTAATGTAGAATCAAAATCAGTCAAGTGCCCCAGTATCTTCTAGGACATGTTGAAGTGGCACAGGGAAATGAGTAGCTGAGTGAAGTCTGGGTAAAGCAAACTCCTAACCTCATCCCAGCAGGACACAGAGTAAACTGAACATCTTAACAGAAGGGATGAACAAGACCATGGTTGGGTAGCAGGAATAAACTCACTGGATTATGAAGGAGATTTCCTGTTCCTATAGCTGCCAATGGAAATTCTGCCATTGAAATCAAAAGGAACACACAAACATTGTTTATTTTATCTGGGAGAAAGCCAGAATTTGGACAACATTGTGATACTATTTATGCACTGTTGGGACAGTTACCTTATAAGAACAGGAATAAGATATGAAAAAGAGAAGTAAAGAACAGACTGTGAAACCAGGTGCCTGAATAAATGATGCCCTTCTTAACACTAAATTGATGTTAAGGAGTCTTATTCCTGTTTTTGGAGATTTGGTGACACTCCTATCTATTTTGTCCCATGACCAAGGAATAAAGAGAACTGGATTCAATGAGAAAGGCAATTACACTTGTAAGCAATCACTACAAATGCTTTATAGCAATTAGCATATCAGTGTCTGGAATTCATCACTCCTCTCTAACACTGATAGTTTTAAATCTTTGTAAACTCTTAAATGCTTGACTGAAATGAGCAGCACCTGCAGTTACTGTAGCTCTGGGTGAATTTCAGATTAAAAATATCATGATTGCTATCTTTGGAAGTAAAAAATATCACAGGAAGGTGGTGAAATACCACTCCCTGCAACATTCATCTGAATGAGTGCCCTGTCATATATTGCTTTTGAGTCTGTCTCCTTTCTCCTTTTCAGATAAACCCAGCCAAGATCACAGTCCTGGTAAAACAGGACATTGGGGGAGATGGTTTCTAACCCCTTTGAGGATGTCAGCTCCTCCTTTTCCTCTTCTAGCAACTGTTCTGGCTTGATGTAAGTCTTTGCACATGGTGCTTTGCATATAGCAAGTAGGAAAAGAGTGATTTTACATTTTCACAGTGCTGCACAATGATATTACCAATTGCAAATTTAATCTGCAATGTGGACTGCTTATGGCTCTACAGCTGAGTCACTGTGACTGCTTGGATCTGCTTTTGTAATTTTGAGAAGGATTTATTAAAAAAAAAAAAAAAAGAAGTGCAGGGAGGGAGGAAAGGACTAAACTGGCTCATTGGTGCTTGGCAAACACCTGAGACTTTTTCTCTTTAATGGAGGATTAGTGGGCATGTAGTGTAATCCTTCCTGAAGGCAGCATATTCAGCTGATCCCCATGGGGAGCATGGTCCACTGTGACTATTGAGATGTACTGCCTCAGAAATACTTGACAACTGTCCTTGTCTAAGTGCCAGGATGCCTGTAGCCAAGCAGCAATGGGCCAGGCTTCCCCTTGAGAAAACCCTGGCACCTAGACCAGCAAGGAAAAATCTACTCCCTCTATGGCTCCAGAAACGATACTGGGACTCCAGCGTGCTTGAGTTATCCTCAAAAGACAGGCTCTCTTTGGAAGGACATGTATATCTGTCAGCATCTCATGTGTGGGATGTGCAAGCACAGGGCCTACAAGCACCAGGCAAGCTTGGTAAGTATTTTTACAGGAGTTTACCTATATTAATGTTTCATTCAATTTTCATCTCAGTTTTTTTAAGGTCTGAATTGGAATCACACAAACTAATGGCAAAGTTGTAGAAGCAAAGAAATACAGAATTAAGCCTCTTTTCATTTTTTCTAATTGGACCAGGGAAGCAATATTGTGAATGTTCAGGGATTTATTTAAATAATCTCTCTGTGTTCAACTGCATCGAGGTTTAGTTTAAATATATTGCTCCCTCTTCCCCTTCAAGCTCAGATGGTGGTAATTTTTGTTCAGTAAGACAGATGTGAAAATAATTCATTACCTGATGTAATACTGGAGGCTGAGGAAATACATTTATGAATGCTTTAGGGAATTTGTTTACATGCACGCATTCATTGTCTGTTCCACCCAGACTGAATGTCCTTTTTTTTTCCTAAACAAGACATTTGGAGACATTTTGAAGGTTAATTTAGCATATCTCAAATGTCACCTAAACTCTGACTGATAAAATTGATCTAATTTCTTTTCCACCCTCCACCACAACAAACTCTTAGCAACTCATTCACTTAAAAATTCTTTGGGCCACGGTCTCTGCAAATTGCAGACATCTAGAAGCACGAGCAGAACCCTTGGTTGTGATGGAGTAAATCCCACTGCCTTGTTTTCCTTTGGTTTCTTCTTCGTTATTTCCATAAAAGATAAAAACAGGGCAGACAGTTCCACCTACATCTCCATGCACTTACAGACAAGGGTGCTGAGAAAGAAGGGATGGGCATCCTGTAACAGCATTTAGGATGATAGCTTGTTAGACCTTAGGACAGCCACTCTCCGTGGAGTTTGAAGCCAATGGGTTTTCTCACAACTGTTGAAACCAATCTAAGGTGTCATGTCCATCAGGCTGTCTGAAAAAAAGCTTTATTCTTGTTAGGGTTGTTCTTAGCCAGGTCATTTCTGAGAACCACTAGCTTGCTGGAAGGTGGTGGGGACATGCTTGTGGAGGACAGTGACAGATCAAATCTGCACCAGGATCACTGAAAGGGTACACATATCCATGTGCAAAATTGCCTGCACACTGTCAAGCCTGATGAGACATCTTTGAGCTGACAGAAAACTGGAGGCACTCTCTGGTTGGTAGCAAACTCTTCACACTACACAAATTCCTGCCTCCCTCCCACAGCAGGGTGGTTCTGCTACACTTAACCCTGTAGATGTACCAAATGAACAAAGATATGGGTGCTCCAGGTAAGACCTGTTTCTGGCTAGCCTGCATGTTGACATTTTTATATTATTTGAAAGTAGACATAAATATCTAGATGTGTTAGCCTGCAAGTTGAACTTTACCTGAACTTTATGGTTATGTTGTGTAAGTCAAAGATGGATTAAAGTGAAATCTGGAGCTAACAGTCTGAACATTAATAATTGTTAATATAGACAAAGCTAGCAGCTGAAATATTCTCAGAAATTAATATCTAGAGTGGAGAGCAACCAGGTCATGGTATATGAGCTATAACAGGCACATTACCACATTGACTGCAGAATCAGCTGAAACTCTCACCAAATCTGGCCTAAGGGAGTATGAAGACAACAACATTGCAACATTTGCTAACAAAACAGGGAACCAACAAAGAGTGATAACACCACAGACTGTCATTTATCTGATTGTCCATACTGTCACATGAAGGATGAGGAGTTCAAATTGTAAGGGTGTAATTGCCCAGGGATATCTCTGTTTGGGCTCCCTCTTTAGAGGCACCTGGTTTGAGCTACCAGAGACTGTGATTGGTCTGTGTCAAAAAAGTATCTAGAGGAGATGAGAGCCTGGTGACAAAATTTCTCTAACATTGCAAGACAAAGGCAGAGTCAGGCCCCAGTGCCACTTCAGACTTCCCCAAAGTGAGCCTCTCACTTTGCACAGGGTGCATCTGTCGCCAGACCAGTGCACAAGACACCAGCTGGTGGGTGTATTGCTCTGACCTAACCGGAACTTCCCACCACAGCTCCTGAAGAATGAATTCATTGCTGACAAACCCACACTGGGGATGGGGAGGTTTGGTCCAAAGACTTGTGAAACCTCTGATCCCCACAATTCAGCTATTTATGCTTGCCATAGTACATCTTCAGTAGTCCAACAACAGCAGCCATCACCATTGCAAGAAAAGAGTCAGACCTACCAGGCTACACAGTGACCTTGAGCTGACTTCTTCATCAGTCAGTACAGAGTGGCAGGAAAGATGAAATGAAGTTGCCTTCACAACATGTCAGCATCCATCCAAAGGTGTTCTCAAGTAAACTGGCCTGAAACAGACGCGGGCAGATGGTCAAACTCCAAGTTTCAAGTATTTACACATTTATCAGAAAAACTCAATTCTCTCAACTGTTTCTACAGCAAAATCCCAAACAATATTTCTTGTGCTACTGAATGTGACTTTTTTTTATTTGAAAATGTGAACCACAATGAGCAAGCTCTGAAATACCAGAGCAAAACAATAGCAGGATGAAGGGAAGGAAGGCATTCAAAGTTACCAGAAGGAAAACTGCAATTTTCCAATCAGCTCACGAACAGGGGTTCACTGACACTCTGACAACTAGAGCTTCAATCAGCCTGCCAAGTCTATTTAATCTAATTTGCTGATGAAATCAGGCCAAGCCTTCCTGTTGATTCTGTTCCTTGATCTAATGCTAACCACACATATTGCTGTAGCTTGTGCCATCCAACCCTGCACCCTTGGGACTCTCCAAGAACAAGTGTGCATACAATGCCTGTTACCATTCGGTGGTAGCACAGAAAAATCCTTTTTTTTTACAAGTCAGTGCCAGTAGACCAAATGAATAACCCAAAACGCAATAGTGATTAAAGAGCCTTACCATGGCACAACTTTAGAGAGAAGGAGGCTGATATTTTCTCTGTAACTATAATTACACAAAAGGCATGTAAAGCAGCAACATAATTACTCAGCCCACACTGTAGCTGTGCCTTGGAATTACACAAAATTGATAGAAAGAAAACAACAAGTAAAGGGTCACAGCAACACATGTCGTTTCCAGGTGAGATACAGTCTGTTACTATGTAAAAGACTAACAAGACAGGCCAAGAAAGAGAATTTGCCATGGGTAGGACAGACCCTGGAAGATTTGGATCTGTGACACATTCCCCTCCCAGATGGGAAACTCCGAGTTTGAGTTTGGTAGCTCAAAACTCTCACAACCCTTGTTTAATGCAGTAAAAATGACGGCAATGTGGTTTATCTCCTGCTCACCTGCTCTCCTCATCTGCCAGGCAAGGAGGGAGAGGAGGAAGGAGCATGAGCACATTTCCAAGAGGATGACATTGCTCCTTGCTGGCTGCATTTTTCAAAGTGAGCCAGACACTGCCCTTCCATACACTGGATCAATGTAGCACCAGTAGAGCTCTAATTCAGATGGGCACTTAAAAATGCAACTTTGTCCCACCAATTACCCTTCCTACAAAAGGTCATGCTACCATCTGTCCAACCCCATCCTCCTGCATTCCCTGGGACATTTGCTTCAGGGGGGATAAGGTTTAAGAGCAGGGACACTCCTTTGACATGGTGGTATGAAATTAACTGTGTTGTCTGTAACATCACAGATGCCAAAACCACATTTAGGTGTGTATTTGAATGGAAACAGGCTGAACACCAAAATGCAAGTTCAGTCCATTCGTTCCAGGTACTGGACACTGAGTTGCCTGCGCTGGGAGAGCCCCTACTTCTCCCTCACCCTCCCAGCCCCACATCCACAGCACACTCTATGCCCATGGCTAAACAGCTCCCAGAAAGTAAGGAAATCCCTAATCTTGCTAATCTGAGAGCAGAAGCACAAAAGCAAGAGCAGGGACACTTCAGGCAGCTCCCTAAGAGGCTCCATGCAGGGCTGAAGGAAAATGGTGACAACCACACATCTACAGAAAATCCTATCAGCCTCCACTGCAAGCTACAGCAGCTATTTTTGCTTTGCCACATAGACTGCGATTTGCACAGAATGCTCAGAATTTCCCCCTCAGCTTTCTTTGGACTTTACCTAGAGGTTTGTTGAGCTTGCACAGTCACCAGTGTTAATGAAAAGCATCCAGAAAGGGCCAGTGCAGACTGATACACCTTAATCCACAGACAAAGAGGGTCAGTTCCACCACAGCTCAGATTCCTCAGCTGGAAGTGAGTCCAGAGCAACATGAGCAGAAGCATGGCTGTAAGAAGCAGATTTCTTTACTGAACTTTAAAGATTAGATACCTTTCTTAAGCAATTTTTGACCTTCTAAAAATGTCATTTTTATTCATTCAAGCAATTTGCAACATGAAAGTTTAAATATTATTTGGGGGAATCCTCTGTCCTTTTCAAAATGCCGTTATATTCATCAAGACACATATATTTTTTATATACCTCTTTTTAATTCTATTTTACTGTAGTAGTGAAAGCAAAGTTCATGACCTTTAACTACACTTTGAATTCCTCTTTACTTGCATTGCCTCAAGGATTTACACCACAGTGAGCTTGCTGCAAGGCTCTGAGACTGTTTCTTTACCTTCCTTGAAATATACTTGTCTGGAGGTAGGAATCAGGGCTGTGCTTCCCAGCCCCCTCGCAGTTCAGACAAGAGCCCCACGCTCCTGCAATGTCGCCAGCTGTTCTCTGGGCTGCAGGAGGTGAGGGCCCCTTAGCGATGCCTGGGCATCTCCCTGCTCTTCCTCACACTGGCAGAGCAGTGTTAGGGATGCAAATACCGCTGTACAGATGCACATGAGGTGGTTTTTCACCTGACCGGGCAGGATACCAAGACCGCTGCGACTCAGAGGCGTATCTGCCTAAACATTCAGGGCCAGCGCTGCTGCAGCTACTTTGCCTTTGTCATTTGAGCTACTGAGATGAAAGCTTTACGCCTCTGCTTTTATGCCAGCTACAATCTTTAAATCCCTGCCTGCAGAGTCGATATGCTCCCAGCCCTTTACCAGTCCCATCCTTATTTTGTACACAGGCAGCAACACCACGTCAAGGAGCATCAGTGCTGCAGGTTTCAGGCTCACTCCTTGTTCCTAGCTGTAAGCCAGCACTTAAAAAAAGTGTTTAAATCAGCCTAAATCCAAAGGAAAACAACTATTTCCAGAATGGGAAAATTCCATTATTTTTGCATTTCCATTTAAAGTGAGAATTCTTTTCTGGGTTATATATTAGCATCTCATCTAGTTATACAGCTTACAAAGGGTAAAATATTGACATAAGAAATTTTACACTGAAATGAGCTATGTTTCTGCAGTTACCTGAGCAAAAACATATGGAGAATATGAAAAGGCAAGAAAAGCAATTTTCTAGAGCTCTGACATACTGAATTTATACATTGAACTGAAAGCAAACCCCAGCCACTTTGGACCACGACTAAGTACCCTTGGATTGAAGTTGATGATGCGCATTCCCTCAGTTCAGTGTTTCCAAATTCCTTGTTGCTGCTGAGCTTCATTCCCAGTCAATTAGCAGATGCTACACTGTGCTGCCAGGTAACAAACTGATCTCAGTTAGCAAATATACAGTCTTTCAACCAGACAACTGTAATTCAGGTCTTCTAGGTGCCAGGTATCCTGGATGTGCAAGATTCCAGAAACTCCTTCGGGCCTTTGCATAATAGGTGGGCACAGGATCTGTCCCACTCCATATGGGCTGCTACTGGGTGCTGAGTCATGTTCAACACATCAGTCGTTATTTTTTCAGCACTTCAGTGTCTGGGACAACAACTGCTAAAATCTTACAGCTCTGTAGTAGCGAGGTTTAGCTTGGATACCAGGAAAAATTTCTCTACCAAAAGGGTTGTCAAGCGCTGGAACAGGCTGCGCAAGGAAGTGGTTGAGTCACCATCCCCAGAGATATTTGGAAAAGGCATAGATTTGGTGCTTAAGGACATGCTTTAGAGGTGGACCTGGCAGTGCTAGATTAGCAGTTAGACTCAATGATATTAAAGTTCTTTTTCAACCTAAAAATGATTCTATGATTCTAAAACACTTTTCCCCAGGATAGACACAGCTAACCAGGTCCAGGGTGGGCAGTCTGTACCCAGTACCTGTCCTTCTGGGTGATACAGGTGGCATGTACCTACAACACTACAAAGCCTGCTTGCTTTGTTCAACACAACCATAACCAAAAGACTTATTCCCATACTTCCTAGCAATTATCTCATGACCTGTCTCCAAATCTTTGGCTGTTGGAGCTGAAGACTGGAAATTTTCCCCTCTCATATTTGGTGCAGTTCAATCACTTTATATTTTATTCAGGATTTTCATACCTATGTCAGGGTTAGCTGTTGACAACACACGAGATGGCATAATGTTGTTCTCCCCCTTTTTAGCCATTTCTGCAGTTTGAGGCTTTCCTTTACATATCACACAGTTGTTTTCTTTTCTTTATATCTGAGGAAGAGTAGAGGGGATACTAAATAAAAATAACAAAACCTTTACCTTAGACAGGGCATCTCAGATACAGCTCCACCCTACAATTAAAGCTCATGCCCTCCACCTGTGAATGCACACTCAGGCTGGTGACAGCTTAGGTGATGACTGCTGTGTAACTTATTTATCATGCATTTCTCTGTCCCCTCTTAATCAAAACAATCTGAATATAAGCTTGAACAATTGTCATGAAACATCCAAAAATTTATAAATTATGAAAAACCTATCTGCTGCTTTAATATGGAGTTTGTCTCCTTGAAACAGGAGAGCTCTCAAGCAGAGCTGGTGAGGTATTCAGCTATGGTCAGTTCTCTACCCAGGACACATTCACAACCTCACAATGCTTGTCTTCACAAAACCAGTCCCCACTTTTCACAATTTCAGGCTTTATGGTGTGACTTTGTAACACACAGCATGTATCATAGAGGGCTTGCTAAAGGTTTTCCAGCGTGTATGTTTCCTTCACCTTCATCTCTCAGCTGTTGGCTGCGTATGCCTACACATAACTTGCACAAGAACTTCAAATTAGCTTTAATTTCAGCAACACCAAGTATTACCTTGACCTGTTTCCTATATCCTGTTCCCCATAAAGCTGCAGGAATGCCTCAGCTAACCAAAGGAGAGGGTGGAGGCAGAGAGCCAGCAGACTCTGCTTTCTGGCAGCAACAGCAGTTTGTGGAGCTGCTGACATTGGCTTGGTACTCAGAATGCAGGCAGCCTTTCTAGCTGTCAAAGCTTTCCAAAACAATGGTCTGGTAAAATGTACTCTGAGGACAAAGCACTGTGATGTCATGGATGAAAACTCTGATCCAGCATTGTGCCAAACAGAAATCCACTATTCGCATACCCTTGGACCACACAGCACACATGTGTATGCCTAGACCCCAGAAAACTCACAAATGTGGCAAAGTTAATCCCTCCAAAACAAGCCAAAATTACAGTTGGGTGTGACAGTTAATTTATTCATTCTTTCTACATGTGGACATACATTATAGAACAAAATTACTACCACAAAGTATATTTGATTTATACAGCACATGAAATAGGCTACCCTGATTAATTCTATTTCATTAGTTTACCTTAACCCAAATGTTGCATGGCCACACACCTTCTTTACTCCATGCTTTTTAGATGTGCTGCCTTAGATTTCTATTTCATACCCATGATCACACCACAAGTTTGCACTAGACACATCGATGAAATTATATCCCCAATATCCTTGTGAGGAAGCTCATCCTTCCATCTCCATGGACACAGGAGTCTTGCCTCACCTTGTCTAAACTGATACTTTCCAGCCAAATTTCCTAGTGGCTTCATGGACAGCTGCAAGTGCTCAGCCTTTTGCAGGAGATTCCATCTGCATTGGTGAAGGGGGCCAAACTAGGAAGCCTTGTTCACCCTTAAGTTTGGTTGTCTTAGTTAAACTATCAGCAGATAATAAAGGGGATAAATATGAGTCAACCATGCCTTAGGAAATAACCCACTATATTAGAGAAGCACACATCACTGTCTCCTCCTGAACTGTGGGAGTCTGCAGGTTAAATGCAACAAACACACATTCCACACCCTTGCTGTCCCCAGGCCAGTCCCCTTGAACCTGTGCACCTCACAAGACCCACAGAAATGCCTCAGCTCTACAGCTTGCCTTCCAAGCCTGGGCTGGTGTTTATGCCTGCAAGCCCACAGGATCTTGGGTTGGACCTACCTGCAGCCCCCTCTGCCTTTTTGTTGTGCCCTTGGAAACAGGACTGAAGTCCCTGTAGGCCACAGGGTGATTTGCTGGAGTATCCACAGCACTTCAAACAACATTCAGCCAGCCTCCTTTTCTTGGTCCTCCCTGCAGCAGGTGCTGGTCCCACCTGCGCTGACTCAGGAAGGGCTGGGAGTGCCCCGTAAGGAGCCATCACTTCCAAGCCCTTGAGCCATAGGGGTGCCACGAAAGGTGCAGGGAAGTGCATACATTCCTTGAGCACAGCCTGCAGATATGAGGCAGGAGAGGGGCTTTTCTGTCTGGAGTATGAGGGCAGAAATAGTATCTTAAAATCAGGCTGATGCAACCAATATGCCTTATAGATATCTTGTAGGCATCTCGATTCTTCCAGTGAAAGGTCTCTCTCTCCCTCTTACGTGCAGAGCTGTGGGAAAAAACTCTGAATTATAAGCACTTTTCAAAGGAAAAAAACCTAATGCATAGCCCTATGAACAGTAAAGCCTGCTCTCCGTGGATTTCCCTCCTTTACTATAATAACCCCCTTTTCCCATGTCCTCACTACACCTGCAGAGACAACAGTGTTTTGGGGCAGAGGTACTCAGGCAGCTGGGTTCTGCTGCTTTTGCAGTGCAGAAGGAAGCACTGACCTCTCTTGCCTTCTTCCTGTGTACCAGTTTCACCAAAACCTGTATGAAATATCCTATTAGAGCTCTACCTCCCCATCAAAATTCACTGAACTTAGGCAAGAGCTCAGAACTTTTTTGGTAGGGTCTGACAGAGGAGGGCTGTTCTGAAGGTCCAGCATGCCAGGCTTCTATGAGTCTTGTTTGACCCAGCCACTAAAAAAATCTGTTTCACTCTCCGTGTATTTCTCCATGATGCTTTTTCTCCTTGGTAATTTGAAAGTTCCTTCCTTCCTCCCGATGAATGAGACTACAAACTCAGCTGACGTAAAAAAATAAATTTATTTTCCCAGATGAGTTTCATCTGGATCAATTCCTGATCTGGTTTATGGCCCTGACTGCATGAAATTTCATGCTGGCATGCGAGGTGGCTGGGGAACAATGAATTCATCAGTGGCACTTGTGTTTATGCTGTCACGTATGTGGAAATACTGCTTCAGCCAGACTAAATCTTTCCACCATTTTAGTATCACTTACCTTAGAAAGGATTAGAAAAAGATTGTATTTAACATTCTCATAACCATATTTTGCATTAGCCATTCTCTCAAAGTTAAATCAGCTTTTCATTTCTTCAAATGTTCATCCTTCATTTTATTTTTAATTCAATGAGAAAGAACAATTTATTGATGTTTTTCTCTAACTGAATGTGATTGCTGTGTCTCCCCTCAGCCTTTCAATCTTCGTCAGTCACAGAATAGTTCTGGGAGGTGGTACTACAGCTTATACAAATTGTGCCTTTAGACTTCAGTAATCCTGAGGAAGTAGAAAATCTCTACCTCAGGGAAAGTTTCGTTTGTCCTTCCAAATCCTTTCAAAATCAAACACACATGCTAATAAACAGATAGGGAAGTTTCATCCAGTGATGAGACTGAACCCAACCACTCACGTAGCAAAGCCTGAGTAAAGGGGTTCCCAGATACTGGAAATGTAGACTAAAACCAAGGGCAACCTCCCTAAAGTTGCTGAAGTAGCACTTGAATGGCATCTCACCTGGCAGCGATACCTGCTACAGATGAAACCTGCCTCAACTCTGGCATGCCAGCTGTGCCGGTCACCATGCTCTGTGGCGACAGCCCATGGCACAGAATGTGACCTTCCCAGCTCTGAGTGTGTCTCCTACACAGACCTTGCCGGTCACTTGCTGCCACCCATCTTGTTTTCACAGCTGTGATGTCAAAGGAGTCAGTGAAACTCATTTACAGGGTCTGCGTCCAAAGGTGCAAGTAATGTCCAGAAAGATTCCCTGCAATGGACCTCTGCCACTGACTGTGCAGAAACAACAGATACAGAGAACTCAATAAGCTGAGACAGCAAGAGGTTTTGGCTCTTTTGCTTTTTACCTTGGAATTGTCTCTCTGCTCACATACCCTCTGCTATCAGCTCAGATGGCAACAGAGAAGGGTGCCCACAGTCGCGTGGTCACCTTACTTAAGAAAGTATGAAGGGCTCTCAGGAGACCGAAAACTGATTAAATGTGTCTACACTGTTTGCCCTCAATTCTATTTCAAAATTGTGTGCTTCCTTCATCCTTGGTTCTTAACAAATGTAATCTGACCCACCAAAACAGATCAGTGTGATCTGAAAAACTGTCAGAGAGTATCTTCTGACATTTTGGCCACTTTATCAGAGGAAAATGCCCTGATTTATAAAATGTACAGTAAAATTTTAATGTGTATTTTCTGTAATTTCCGGTCATAGATTTGCAGAAGAAACTTCCGTAAGGAACTGTAGGCATTTACAGAGTGGTAGCAACATCAAAAGGTTCATCATTGTTGTTACTTATTTGTGGAATTTAAACAGGGGAGTGCAGAACACGTAACTCTCCATTGTAGCTGCCTGCTCTGCACAGACAGCATTTAAATCCCTTTAGTCACTGAGTGGAATATTACTTTTAACACAAAGGCATTAGGTGAAGCACAGTGGTAATAAGGGGATGAAAAAAGGTGGGGAAGAAGGGGAAAGCACAGTGTGAGGCAATAGGGAACAGAGGTCCTGTGCCTCACCTCACTGACAGCAAAGCTAACAGCAACCATGTGCTGCCTGAGAGGGTCTAGATGGTTTGAAACAATTCAGAAAACACACCTTTACAAAGATAAACCAAGCAGTTAAGCTGGTAAACAAAAGTACTATGAAGTGACATCACCAACTACATACCATTCAAATTTTGTGGTTTTAAACACACTGGACATATCCTCTTCTGTTTCAAAAACTCTGACAGCAGGACTGGACACTGCATAGATCACATGTGCATTAAGTGCAGCTCTTCACAAAAGCTTTCCAACTGAACTGCTTAGCACAGCAGAGCAATATCCTCCTGCTGCTTCTTCAGTGACTTGTCTTAATGTGCTTTAACATCAGTCTTGGAATCAGAACAAACTCTAGTCCTACATCCAAAGCAAAAGGGCAGCTTGAAGCAGTGATCATTGAGGATCAGGCAAAATTTTTTAAATAAAAATTTATTTCTTTCTTGAAACACTTTCAAGATTTACTTGAAGTGATTTACTACTTTATTTTCAAGATTTACTAGTTATTACTACAATAACTACTCTTTATAACAACTATTATACACATAGCCCTGATTAAGCTACTTGTAGGATATCCGTTTCTCTCCCTTCCTCCTGGGGTGGAAGTTTCAGTTTAAGTAGCCAGTTCTGAGTGACTGACTTGACCAATACTTTTTTCTGGAAGTTGGGCCAGGACTGCACACCCTAGAATGAAGGCACACAAAATAATTCATTACTTTGGAAGAGCCATTCCTTCAGCTCTTTTGTACTAAGATTTGTTCATTATGTTCCCAGTGATTAAGAATCCCAACAATCCCTCATGTTGTCCAGAGTGCCTCCTCTGTACGTCAACTCTGTCACCTTCATTAGTCAGACCAAGTTATACTCCTTTCAATGGACTGACACAGCATACATGACACAGCATACAACATTTGTCCAAAGTGCTCTTAAAATGAAATCCAAGTCCTTGAGAAACTTGGTTTCCACTATGACCTAAAAAAAGATATAATCCAGATTTCCAGCAGCCTGAAGAAATTCCTCAGTAAAGCCCACATCTGGATGTGCTGCTTAGGGTAGTAGCAATGTAGTCCTCCTTAAGAACAAAACCAGCTCCTACTAACTCACTGGTTCAACACTACACGGAAGACCACATGCTCTGATCATTGGCATAAGCCAAGCCTTTTGACAAGATTTACTAAAAGCCGGTCACTTTTGGAAGACACAAACATCTTCTCAGTTTCAGCTATACAATTTTTCTCAAGTCTATTCTGTTCAGTTTTATGCCATTTCCCAGCATGGAAGAGAAATAGAATAAAACAAAATGGAACACAGGAAAAAGGAAAAAAAAAACCAAACCCAAAACCCAGAAAGAGACATTCCAAATGAAATCTGACTTTATTGAAACCATGTTTCCTTTTAACAGTCCGGCTGCCCCTTGACATTGCAAATATTTATGCTTTTCAATTTATTTCAATTAGAACTTCATTGCTTCACTACTTCCTTATGTGCAAGGACAACCTTACAAAACAAGCCATCAGCGCTGACAGGTTTCTTTCTAAATTCAAATATGAATTCAGTTGCACATTGAGGGTTCAAAGGAAGGCAGTAAGACAATACATGTCACAAGCTCCTAATTCAACAGCTTTTTTACAGTATCTTTTTATTTCAGGCAAAATCTAATGGATGAAACAAACCTGTAGCTCTTAAGGCAAACAGCCAAGATGTCATTAGCTTAAGAATTAGTTACAGATTCTGTAAGCACCACTTGCTAAGTAAAGTTTCATTGGTTTTAAGCATTGAAGGTAGTAAATTCTAAAATTAAAGTTCTGAATAAAGAAGTTGTGGAGTATTCTTTTGATCATCTCGTTACCATTTATTCTTTCTCAAACTAATTGTTCCTTTTATTTTTCAGGGTCAGGCTGGATGAGGCTTTGAGCAACCTGGACTAGTGGGAGGTATCCCTGCGCATCGCAGGGCGTTGGAGCTGGATGATCTTTAAGAACTGTTCCAACCCAAACCATTTTAAGATTAAATTATGTAGTAACACAAAAATAGCCAGTGTATCAAATCAAAGACTCTTTATGCAGCACTCAGTAGCAAGATAACTAAATTCAGCAAGGATCTAGAACAAAAAAAATTAAGGTTAAGGAAAAATCTACACCCAGTGCTTTTATACAACTTGTGTTTTGAGTCAAATGGCCCTTGAAATACTCCAGGACTGTAAAAATTTCTACTCAATGCATTTACTAAGCTTGATTCTAACTTTAGCTTTTTCAAAAAATTGTTAATAAGCAGTGGAAGACAAACTTCTCCAACTACAGATGCATTACATTTTAACATTCCAAATAAAAGCAAGACAGCAATTCATACACCATCATAAAGCTAATTTAGGAAAAAAAATAGGAGGCATCCTACTCTGGGCTATTTTCAGGCTTTGCTACATTGCTTAAGCCAAGCAAAAAGCAGGATTTTCAGAAATAGTTAAACTATAAAAGCCAATACTTCAGAAGAGGCTATGAATTTTTTTGCAGAGCTCAGGCAGAGGTATCTACACCAAAACACTAACTGCCTGCAAATAGTATTTGCTAACAGTATCTCAAGACACTCCAGGGACTCGTAGTCAGAGAAGCTGAGCAACCGGTTGCTCAGTAACATGAAGATGATACTGTTCAGGTGCTTGAACACAGGGATTATTAGTAATGGAAGTAAGAATTTGGTGCATTGGCTTTGAAAATAAGCTTGGTCAAGCCTAAAGAATGAGCCAGAGTGATTTGTCTCCTTTCAGGTAAACATTTAAAAGAAAGAGGTTTTCCTGTTGCAGGCTCAGTATCACCTTTAAATGCGATCTAGTCAGTGTTTTCATATTCTTCAGGCTAAAAACTGGACCTCATCCTTCCTACCAAAGAGGCAAAACAAATGCTGCCTGCACTCAAGACTCACTTTAAACATTAATAACCTTGACAAGGTAGAAGGCTGGCCACAAGGATCCTCCCTGAGTCCTCAGCCTCATATGAAATCAATATTATTCATTCACTCCGTGTTTTCTATCCATATCTCACGATCTATTGGTAATAAGTGTTCTATATATGCTGTAACAGGAAGCAATAAAGTTGTTGAACTATTACATGATGAACCCACTCAAACAACTGATGCTTTCAGACATATGAATTACATCAATTATGGAGAATTACAGCATGATGTAATTGTTCAGAAACAAGCCAGTTTGCTGAGGAGATTCCGCCTACCCCTGTAAATCCTCCTATTACTCCATTCCAACCCAAAAGGTCAGCTTAAAGCTCCACTACAAAGTTCATCGTAACACTTGACTTTGATTTTGTACTGAAATAAAAGTGCTTATATGGTATAGCTACAGCTGAGAACTTATTGTAGCACTGAGAGCTTTCACTACCCAAGCAAATTCTGCACAGCTGACCAGCTCTCATATTTAGAACTTCTGCATGTCATGCAGAAAAACAATGCTGATTTCTGACAACCCTATGTTTATCCTCTTCCTTACATATCTGCTCTTGCTAAAGGAGTTTTCTCCATTTTGAGAAAGTCCTGTGTTTTGGAACTCCATGTCTTAATCATAAAAATTCCAGGGATGATTCAAATTCACTGTTTCAACTGAACCGCAAAAAAAGTCAAAAGACCATTTTTAAAAATGGTATATGAATAGAATGAAGTGCAGGGCAGTACTGAATAGGACTTAGCAACTTCATTCTCAATGGTGCTTCATTTAGATTCCATACTGAATATTAAGCTTGCACTATTATCAGAAGTTTGATACCAAATTGCAATTGTGCCCATTGTCCTGAAGAAATTTAATGCAAAGCAAGCAATATTTCAGATTCCAACAGACAAGTCAGGCAGATTGTCACAGCTTAAGCTAAGCAAGCAGCCAAGCCCCACACAGGCACTTGCTCACTCCTCCACCAGCAGGATCGGGGAGACAATCAGGAGAGCAAAAGCCAGAAAACTCGTGGGCTGAGATACAGACAGTTTACGAGAGAAAGCAAAAGCTGCACACACAAGCAAAAAACAAGGAATTAATTTAGTGCTCCCCATGGGCAGGCAAGTGCTCAGCCATCTCTGGGAGAGCAGGGCCCCATCACCCACAGCAGTGACTTGGGAATACAAACACCACCACTCCAACCATCTCCCCGTTCTTCCACCCTCTCTCCACTTTGTTATACACTGAGCATGATGCCATGGTCTGGAATGTCCCTTTGGTCAGTTTGGGTCACTTGTCCTGGCTGTGTCTCCTCCCCACCTCCCACGCACCCCGAACTTCCCAGCCAGTGTGGCAGTAGGCCTTGGCTCTGCCAAAACACAGCCCATAGCCAAAACCAGCACAATGATCCAATATTACTAAAATGCAATGGAAACTGCCTTCCAGTATGGAAGTAGTCCAGCCTCGTGCCTAAATTACTTCAAGGCCTGCACGTATTTAAAGCCGAACTTACTTGTGTTACACATTTATTGATTAGGATCTTGCAAAGAGAGAAGCAACTTCAATGAGAGCTAAGAAGCCTCCAATTTGTGTTCTCTGGTTGAGGCTGCAGCGATAAGCATAATGTTAACATGGTGCTCCTATGTGTTAAATGTTGTGTTATTTAAACAAAAATTCTTTCCTTCCAAACCAAGAGCAAATTACTGAGATGACAGGAAATGCATAAGACACCTGATCTAAGAATTCACATACTTCTTCCTCACAATCATATGCTGCATTTTTTACTCCATATTTTTTCATTACTGAATTTTATCACATTAATAGCAAACAGATGAAAATAATTATTTGGATCGCAGAGCAGTTCAAAGAGAGGGACAGCACAGTATCTTTGGAAATGAAAATTCGCAGTGTCTGGCCACATACTGGGTAACAGTCACCTCCTCAACAAATGAACATTTTTACTAAAGCACACCTTTGAACCTTAACTTTCAAATGTTTCTTCATTCCACCAGTCTTTTCACATATTCCTGCACTGATATTTTGAATAAAAAGGAAGCCAGAAAGAGGTGTGTAAGTTTGGTTTTTAATCATCTGCAGTCCTTCTGTGCATTTTTTTAGTTGAAAGTTCAGCTTCAATCGTATCTGCTGTGGTAACTGTGTTAAACTTCAGTTTAACAGACATAAGAGAAGTGTAACACCTACCAGAAACATGAGAACAACTTCCATCTTTCTCTTTTTTATTTAACCACATAAGTACATGTCAACAGTTGGCATAAACTTCATAAAAATACAGTACCTTTATGTGCCGAAACACTAGTCACAATGTTTATATAAAGGCTTTTTCCTGCTTCCTTGAATTCAATTAACATTTTAAAAAGTGACTTCCCAAAAGCCCTTTTTTTGTGAGTTTCCTTATAGAAATTTTTCCAAAATCTATTCTGTAAAAGTTAAAAAGCTAATGCATTTTCAGCCGTTCTCCCTCACCCTCTCAATAAAACAGATTATAAAAAAATAAGACGTTTTAGAATACTGATCACCTGTTATACCACTACTTTATCACAGGTTCCCATTTAATTGACACTGTTACAGGCGTGATGGATGGTGTCCCTATAACATCCAGGATCACCAGATGCTATTAGGGCTAAAAAGACCAGTCATACTAAAAGACTGATGTGAACAAAAAAACCAAAACAAGTTTAAACAAATCCAAACCATGAATGATACGTGGCGAAACATCAGACCTTAGCAATCTTATGATGCTGTAGAGTCACAATTACTGTGATAGCTCCCAAAGGCAATAAACATACAAAAATTCTACCAAGTCAGTTAAACGACTAAAGGGTGTCCTTGCACTGGGTATCTTGGAAAGTGAGTTCTCTATTATCTAATTATAATACTGGTGTGACATCAAGATGACAGAAAAACAGCAGAACCAGTCTAATAATGATGGAGCAATTATACCCACACAACTGACTACACCCATAGCACAACTGGGATAAATTTCATTTTTCTTTAATGCTGATGAAAAAGTCCAGGCAGGATCTAATATATTGGGAAAGGAAAAAGGGCATTAAATTTTGAAAGTAATTTCTTATCAAGTTAGGCGCTGAAGGTCTAGTTAAGGCAGTGAAGGATTTATTTTAGTATCTTTCTAAGGCTATGACAGATTTTTCCTGAATAAAGCATTTTCCCTTAAAAATTTCATGTATATTATGCCAGCTTATTCTGAATGCATAAGAATGCTAAAAACCCTTGGACACTGAGAAGCTAAACTATTGCTTACTGCAAATATTACCCTTATTAGGCTTCTTTTTTAATATCAATAGGATTCCAATAACATGCACCAAAAAAATGAAGTTTCAAGTCCACCTATGAACTTTTCCATAGCTACTTTTAGCTCTTTTTGGATCAGTGTTAAATAAAATGTGCAAACATATAATCATTTGCATAGCAAATCTCAAGGGACTGACCCTGAAATAGAAATTCAAACTGTTAGGTTTAAGATATTTCTATAATCAGAATTCACTTAAAATGGTAAAAAATAAAATACACATTTTTCCATTTTAAGTCTAGTAAAAAAGGTATTTCTGATTTAGAATTCCTACAGTTACTAGTTGAAATATTTGAAAGACTGATGCTTCATTGCATTGAAATGTTATTCCTTTGGAATCTTCAAGACTCTGTAATTGCTATTTTCAAATACTGTGATGAAATGTGGCCTGGAATCCTTGCTCATAAGGGTACATAAAGGAATTTTTCCTCTATTAGCAGGATCTTCGACATCCCAAATTTCAGGCATACTGCAGCCAGGCCTAAAAAATAGGAATACGGAAAGAGAAATGATGAAATGCCATAAAAAAACCCATGAAGCTTGCTTCATAGTGCCCCATGAATACTTGATTGTGCCATCTGTATTTTTTAAGTTTGTCTTCATATTAGAAAAATTATCAGATTACAAAATCAATAAATATAATAGTAATTTTAAAATAGTATTGAGAATGTGTAAAATACATCTGGCTTTTGCGGTTATGTAATTAATAAAGAACTAATTAGGAGGAGGAAGCACATAAAACAACACAAATTATGCAACACATTATACATTACCAGGGATTCTTAAATCTTCCTATAAAATGGAAGAATTGATAACATTTCTAAAGAAAATTCAGGAAATAAAACACTTTAAAAAAGTAGTAATTCCTTGCTTTTTACAGAAGACCATAGCCAACATCAATTCCCTGTACAGCTGCCTTTCAAAGTTACAATAACTGAGAATTTTCTAATTTTATCATAGATAATAGCAAAGAAATTGAACAGATACATTTAATTTTATTCTAAATGAAAAGAAAATAAAATCAGAAAACTAATTGTGCTCTGGAGGCAAGAAAAAGAAACCAAGGAGGGTGAGGGGGGCAGAAAAAGCAGAACTCTTTCTGAAGAGCATCCTAAATGTGACAAAATTTTTAGTGACTATTAGTGGTCGTAACATTTTGGTGCACCCAACTATTTTTTACCTCTTATTCATACTATGCTTTCATTATACATTCACATCTGTTCTTGCCATCAGAGAATAATTACTTCTTTCCTTTGTAATGACTTCTTTCCTTCAGTGTTTTACCATGAAGTTTAAAAACCCATACAACACAGCTTTCCAGGTTCACACAAAGAACACAGGGTTGCTGGTGAGGGTAAAGTCAATGGTATCAGTTACTATCTACAGATGCTGGACAAAAATGTATTTTGGACACTTTCAATAAATAAAGCACAAACCAACATTCCAAAACTTGATATGAATCTTAGACTACATATTTGAGGGGCGTATCATTCTTGTGAGGAAGAGGGAGATCACTTACTTTTTTCTGCTTACACACAATGACTCTTCAAGGATGTAGTAATTCACTCCTAGTTTTATCAAATCTCTTTTTACTTGACTTGCAGGTTTTCGACTGTACATGGAATACACTATTTTAGTTCTGGCCCTTCAAAAAAAAAATCTAAGGGTTAGCTGCAATAGAGCTAATAGAAATAAATACACTGGCTATCTTGGGAAAAAAAATTACATCTGTCTACAATGTCAGGAGTAACTAGAATGAAGAAAGGATATAATTGTACCAATGAAATCCAATTCCTTAACTTAATTCTGATTTTCTTGTACGCAAGTTTGAAGCCATATCTGTCCCTAGAGCATATCCTTTCTGATGAACACAAATCCTCAAGAAATAATGCATGTGTTTTCAATCTTACTGAAATAATAAATCCAGTTCTATGAGATTTTAACAAATTTTACAATATAACATGATGCCATTCCCACTGTGTATTACAGACCCTATGAGACCCAATAGCAGATGCAAATAAAACCTCAACTGCAAAATTTACCTTAATCCTGCATCTTCATAGTGAGGATGATTTACAATAGGACGAAGTGTAGACAATTTAACACTCGCCATTGTAGGCATTGCTCCTGCAAAAACTGCATCTGAAATACACAATCAGAGGCATTTGTGAAACAACGAATCAAACAGTTAGAGAAGCAATTCAAATATCTGAACAGTAATCCTGTAGAAAAACCATGAAGAGGGTAGGGTACTCCTTTTTAAAAGGCCGTATGTGACATCAACAGGAAATGCACAAAATCAGTGTTTTAGTCTGGGTTTTTTAATCTTGAACTCAATATAAGCCATTAGATAAATAAGCATCTAAGAATGGAGATTTAATATATCTTACTTTTCTTGGATGGGTAGCATAACATACTTATTATAACAACACACTTTTATTTGTCACTTCTTTCATCAATGTTAAACAGGCAATAAAATCTCAGTCCACTATGGCTTTAACGTATTTCCCTCCAGAAAGGCAACTACTTTGTTTCCAACCAGTTTTCTGACAGATTTTAGTAAAAGGAGGGGTCCTTTCCTAGGAGAAGCAACCACAACACACAGAGGCATTTTTAATTGTCTTCTAGCAAAATGCTGATCATGTACACACATACAGGATCAGCGTCATTTAAGTAAAAACCTATTTTAATTGGATTTGGCAAAGACTTTTTTGTTGAAAATACTCCACCAGTGGTTAGAGCCTCCAGATCAGTAGCCTGCAGTTTAACAAAGCCAGCTTTAACTGCTTTTTTTTCACTGTACATAGCTTTTATGTGGGCAAGTAGAATGCCAGAGCCACAGACAGCAGCAACACCTCTGCAATCATTTGTGACAGCTTCTATGGTTCGACCTCACAATAAATGGGGACATCTTACATTTATTAAATAGTTCACCTTGTCTGGTATTGACTTGTATCCACTCTAGAAGTTCTTCCTGTGGCAAATTGCTAAATTCTCCCATGATGTTCCACTGAGTTCGAAGGTTTGCAGATCCCTCTATTGTCATCAATGCTAAAATAGCAAAGACCAATGTTTTGGGCTGGACTTTGTAGAAGAGCCATCCAAACAACTGAAATGCAAGAATCAATTAATTCCTAGACAAAAATTCTGTAATGTTGTATGCAGAACAATTTATTTTTTATTCCTCTATGAGGAACCTAACATATACTGCACTATGAAACATCTCTGCTATTTCTTCTCCACTAAACTTCAGATTATAATTCACAGTATTATAATATAGTTCAGAACATAATATTATATACAATACATATTGTATTTCAGAATATAAGTCGTAAGAATTATTCATGTTTAATAAATAATGCACACTACATTTACAATTCTAAATAAATTTAAAAAAAATTTTAAAAATTCACATGAATGTAAACTTTTAAAGTTGTATGTCAAGTCAAATGTCAAAATCTGCAAGTAAAGATAATTCAATAAAGCTAACTGGACTTTTACAGTATTTTATCTCCTGTTTACATCTGGAGTTTATACCCCACTCCTTCCTTTCTTGAACTGGGGCTTGCATTGTTTCCTAAAGACATTTTGCTGGAGGCTCTAAGCAAATATTCATAAATACATCAAAACGGGTAGTTAAAATAGCAGTAGTAAATTTGCTGTGTTGAAGCTTAGTTTGAGCAGTAACACATCCATACCACATCCATGTTTGAACTGAACCTTAAATAAGAAAGCATAAACTATACTTTTTTCCCCATTTAGAAGGCTTCACACATCAAAAATATCAAACTCACACTAAATAAATACATTTCATTCACAGTACCATTACCTGTTTGGTTTTTTTTAATTAAAGCATGAAACAATAAAAGGAAGTCTCAGTAGAAGCTCCCACAAGGCTGACTACACCAATTAATTAGTATTTGTTATCTTTCTTACAAACTAACCACAAACTACCTCAGATTACTAAAATTCTCCAGCCACCTCTCCAAAAATAAAGTGTACACTGCTCTCATCTCTAAAGACTCACTAAACACCCTGAGAAGAACAGCAATACTATCCAGGGAAAGTCAATGTCCCAAACAGGCCTGACCACTGTGTGGATTTGGAAGGATGAAGTGAAATGAATTCATTTGCAGGCTGCTCTACATGAGCAAACCTCCTTTTCACCAACAGCTGCAAAAATGTCACTTCATTGACATGTTAGAACTTTGACAGTTCCACAGCTTTTAAAATCAAAGAAAATTACATTATTGTCACGCTTTTATAAAACCTCATTGATGTTCAACGTCTCTGAATTTAGCCCTATTTTGTTTACACAAGGAGCCTAGAATGATTGAATACACATGCAATGCAAAATAAGCATTTCTTTCATTGGAGGCTGTTCCTTATGTGTTGTTTTTTTATCAATTCAAGGTTTTGGGTTGTTTTTTGTTTTTTGGTTATTTTCCCCAAATGAATACTTTAAGTCTTTCTACAGCTATTTTATTTTGTTTTCAAAATTTCCACTCAGGATAGTATCATTTCCCCTAACAGAAAGAGGAAATGTGTGGATGCAAATGGTCAAAAGTCTGAACAGTAACAAAAGATTTGGGCCTAACTTGAAGCACAAACAGTAAATTAAATGACAAAACTGAACCAATCACTAATTTAGTTACTCCTCTTTGTTCAACTTAAGACAAGTAAAGGTTCTAATCACAGGTTTCTCATATTTAAAATGCAGCTGTACAGAAGAAGTGAGTTACTGCCTTTGCAAAGATGCAGCTACTTTATATTTTTATTTCATTAAAAATCCTTTCTTGAAAATGTGTTATGAAGTGAATTACTTTCCAATGAAAACCAACATTAGGTTACTTCTTTTTATCAGAAAGGATTCAAGACAATAGAAATATTCTTTATTAGAAAAAGAACATCAGAATTTTTATTCCAGCCCATCAGCTGCCACAAGCTGCTGGTAATGGAAAAATGGTAAGTGCAGGGATTCATGCAACGGGCTGAAAGAACACAACATACAAAATTTCTTTTCCATGCGCAAATAGTAATTTTTAGCCTCAAAACAAGTTTGATATACTAACATACCACTGCAGATAAACTTTCATAGTCTGCTAAATGAAAGGATAGTGTTGACCTCAACTACAATAAGGTAACTGCCTATCTTAAATTCACCTAAATTTTTCTTGTATCTGTAAAACCAAATTGTCACTTATGAACTTACGTGCATTCAAACACCTAAAACTTTATCCAATGATAAAGTGTACTGAGTGTTAATCAGTCATTTTGTCACAAGTCCCATCTTCCTCCGTCCAAGAAATTCTGGATCAGTATTGCACATGCAGTCAGATTTTTCAGCCTCGAAAAACTACTTCTCCTCAGCAGGCAGTACGATAGAAAAAACGCATTAAAATACACTTGATATTTTCCTGGCCCTACAAAAACAAGCAAACCAACCAAAACAAGAACAAAAAAAAAGGTTTTCTTATTGTTTCCTTAAGTCTTAGAAGTGATCTGCTCAATGGTGGTTCAACACCCTTATGGGCCAGTGCTTCTCTACCATGCTGAAGCCAGTCCTTTATTACTTGGAAGATTATCACCCTCTCTCTACTAAAGCAAGCACACATCTGTCAGACCAGAAAAATAATCCAGCTTGTCTTCTACAGGTATCCATCAGCACCAACCTAGGGAACAGCTGAAACAGCTGAACAGGGAAAAGAACCTTCACTAGTAATAGGACAAGGAAATAGATTTTATTTTCACTTACATTGTTCAGCTAAAGTTGGATTCACCTGAACACTTCTCCTAAGGCCCAAGCCAGGGCCAGGATATTCCCAGCTGTATTATGTAGCGCTGCTAGTCATTTATCCCTTTCTGCACAAAACAGATGTCTGACATGCAGCGTCTAAAGCCCTTCCCTAGCACTCATGACCCGTTTCTTTCAAGCCAACTATGCCTCCATGATGCTGTAACGAAGGAAGGAAAAGTCACTGGACCAGAGTCACCTGGTCCAATGGGGCAGCTCCCAGAACAGGTTACCATCTGCAACTGCAGCTCCCTGAGAAGCTTACTCTCACTCTACAATAGGAAACAGCAGAATCAAAGGGCCAAAATGCAGCTGGAAGCAGCAGATAAATGTTGACAAAATACCGTCATCCCTTCCAATATTTACACACTTATGACATGTGGCACTCACTAAGATCCAACACATAACAATTATGAAAAGCACCAGCATTCACTAACGGGCCTGATGACCTCAGCTGCAGTACTAAACACCCACAACAATCCAGGAAGAATTACTGAAATGCTATTACTCAGGTGCTTTAAAAAAATGTCAACATGCAGCTAAAAAAAATCAGTACAGATTTTACTATGGCACAAAATACATAAATAATTTTAGTTCTGAACTTCACTACAAAACGCTACTACTACCACCACCACCACAACCAACAGGGCAGAAAAGCCCATCATGAAATGCACAGTTAAAAAAAGAACTAAGAAGAACAGTCAATCAACTTTGGATAGCATTAATTTAAATCGTAATTGTTATCTAGAAATTGCAAGTTAAAAGAACATTTTTTCATTTTGTTTTTCTGACTTTTGAAAAGCAGCTTCATTTCAAATTACTCAGAAACGCCTTATGAAAGTTCACTTGGAAAAATAACCAGTGCAACTGTTATTGCTTGAACAACCAGTCCACCTAAAAGGATGCCAGCATTTCAAGAACAACTAAGAGCTGCAAAACTGAACACCTGTGAATCTTCCAGAATAGCAAGCATGTAGAGGAAATTCCTAAGTCCCAATACTCAATTACAAGGTGGCTAAAGGAAAAGGTTTTGATAATTTCTTAGCATTTTATATTTTAACTGTAGAGATTCACTTGATGTTGGCAAACACTCATCACTTTCACCTACACCAAGTACATCAGGCACCAAGAAAGGGATGAGCACATTTAAGCAGACTGATACTGTGTAATCTGTCCAGTGTTATAAAGAACTACCCTTCTCTAACGATCATTTAGGAAGCAGTTCAGTTTTCTGGAAAACAATTATTTGTTCAGCTGGCCTAACACAAGATAGCTTTCTCCTCTTCGCATAAATCTGTCTCATTCACTCATCTTCCAGTTGTTTGACACGGGTATCAGCTGTTTCACAGACAGGAACTGCCTTCCATACCATAGCACTCTAATCCCCCTCTAGACACTTTCTACAAAATCACAGGGCAGTGCAGGGTGACAGGAACCTCTGAAGATCCAGCCCTGCTGCTTTGAGCATGGTCACCCAGAGACAAGTGTCCCTGTTCCATGTCTAGACAGCTTCTGAATACCTCCAAGGATGGACACTCCACCACGTCCCTGGGCAATCCGTGCCAATGCTTTTTACCCTCACAGTGAAAAAAGTTTCCACATGTTCAGAGGCAACTGTCTGCATTTCAGTGTGTGCCCATCATCTCTGGTCCTGTCAACGGGCACCACAGGAAAGACCCTGCCATTCCTCCCAGTTTTGTACCATCAGCAAACCTGCTGAGGGTACACTCTGCCCACCATTCAGTCCATTAACAAAGACATTTAACAGTCTTGGACCCAACACTGGCCCCTCTGGCTACTGGCCTTCAGCCAGACTTGGCACCACTGATTTCTGGGCCCAGCTGTTCAGACATTTTTCAAGCTACCTTCCTGCCTGCTTCCCAGACAAAGGACTACTACCCTACTTTTGCTGCATGTTCAAAGCTTCTAAAATAGCTATTTAAATAGAGATTTAATCATGTTCACTTCTCAAAAACACAGATAATGAAACATGGAAAGCCTATTCTAAGACCTTTTTGTATCTAGAGGAAATCTAGTAACATTTGATCTTACAGATTATTTCAAAGTAGAAAGATTAAATCTGAGTTAGGCACATGAGTTTTGATTTTTATGACTGAAATGTTTTCAACATGCAAGACTTCAAACGAGACTTCTGGAAAGAATTAATTAACAAGAAATGTGCAAGGCAATAAGCTCTGAAGAGCTGTGAAAACATAGTGTAAACAAAGACAAACACTGGATAAAATTAATAGTCAATAAAAACTTGCAGTGGCATAGAGGTGTGCAAACACAGTAAAATCTAAGATATGTTTCCCTGTGCTCAAGCTTGATACACAGCATGTTAACTCATATAATAATGCAGTTGGACAAGTTGCATAAAGCAAGCCTTTTGCTTTATTTGGGAGGAGGGGAAAATGGAACCATTTTTGACAGGCAATATAATCTGGTTTATTTTTATCTGGTATCCTCAGATTCAGCAATTACACACAGAGGAATCTGCTTTAGGACAAATATCTGTGTAGTACTCTAAGTACTGAGATAGCTACAGGATAAAAGAGACCTTACCTGTTTTGAACACACCAAGGAGGCCATAATACACAGATGTGGTGTTAAAAACAGTTTTAGTCTCATGATTAAAATCGCTAGGACACTGTATGCCAACAGCTGCAATGCATGGAATACCAGCTGAAAAGAAAAAAAGAAACCACAAGACACAGAAGCAAATTTGCATACTTTTAATTTCTGCCTTAAACACACAACTTCATTTTCAGTATAGCTTAAATGACGAGCTTGTCTGAAGAGTACAAGTCAAAGTAAAGATATTCATATTTCAGATCATGATAATGACTTTGTTATCTTTTATCTAAAGTGCATGTTGTATGCAAAGGAATGTAATAACAGGAAGGAGAAACGTTATCAATTAAAGAAAAAGGAGCTAGAGAAACAGCTAGCTAATTAAAAAATCCTTAGACATTAACAGGCTTAACTTAGACAACAGAATATATAAAATTTCTTGTATAACCTCTTTACAGAAGTTAAGAGACCCCGATTTTTAGTGCCCAAAATACACAAGTATGGAATAAAAGAAGCAAATAAGATCATCCTTGATAATGACACAATCAGAAGCAGCTTGCTTCAGTATTCTAAAAGGCATCAGATATGTCACTCATTACTCCTAACATTAATCTGTGTTACTTTTGCAAAGTGCTGTGCTAAATCAGAAGCAATTTTGCAATCAGTGCTTTTATCTGATTGATTATCATAGAATCATTTGAAAAAACCTCTAAGATAAGTCCACTCATTAATCTAACACTGCCAAGTCCACTGCTAAATGATGACCTCAGTGCCATATCTACATGTCTTTAAATGCCTTCAGGGTTGGTGACTCAAATCCTTCTCTGGGCAGCCTATACCACTGCTTGACAACACTTTTGGGTATTTTTCCTAATATCCAATCTAAACCTCTTCTAAGGCAACTCAAGGTTAAACCATGACAGACATCTACCAACTCTCTGGGCCACCTGATCCCAGTGTTTCACCACTCTCATCATAGTAAGATTTCTTCCTTATAGCTAGCCTAAATCTACTTGATTCCAGTCTTAAATCATTATCCCTTGTCCTACTGGAACAGGCCCTGCTAAGAAGTTGTCCTTGTCTTTCTTATAGATCCCCTTTAAGCAATGGAAGGCACCATTAAAGTCTCCCTGCAGCCTTCTCTTCTCCAGGCTGAACAACCCCAGCTCTCTCAGCCTGTCTTCACAGGAGAGGTGTTCTATCCCTCTGCTTTTGTGGACCTCCTCTGGACCTGCTCTAACAGGTCCACGGTCTTCCTGTGCCAAGGGCTCCAGAGGTTGTTTTTACACACTACACTGCTTTGCACAGTTTTACTTAAAAAGAACCATGTGTACTACAACATTCATTATGGCATATCTCAAAATAGAATTTGAACATTATACATCATGTGAAACACCAGTAAAGGAACCAACCTCCTTCTCAGTCTCCACGTGGAAAACAGAAGGTCCAGCCTAATTTCAGTGTCTTTTGAAACAGCTACAGTAAAAGCCCAAGATTCCTCTCTTGCACAATCACCCACATTAGCCAGTATATTCCTTTGCTCAACATTTCAGAGTTATTCTGGTGACATACCACACCCAACTTAAGAGGAGGGAAATAATGATGTAAATACTTAGCTTCAAATAAACCATATGTATCAGCACCAGCCCATTGCAACCTGCATTTCAATATTGAGTATTCGCATTAACATAGGAATAAAATTGTGCAAAAAAAGAATCTTACCTCACCATGGTTAAAACGTTCTTCTCTGAAAAAGAAAACCCCAAACCCATCATTATTTATGTACTACATCATATTTATGTATTTATGTACTACAGAAGCCACGGTTTTATTTTAAAATCATCTCTAATGACATTAGACAATGCAACTAATCCAGTAAGCATGAATCAAGTGTCAGAAATTTTTTCCCCTCTATACAAGTTTTGAAATAAATTGCAAATCATAACTATCTTCCTCAGTCCCTGTGTCTATTTGGAAATCTTGAGTATTGGTTTTACAAGGTTTTTTAATTACTTCCATGAGGTGAAACTCAGGTATCTGAGTTTCACCTCATGGAAGTGGAATCTGGAATCTGGAAAAAAATAATGGGGAAAAAAGCATTTGCATTCACTATTTATAGAAAAAAAAGCAGAAAAGGCACATAAATACTGCTTTAGGAACAGAGCAGAAAAGTAAATAATTAAATATAAAATCTAGGCATAAATGGGTTAAGATGTCTAAAACAGCTTTAGTGTTAGTTATAATATAAAAATACCATTTGTAATACATCCATTCAGTTACTGAACTGCACATAACTAACCTTTCAAAAAAGACTCACATAATGTAGAATTCTGAATTACGTAGCATGTAGCAAATCAAATGAACTTCCAGCACAAAATTCGGTTTTACATTAAAAAAGAAGACAATACTTACTTTTCATATCGGCCTGTGTGAGATAAGGACCACAGAATATATTTAATTGCCTGAAGAAAACGAGACAACAAAAAGTATGAACATACTTTCAAAAGGATTTTGAAGCATTTTCAACATTTGCTAAATTAAACTACACCTGGGTAATCTCTTTTTGAGATAATGCTAAGATAAAAGACATGCAATGTTTTAGCTAAAACTTCTTTTAGAGAATGTTTAATTAGCCAGGCAGTTAGCAGTTATCCCATCTGTTCCTGTGCAAACTGTAGGTTGTTTTTACACAAATTATACATAATCAAATTTACAAAAACAGTTATAAACTCCAGTTTTAGTATTTATCAGCTAAATGACAGAAATTTTTGTGGTGCTTAACATCAAAATCACTGACTCAGGACTGGACCTTTGCAAAAATCTTTGTAAAGAGAATACAGAATTTTAAATACATGTTTTTCAAAACCTGTATTTTTCTGACTGTATTGGGTTTACATGCCAAGGTTTCAGCAGCAGGAGCATCGCAGGGGTGGCATCTGTGGAAGAGACCAGGGGCTGCCCCCACGTAAGAGAAGAGCCAGTTCCAGACAGCTTCAAACCAAATCTACCACTGGCCAAAGCTGAACTCAGCAACACTGGTGGAGCCCATATTGATAACACGTTTACAAAATGGTAACTCTGCAGCAGGTTTAAGGGAGAGCAGTAAGAAAATTGGGAATAAAACGACCCTGAAGTCACTGAGGTCAGTGAAGGAGCAGGAGGAGGTGCTCCATGAGAACCGTGGGATTACAGCTTTTGGAGAACACCACAGTGATTTAAGTTGCTTTTTTCCCCATGGAGGCCCATGAAGGATTACAGTGGAGCAGAGAGAAATTCACCTGAGACCTGTGCAGGACCCCATGCCAGAGCAGGTGCACATGCCTTAAAGGACGCTTTAAGGCATGTGCACCTGCAACCCACAGAGAGCCCACAAAGGAAACAGCTCCTGGCAGGAACTGCAGCTTGTGGACAAGAGCCCACAAAGGAGCAAGTTTTCTGGCAGGAGCTGGCACCTGTGGGGGACTCATTCTGGAGCAATCTCTTTCTGAAGAAGTGTACCCCATGGAAAGGACCTATGCTGACCCTGTTCTTAAAACAACTGCAGCCTATGGAAGGGACCTATTGAGTCTGAGGATAAGGAGAAGATGGTTTTAGTTTTTGGTTTGCTTCTTGCATTTTATTTTTAATTTAAAAAAAATTTAATTTTATCTTCCTCAATTCAAGTCTGTTTTTCTCATCACAGTGAATCAGAGAGTGAGGTCCCCGTACTTATCTTGACCCATGAGATTTTTCTACTCTTCTTTCCCCATCATACTGAGGGTAGGGAATGGCTTGGCAGGCACCTCTCAGTCAGCGAAGGTTAACCCACTGCATCAATTTCTTCCCATCCCAAACAAATAAATAAATAAATAGTAATCCCTTCAAAAAATCTGAAATGTAAGTTCAAGGTAAAAGGTGACTCACTAAATCAACCACTTACCCTTTTGATGATTACCCCAAAAACCACCAGAACAACTGGTAATAGCAGTGTCTTTGTGTATCTTACTGGAGTCTAAAATGGGAATCAAGTTCATTAATTGCCTTCCTTCATCTGTAATGATTTCAACCACCATTTTAAAGAAATTAATATAAGGAGATCTTCCTGGAGTAAAATGTAAACATAAACTCCACCCAGCAATCATACTAAAGATGGAATACTAGGGTCATCAGTAAATTATTTCCAGTTCTTTGGCAAACCATCCAAAGATGAGAAATAGATTGTATCTCATCTGAATTTGAGTACTATAGGTTGACTAATCTATAAATATTCTAAATGCATATCTAGGCACTGGTAAATTAAAAGAAGTCTATTAATCCCACATTATGAAGCTTCAATGCTGTTCTGTAGTCTAAACCTACTACATATGGCCCTTGCAGCTCTCAGTACATTTTCCATATACTCAAAACCAGGTACTGAGAGCCCCATAAAATCTTGTTTGCAGAACTGTAACCTTTCATTTATTCCCGAGGAAGCACTTCTTTCATTCAAGCAAGCATACCCCTTAGATCTAAAATCAAAACACTGCTTCCGTTTAAGTTCATTTAAATGCAATAAACCCAATTAAATTTAGTTTTAGTTCATTAATTTCTCTTTTAGCAAGTGTGTATTTGAACTTATAATGGCAGTAGAAGGTCTGGTTCTCAAATGTTTTAAGTTACAAATAAAGATAAAGCAAGAAGTTCCCTCTTCCAAAATCACATATTTTGACCAAATTACCTCTTTTTCCATGAAGTCAAATTCAGCAGCGCAGGTATACATTAATGTATCAAAATCCTTGTAGCCAATAAATTTAGATTTCAATATATTTCCTATATGGGCCTGGCAGGATATACAGGAAAGAAATACCAAACCGTAGTAAGCCAAAACTGTCCAGTTTTCCACAACAAAGTAGTATAAATGTAAGAAATTATATTGTATTGATAAATATTTTTAATTAAAACAGAAGTTTATACCACTTACAGTATTGTTACAAGAGCACCAAAAATCTACTTCCAGTATATTAAATAACATTTTTGACTCTAACAGATTGTACGGTGTTAAAATAAAAAGCAGAAAACAGCAAAAAAAGTGTTTGACTATTGTGATTGTATTCAACAAGACTACAGTTTTGCATAGTCATACTTTAAGATGCGACCTTCCTATCTCTTACCCCTTGATACACATTTGCAGATAGGTTTTTAACAATAGAATAAAGGGGCTGAAATGCAGCAAAGGCTGTACTTGTGACAACAAGCATTTCAAAACTGTCCTGAAAATTAGTTTCAGAGAAGGGTGAATTGACAGACTGAGTAAACAAAGGCAGAGGTAGAAGATACCCACGACAAACAAAGCTCGATAAATCCACATTTAAAAACAAACACATAGAGCATTCACTAAGACAAAAGTAAAGATATTTGTGTTTTCACAAATTTTGGTAATAACATCTCAAAGTGATAATACATAATGAAAGAAAAAGCAAATATACAATCTCTCTCACACTTCTGCAAATCAAATTCTGGAAATGCAGGAAAGTATACCAGTAAGATGTCAAAATCAAATATTTGGAGTGACAAAATTTTTGGAAGATACCAACCAGATACTCTGATAAGAGAACTTACATCATCAGCTATTCCAAACACAAGAGAAGTCAGGTATTTCAAGGTGACTGTCCCAAATAACCAGGCACATCCTTCAATGACCTTGAAAAATATATTTAGAGTGAAATGGATGTCTGTAACTTTTATAATTTTCTTCTTTTTAAAAAAGTTTCTTAAATTTAGCTACTACTTATGAGCTCTCCTAAGTTACAGCTGAAATAATTTTGCGCAACTGATTTACACTACAGCTGTACCACTGCATACGTCATTGTAGCAGACGCAGTAGCAAACTTATCTTTAAACACGGGCAGCCTTACTGTCTGTTCCATCTGTTTTAAACATATCAGTGAGTAGGGACTGTTTTTGGACAAGAACTGCTCCCTATTATCAGGTTGTGCTAGCCTGGGCATTCTAATCTTTGGATGAATTTGCTGATTTATAGCACTGTCTCAAGATGACCTGAGGTTATACGTTGATGGCAATACAAACAAAATATGTACAGTTCCTACTTTAAGTTATGCATCAAGTTTATTCCTGTACCAAGAAGGTTTAATTCTTGGCAGTGTAGCTTAATCTAGCTAATTCTTTTTAAAACTAGATCAACTGAATAGGTAGACCTGTCTCAGTATCTTGCATTTGGGACTCATAGCAGATGCTTTCAGAAAGAATGCAACAAAAAACTGATCTTTGCCCTAATGTAACCAGGGTTTTTATGTGATGATAGGCTGCATTCAATCATCTCATTAAATGGTTGCTAAGAAACCTAAATACTTAACAGCTATCCTAATCCTTTACTGAATGCCTCTGGGTTTTTTTCTGCCACAGTAACTTTCTTATTCCTTACTGCTGCTAGCATAAGGGGCACTAAAAAAACGATTTCTAGTAAAAAAACTAGATTTATTTCTATATTTATAGTAAAAAACTAGATTTATTTATTTATTTATAGTAAAAAAACTATAATTATATTCTACTTCTCTTTACTGGCTTTGTCATATTTACTTTTATTTTACAAGATGTAGAATTCTAACGTATTTTGAAATCTCAGCTATTTGGTGAATCTACATTAATAATTATCTTCATACTCTACTTAATGGTAATAGATTTTGGGGGAAGGCATTCTAGTTTTTAAATTTTTTTTTGGGTAAGACACATTGACTAAGACTACAGTCTTCACAATGTTACATATGCATTTACAAAATAAAAAAAATAAATTCTGCTTTCTCTACATGTCCTTCCCTGTGGTTTCCATCAAGTATTTTCCTTTTTGGTGCCTGTTCAGTAATGAATTGGCGAGTTCAGAGAACTTTACGTAAGAATACTGAGATTTCTCTGCTGAATGGCCTTATTTGGGATCAATTATTTTATATACATTTTTAGGGTCGTGGTGGTCTTTTGAAAATTTACCATTTAATCCCACCCTTTGTTTCTGATTTTCTAACATTCATACCTTATCTCATGGAGTTTAATTTCTTTTACAGTTCCAGTTATACAGCTTCTCCAAAAAGTTCCTGACATTTATGTACATCACATTCACCCACACACCCGTATCTACATCCTTCAGAGGAGTCAAACACTTTTGCAAGGTATGACTTCTTTTGACAAAGGCTGCATTGGATGTCTCTCATTATGCTGCACATACATACAGCTTTAACACCTTCCTCATCGTGCAAGTTTTTATTCTTTTACAAAACCCAGATTTATTAGTTTGCCATTCCACAAATGCCTTGGATGTCCATTTTAGAAAACTGACATGAAATTTGCCTACACTCTGACTTTCCCTCATACTACAGCCAGGCATGTATACATGCACTGAAATTTCCTATAAATATTTTAATTCCTTCCTATTTTAATTCCTTTATAATACCTGTATGAATTTCATCCAATTTTGCTAACAGCTTACCCTTCATTTAATAAGAATGCCTGTCTTTAGTCAGGCATAGTCTTGGTAGGCTCCCATTTCAGATGTTTTTACATGTTAACATTATGTCTTAAGCAGCAAGTCGCTCTTCATGTTTTCTACAGTGTTACATTTTATTCATAGTAGTTTGGGGAGCATTCTCTCTGTTTGGACATGACTTCTACTACCCTCCAACCTCACCCACACAACTCTACGGTGTTTTACTCTGACTTGCTTCCCTGTGTAATTTTAAGATGTTTGCTGTTGTCATAAAAATATCCTTAAAAAATTATATAGATATCCACATTCTAGTGAATAGATAATGCAGTACCTTAATCTTCATTTCTGCAAAGACTATTAGCTTTTTACTTGTCTCTTCTAAATTGACCTTTACTTTAAAAGGATTTGCATACAGATCTTAGGTTTTGTAAATATGTAAAGTTGGCAATTTGCAATTAAACGTGTTGCCATTTAAAGGCTATTTCAGCTTTCTGATATACATGTGTGTTTATGTTCTCTTTATTTCTTCAGGAATTCAACACTAATTGCTGGGAATATTGACAATTTATGAAAGACAGTAGTTCAGCTATATTCCTTGATTTTCAATTATTAGAAACGAAACCAGAAGTTGTTTCTGTATTTGACAAAAACAAAAAAAAAAAAAGGCATAGTTTTTCTCTGAAATTCAAAATATTCAAAATTCCTTACCCATACATAGACTTCTCTTTTGCGCCTTTTCAAGACTTTTGGACTCCATTCAAGAATTCCCTAATAAAAAAAATTAATGCACATTTTCAGGTAACATAATAACAACAAGCTATTCCAGTACCCTGAATGAGAGGTTGTTATTTTTGGTAACCCTATTGCATCATATATTTATTTATTAAAAAATCTTCCATAATTAATACAACCTGAGATACAAATATATATACTATGATTTCACCCTGCACTGGCAAAACTTGCCGACATAAAAACACTTGCTGCAGTTTGAGTAAAATTAATGGAAGACTACTTTTCTTCTGAACGAGTAAAAAGATTCTGTACTATTCAGTTCTAAGCTTCTTTAAATCAAAACCAGTGGGAAACCAAGTTCTGTCTGCTTCTGTGAATGACAAGAGACTGAAGCAAGAAATAAATTACTGGCAGCATAATATAAAAATTTCTCAATTAAGGCAACAGAGCATGGAGGGCGGTAGGGTCACTCCTGTTTCACAATATGTTCATTTTATGACACAAGGAAGACCCATTTTAGGCTAATTTGATGAACAATGTAATTAAAGCTTCCAGAAATCCAGTGCATATTTGAGACTGAGACCAATATAAGGATCCAAATAACACACAAACAACAGTTTTATCAAAGCAGAAAACAGGCAAGGAACTCAACAGGTTGAGAACTCAACTCAACCTGTACTTAATATATAATTACAAAAGCTGCTACAAGAAACTTCGTAACATCCATTCAAGCAAACTATAACTCATAACATTAATTCAAGCAAACTATAATTCATAACAAGCAAATTATATATACTACAGCAAATATGCAGCCAAAGCAGTTTACTATTAGCACTAGTGAGAAATTGCCATGCGCTTGCTGATTGACAAAATATAAACTAACCGACAAAAAGAATCAGAAATTAAGATGATTTACAGTAAGCTAAATAGGATATGTTCACAACACTTTATCTCCTATTTCTTATGTACATAAATCCTTTATGAGGAACTATACAAAACTGAAAAAGGTTGTGGGAATTTTTTCTATTTAAAGAAAAATTAAGACAATGAATGGTGAGATGATGAATCTTCAGTGAATAATTTTGCTAACACAGTGGTAAGATGCAGCAGTTTCAAACAGTCTTAAACTACTGTTATATACGGTTTAGTATTTTGTTCTGCACTAGAGGATTTACTATCAATAAAAAGCATTTAAATGAAGCTCCTCCTTGCTCATGTTCTCGTTTTACAGTCACTCTGGTCAAAATTACATACATGGTAAATTTTATATTTTTATAAAAAGAAGAGAACTATAAAAGTAGAACAGCTGAGTCTTAACTGAATTTCACTTACAAAGAGGTTTTGGTGTAAATCCATAATTTCTTGAATTAGTATTTACCCTTTCACCAGATATCTTTATGGACTAATTCTGCTTCTGAAAGGTTTCTCATCTGTCTGGTAATGCAGCAGTTGCACATTTTACATCAATACATATATAACAGTACAGCACTGCAGTCTCAGCACAGCATATGATTCTTCTTAAGCGACTTACCGAGATAACTACTAAAGATGCAGCATAATATGATGTCAGTAACATTGAATTACCGAACATCAGAATAAAACACACCAGAAGAGATACCTGAAAGAAGGAAATAAAAATGATTCAATTTAAAATAGAAAAGGCAAGGATTACCTGATGTCTTAACAGCTTTAAATTTAAAAACACCTACTTTACAGGAAAGTACAAGCCTGACGCACTTGCAGATTTGTTCTGAGAACACTGATTGTAAGGACTTAATGGCAGCAAGTAGCCAAGTATAGACAATTGTTTTAATTTATTTATTAAAAGTATGTAAGAACAAATCCTGGTCATGGTATAAATTTATGTAATACAATAGATACATTTCTGAAGTTATTTCTAACATATTATTTTTTTCTGAATTACTGTATGAGTTCTCTCCATCCTGTTTGTTACCTTTTAGAATTCTGGACAAACATAAAAATTAATAGAATGTTTGATGTCTTCTTTCTTCCTAACTGACAAACATTTATTTAAAATACTATCATCATCAAAGTCAAGGAAGCAGAACTCTGACTGTTTGATCATATGCACCTAATTCAAGGCTGAAATACAACTTTTATCCACCATCCTGATCTACTGTGCTCTCTTTTTTAACAGAAAACAATCTGAATTACATTTTCCGTCTTGGAGGGCAAAAATCAATAAGCAAGCTCTGTCTTCTTTTATACACAGGGATAAGGAAAAATAACATAGAAATTTGCAGACTTTTCTACTCCTCTCTTCACATAGTTAAGACTTTCATTTTCCACAGAAGGAGGAGGGTAGGAGGGAGGCAAAAATTGAAGCCACCACAGAACAGACTGGCAGTTTACCCAGACTCAATAAGCCGTCTCTGCAACATAACATGACTGTTTATCTATCTGAAAATAGGCTATTTATGGCACTTCAGCACCTAAATTATGATATAGCTATTGACATAAGCCAGAAAGCTTAAGTATGTCATCCTGCTTCTGTCAAAAAGCTACCAAACAAATCTGCTTATTTTGTCCCTGCTTTACATGAGAAATGAGTCGCATAAAACTTACCATTGCCTTTAGTTTATCATTTACAGTATTCCAAAAAAATGTTTGAACACATATGAAATATAATTTAGTTTCTTTTCTGGGGAAATATTCTCTTTTCACCCACTGAGTTAGCATAGCATAATTTTAGAAAAAAAAATTTTTAAACACCATGACATTTCTTAAAAAAACTTGTCTACATCTTCCTTTGTATTTAAAACTGTAATCTCACTTCAAAAAGCAAAACTTGATCATTATCTCAATTTTAAAAATTAAAATCAGGTATTATGCAGAAACTTACACATCTTTTACTTATAATTTCCCTTCTTTCTTGACTTTCTCACACAGTTTTGAAAAAAAAGAAAAACTGGTTTTCAACTTAACAGTTTATTTTCTTGTCCTCCTTTCTAAGTATCTTCCCAAATAGTTAAACCACAAGATGGTCAAGACTACAGTGGTTTTCAAAACCTAATTTTAGTCCCTATCCAGACCCGCCCCCCCC
>VXAX01007367.1:949489-1030686 GCA_013399835.1 Leptocoma aspasia | reverse complement strand
CCCCCCCTTCTCTCACTGCATGTTTTCAACCTTTGTGCAACTAAGGAAAACACTTCAGACAAATGGTCTCTTTTCATGCTTTGACCTGTTTGAGGGGACTTAAGGTTTTTTTAAAAAAGCATTACCATATGAGCAGATAGTATCTTCTGTAATTTGCTGGCGTCAATATAACCCATAATACACACCGCAAATAATGAAGCTATCTAAAATCAAAAGTGAAAGGGAAGTTAAAACAATTTGCAGTGGTGTACTTCATGCAAAAGAAAAGGTTAATCAAGCAATCATTAACTTTTATTGCCACTTTTTGCTAAGTACTTAGGCATTTCATAATTATTTCTTTCAAAAATCCTGTTGTGGTGCTCTAAATAAGAATTATCAAATACAGTTGAATATTTAAGAAATAAGTATTCAACTTAATAGAAATGCAAGTCACCAAAATAAAGCACTAACACATTACCTTTCAACTTTAAATTTAAAACAAAATTAAAAAAAAAAAAAACCCACAAAAAAACCCAGACCAAATAAACTAAACCAAACAAAAATGGAAAAAAAAACCCCAACAAACAAAAGCCCCAAACCAACCAAAACACCCAAAATGTATCAGTCAAAACCACAAAAGAATTACTCATTAATTTTAAGTTTTCAGCAAAGTACGGAAACATCCACAATTTGCTGTTGAGGAAAATAAGACTTGTTGACTTATTGATTAGACAGTCTCTTAAAAGTCATATCGGAAATTAATGAAATTATGAAGTGAACCTGAATTTTCAAATTTCAGGCTCAGCATCTTGAACAGGTTATAGTGACAAGTTTCTCTCAATATTTTACAGAATTTATTGGTTTCCTCTTATGCAGTTAGAAAACTCGCGTATCACAGCTTATATTGATTGTTTAAAGCTATCAACTCAAACCAGGCAACATATGCTTCAAGTAAGGCAGACAAGTGAAAAGGTCTGGAGACACAGGTGGACTTCAGTCAACAGGCTACATTTCAACCAATTCAAGCACTAAGAAAGTTGCTGCGTGACAGTACCCTACTGTTCCAATCAGCAATCACTAGATTTCAATGCTAACTACAGTTAACTATCCAAAATCTCAGACTACAGCACTACTCACAGACTCATCAAAATTATATAGGAAATCATGCAAAATCATGCCAGATATTACATGCCATGCAAACACTGGTACATTTGAAAATTTTTAGCATCCTGATCAACGCCTTTATTTTTGTTTTTGTGCTTCAAAATACAAAGTTTTTTTTCTTGTTCTAATGTACTGATCTCAGGCTAGAGGCTGCTTATATGGGAAAAAGTAAATATTTTTAGTCCTGGAGACAGAATGGTAAGTGGTGTAAATGGTCAACTTTTAAATTCAAGACTAGAAAAAGATTGATGTGATAAATGGTGACAATCTTTCCTGACAGCGAGAATGAAATCTGGCTAAAAGGAAAGTACTGGTATAGTTGTGAATTCAATGGCTGTCTACACAAAGCAGTCAATTTGTCCACGTTAGACAAAGAGGCTATTCAGAGGTAAATATGGGCTTACCTGAGTTAGAAGAACAAACTGAGCAAACTGCCAGGGAAGCATGAAAAAGATATTAGAAACACACAGTGCAATCAAGCTTCCTGTATTAATATTCGGAATCCTTGGGAAAAAGAGACAGAATAGGCATCAGTAAGTACAACTGCACAGGTGTTTGCATATAATTGAAAAGTACAATAGAAAATGCAATAAAAACACAGATACCTTGGATGATAGCTAGCAATACAGATCAACTACAAATAACACTGCTCAAGTAAATTTAATATCTTTTTTCTTGAGTTTCCATGACAACAGCTCTGATGTTTAATGTTTTTAACTATTTGATGAGTCACCGATTACCAAACAAGTCTTCTCCTGGCAGTAAAGCAGGCCAAAGTATGTCATTTGCAAGTGCTTCACCTTCTTGCGACAACTCTACAGTCAGGTCACAACCATTTCCATTTCAGCTGAAATCACAACTGTTTCAGAATGGTCTGCATTTGAAAGTGATTTAACTCCTCTCTCTCACATTTCTTCCATGTTTACTTTCTGCTAGCAATCCTGAGTGATGTTTCAGGGAAGGAGACAACGAGAAGTAGATGAAACTAAATCTGTAACTAGATCTGTAACTGAAACCCCAGTCTAGTCTCCATGTCGTGAAATAAATGCTATTTAAAATATTTAATCCTGTGTTGATTGAAGTTCAATTCTGAAACATGTCATGTTTCAAATTTCACTAAATCCTAGTGAGAGCACATATCTTTCCCTCATATAAAAAACACAAATTAGTGACAAGCATGAAATCCTTTTGCTTTAAACATCAGTAACTACAAATCAGTATGACCTAATAAAGGAAAACTGGTGGTTATAAGTACTAAGTTCAGCTAAATCATAAATACATTGTAAATCTGATGCAATGGAGTTGGTGGAGAAACCCTGAAGTATGAATGGTCATGCTTATTTTCTAAAACAGAGGCAAGACAGTAACATAATCACGTTGCAAGCCAGAAATAATCACGGAAAAGCAGGACTAATGAACTCAAGAACATCCCTGCATTAATGTAATTAGACTGCTCTAAATCATTGAACTAGTTAAGGAGACTAGTCAATTAGTCATTGAAAACTGCAAGAACATTCTAGCTTATGGGTGCCTATAGCATCCTCTGTTGCAAAGCATAGGCTTACTCTACGTGCAGCCAACATACCACTCTCCGAGAGGGACAAAACCAATTCAGGAAGTATCAGCTTGTTTCTGATGGGAAGGAAGGGACACCAACCAAAAATTCTGATTTTTACTTTAGATACGTATTTGCCAACACAGTAATTCTGATTTTTATGTTAATAATGTCTTCCAGTTGCAAAGTTCTTCCTTTTAGTAAGTGAGTAATATGACTGCAGTTCTACTGGTGCAGTGTCTGCAACGTAACAGCCACAGGAAAGTTTCTCTGTTAATTATAGCATTGTTACAGCACATGGAGGCATTTAAATAAATATTTAAATAAAGACAAATAAATGTCCTGTGACGTTCAATTTTTTAAAAGCATTGTAAAGACCCAGTATAAACAGCGAGGTACCTGAGAATATAGGTCAAAAGCAACATCTGTATCACAAGGAATGGGTACGAGAAACTTTCACGAAGAGGTGGAGTCCACATGACACGAGTGCACTAAAAATAAGAACTGGGTTAGATGGCAACATTCACTGATACATTTTCATAAAACCATGCATTTGTATTTCAAAATAAATGACTACAGATATTCTAATAAAGCAAAAACCAAGCTATATGAGGTTTTAGTCAGAAAGTTGAAAAAACAAGCCAGGAAGCAGAAAAGAGGAAAGAAAAGTAAGTGGCTTCCGTGCTTGAGGCCTAATATACACTGTTCAATTTCAAAATGAAATGTGGCAGCTAGAGAATATCCAGGAAAAAAAAAAAAATCAGGACAGAAGGACTTGTCCCTGGTTCTGCTGAAATAATCAACTCTTCCAGGTGAATCATTGTCAAATTCATGCAGTAACTTGCCACACTTAGACAGAGACAGTGTGTAGGGAGATAATCTGAAGGATAAAGCAATATATTCCTCATTATGCTAGAGTTTTTTAGGTTATAAACACTTCACGTTTCTACATTAGTAACAGCATATTAAATATAAAATCTGATGCTGCCCTCCAAAACAGGCCAGTACACTAAACTTATGAAATTAAGTTCACACAGACCCTATACTACTTATAAATAACTTATCTATTCCACTCTTTAACCCTAATAAAGCAAAGCATAATACACTGAAGTCAACTGAATAGTTTTTTCATTAATTTCTTATTTAACGGGGTTCATGACAAATAAATAATGGGCAACATGGCAAATGGTTCAGCTACAACTGTTGTCTCCAATATTTATATTCAGCTCTTTATAAAAGTGCTTGCACTGACCATAAAAAAAGAACAAATACAACTTTACAGGAATACTTTGACATATAAAAAACAGGATCAAATTTGCTATCAAGAGATTTACATTAAAAATTAGAAGTAGGTTCTTTACAACTACAGGAGAAAAATGTAATTCATCTTAACATGGACCACAATGAATCTATGAAAAGCTTGTAGGATACTGTTGTCAGGATCCCAGGAACCCTTCTCTTTTGCTTCCTAGAATCTTTCAACCATTTTTTATAATACTGTTTTACCAAACAAGTCACTAAAATCAACATTATATAATTCCTTGCTTATTGTCTTGCTATTTCCCAAGTATAGTGTAAAATAAAAGCAAAGTACAGAAACCCATCACATTAATCACAGTCCCCGACGTGTAGAAGCACTCTTTATAAAAGTTGCACCAATTATTATTAAAATAAACCTTTCATAAATATATGTATTAATGTGCTGTCCTCAGCTGACTGCACAGATGTGATGAGTTAATTTTTTTTTAATACGCAATAAATATAATCATGATTATTCTAAAGCAGAGTAGTCATTTTGGGTGTTTTTCAAGACTACAGCAACATTTGGTTTACCAAATCTTATGATACTGGACAAGGTAAGACAGGAAAAAAACCATGAGCATATACAATCATAAAAAGGAAGCATTACCTTAAAAGTGGACTGACTAATGTGGGCTGTGCTACTTTTCTATATTTGGAATGTAATGCTAAACTCAATCATCTGTGGAAAACTCACTCTGGTGCAGGTAGAAATATATCAGATTTGTCTAAGTTTGAAATCACTAAAACAAAACTGCACAAGCACAGCACAAACAAAAACATACAGCCCTAGGATCACAAACTCAAAGCCAGAGAGCATTTTTACATACCACTTTTACACAGCATTAGAGCTGAGATACCAAGGCTTGCAGGTCATGCTTACTCTTGTAGCTCAGTCCTATCCTTCCCAAATAGGAAAGGAAAGTTTCGGTAGCACTGTCGACCCACACAAGATGATTTGCATAAAATCACAAGCGTATCGAAGAGCTGGGCATTTCTTACATCCACACAGGCACACACACAGCATGGGATTCAACTGAGCACCCAGTGGGGAGAGACCCCTGTGCACTTCTACAGGTACTACTATAACTACATACACGACAATGTCAAATAAATCTGAGTTATTTCATTCATATACAGTCCAAACACAAAGTGCCAGCTGAGATCCAACGCTGCACCTCCTGTTCTCCAGAAATCCACACAGTTGAGCCTGAAGCAGGGTCACCTTCCTTAAGCCCCACCTAAGCTCAGACTACATCTGAGTAGAGCTATGCAGATCTGATTTCACACCATTCTCCAAAACACATTGTCTGTGCTTTTTCCCCAAGTCAAGTCATTCAGAGAGAGAGAAGCTCCCCTACAGTCACCTATGGATAGAGCTGCACTGTACCACAGTGAAATAAATGGCTTTTTGCTACCACTACCTTTAAGTTTTCAACACATTTCTTTCTGAAGTTACACGTACCACCTTCACAGATTTGGCAAAACAGTGCCTATTCTATTAGCACTCCCTAGCAAAGGATGAAACATCATTTCACTTCAGGATGCCACTAAGAACAGAAATCCACACAGAATGCCCTATTTGCATTCGCAGAGCACAAAAAAAGTTTAGCAACTCTGATGCTTACCTGTTCTCAAGCAGGCAGTTCAACACCCATGGGTGATAATGATTTAATATGCTTAAATTCTTAAATGCCTAAATTCTTTAAATATCCCCCATGCATACATGGGGGATATTTAAAGAAAAGACATTTCAAATGAAATTTGAAAATAAAATATCTATTTTATCACACAGATTTTTATTTTATAGGAAAACCGTCAAAGCTTACTGTGAATGGAAGCAACTCTGATTCTGTTATGTACAACACATGTTCTTAAAACTCAAGTGTTCTCCACCAAGTTCAGCTCAGTAAAGTAAGAAAACAAAACATAAATTCAACCCTAAACTAAATTATAAGGTAGTTAGTTTCCATTTAGAAGTTCTTTACAAATTTCCATTCATAAAATGGGCACTAAGGGAAAAAAACAAAACAAGAAAACAGCCCAAGGGAATAAGAATGAAAGCTATGAATTTTCTTCCAAAATATGAAACAGTAACATGAACAGCATTAACTGGGAAAACCAGGAGAGGTTGTGACAGTTTCTTTATTGCTTCTTTCTTGCAATGCAGCTTACTTAAGTTTATAATTGGAATCCTTTATATACATACACTATTTATAAATTCTGTGTATCCTGGGTATAATACATAAGCAATACAGAGGTTTCTTTGCACTTTTCCTTGTATTGATGCATTTCCAGTAAAATATATAGCAATTTAAAGAAGCTTCTGAAGCTTACTCATATGGTACATGTAGCCCAGTTATGCATGGTATGGGCACGAAAATAGAGTATTCTGACCTTTTGAAACTTGAAGTCATTGTGCTACAAAGTTTCAATCTCAGGACCAATTTACAATATATTTCCTTTTCTGATTTTTTACTTTAAGCACTTAAGTGACATTGGACTGTGCTACATATTTTCCAGTCATAGTTTATTTTGCTTTCAATTTTTTTATTCATTTATTTTAATTTAATTTATTTAAATTCAATCTCAAACAAATAAGCAACATCACTACATTTAATGAAATGAGAATTAGCTTCAACTTCAATAATAATTAAAAAAAACGAATGGTGGGAGAAGAAAACTTACCTCTCCGTGATTGAAAAAGAAACACAACACAGTAACAAGGCCTCCTAGACGACTCCCACTGTGAAAAGAAGAAAAATAGATACAACAGAATCTTATTATGGTCAATCTTGCTTCAAAAATGTAAAGCAGCACTTGTGTACAGCTAAGTTTATTGGGGGCAAGGGAGGAAAGCTTTCAAACAGCAAGGGAAGGCAATCAACAGAGTACATACAATATTAAAACACTAGTTAGTCAGACAGTGTTTATTCCAGAGCAAACCAGTCCTTCATACATCAACTCTTTTTTGCAGAACACCAATTTTAACATTAATAACTTGGAAAACAGTTATTTCACTGCTCACAAATTTTGGTTTAGATCATTACATCCGGTGCTTTTAAAAACCAGGTAATATAAATGCAGTACTTCTTCCCTAAGATGCTGAGCAGTAAATTTCAGAATCTGCATGCTCAATCACCCAACAGGAAATTTTGGTCTGGATCTAAAGAATAATTTAGGGTGATCAAATCAAGCACATTCAAAAAACATACTTAAAAATTAACTCACTATATGGTCAATGCAAGATACAATTAAATTTTTATGTGAAATACTGCAATGTTAACATGAGAAAGTTTTAAAGCCCTTGACTTAAGTATTTTTTACATTTCCATATCAATCAAATTCACCTAATGAATAAATAGCAAAAGTAAACCCAAAGATATTACTTAGATTTTTCCCATTTCAACAGAGCAATAGAAAAGGCTCCTATTTGTTTGAACAGATTTGTAATTACTCAAGTTACGTGATATAATGCAAAGAACATTTTTGTGCATAGAAGTTCACTACTACTCTGAAATGACAGATGATACCATTTTTGCTACTAAACAAAAGCAGCAGCCAGCTGTTAAGATTCTTAAAAAAACCCAAACCAAACAACAACAAAAAAATCAACCACACACAAAAAAACGCCAACCAACAAAAACCCCTTCAAATCCTCTCAGATCCTTCACCCATCACTAATATTCAAGTCAAACAGAATCAGTACGTTCTGGGTACAAAATCTGAGGATTAAAGACAACGAGTGCTAAAACAATCTCCAGGAATTGTGCATTCTTGCACATAAAATTCAACCTTACATCCCACAAATTTGAAAAGCTTCAACACTAAAATGCAAAATAACAATAAGAACATGATTAACATTAAAAATGTTAGCCCTAGAAACAAAACAAAAATTTGACAAAAAAACACCTCAAACCAGAAACAAAACTCAAGGTCTATGCTTTCTAAAGAAAGTAGTGAGAAATAAAGACCTCACTGATTTTTCAATTACATTCATATAAAAAATGTGAATTACTGTATAACTCCCTTACGAGAAATATTACAAGTTATGACACAAATACTCTAAGTTTACCTACTTCCTCAAAACATGCACTAGGCAACTTCCTGTTTTTACTGACAGTGTCTGCCCTGGGCTATTCCTTATTTTAACTATCAGCACATGCTTGAGAGAGGGAAAGAAGAAAACCCATGACAATGAAGCCAGAAAATGATTGAGGGAGAAAACTAATCATATCTCTCAGAGGAAAATATAGCTGCCTTTCACTTTTTCACAAAACCAACACATAAAAACATGTAAACAGAAAACGTATTTCCACTTCTGCTTTTCTGCTGAATGTGGAATCTATTTTTGTATGAAAGTGTATTACAGCTCCTGAAATGTAAGGACAGATACTGAAAACACAAATTTATAGAAAAAGGGAAGTGCATACAATTTGTCCAAAAGAATTCATTATGTCAAAAAATGTTCTGCCCTCTCAGTTAAGTTACAATGGAAATACATGCAAATATGACTTGAAGCAAAGTACTGGGAAAACCCCAGTCTTGGTTAAAAGTACACCATCATTCAACTTGTGTTTAAAAATGAGTTACAGTGATAATTTTAAGAGCAGAAATATGTCAAAAGGTGCTTAAAACACATACAGCATCTAGTTTTATCCACAACCCAGTGGTATCAATGAGATACACCTCAATAAAATTTTCCACTTTTTTTTCCAGCAGCATCATCGTTTTAAGCAAAAAGCTTCTCCATTTCAGTAATTTTTACTGACAATGTATATGTAAAAAAAAGCACTACTGCTGCACAAACAATCAATATCCCATAAAAATATCTTTACATTCACTTTTTCAAATTTTGTCGAAAAACTGACAGCTAATACCAATTAAATCGCCCAGTCTCAACTGCCTTACCTGAGGTATGTACCGTATATGAAGAACAGTGACATCATGAACCCATTCAACAGAAAAATCACAGCAACATAAAAGGAAGCAGGGTCTCCCAACCCTAACAAAAAACAGTTAATATATGTTGTCAAATACAGAAGAAAGGCCATATTGGTTATAAAGCAGGATACAATTAGTATACTATCTTAATATACCTATATTATATATAAACTATCAGTATAGTATCTCAGTGTATCTAGAGAAAGAGACAATTAAAAAAAAGTAGATGTCATTAAGACTATTGTGAAGATTCAAGCAGGACACCACAGCTTTAAAAAAAACAGGAAGAGTAGGAGCAGACATAACATTGGGGTAGTGAGTGACAGAATAAGGCAAGAGGGATGCATTAACTGCAGAGAAAAACCTGTGAGATTTAGAAGGTAGAAGTACTGCTAAGAATATTCTCTAGACTATATTTTTATTTCATAGAGCTTTTTAGACCAGGTTTGTTAATCCTAGGCTCTCATTTCCCATCTCTTGCAGGAGTATATCCATCTTTAAACATATCACACACAATACTCTTTGCTTTCTTTGTTTCATTATCAGTCAAGATATTTTCCAGTAATGCAAGTCTTTTAATTTATTCATTAACAGACACTCCTGTGCTCGCTCTTCTGCTGTTATTCTCTTTCCCACTACTTCTTTAAACCCTCCTGGCTCTAATCATTTCAGCAATACAGCATAAAAAGCCTTATTCATTAAAGTGAATGGTAGCAAAACTTCAGTTTCATATGCAGAACTGATTATTCCCCACTGTTGAAAATACAGCAAGACAGTTTTCTCAAGTAAGATGATGATATGCTCATGAAACACAGTACTCTCAATAGCTGATGCTTCTGTTGGTTTTGTTTTTATGAAAAACAGGAATGAAAGTAAGTGCTTCTTACAAAATTAGAGAAAGTGAACCATTCAAGCTCTGAAGTTCTTACAGCCTTTGTGCAAAGGAAAAAATACTGCCCTGTCATCACACAAAGGCATTCTAAATGATAAAATGAAACAACTTCACAAACTACCATCTATTATTCAGCTTGAACTGACTGTAGAACACTTTGAAAGCACTTCTTGGTAAGGTACTTTTATTGTTTAATACTTACTTGACAAGCCAATATTTCAAACATGGGAAAAAAAGTAGCAGTGTCCTTGCTTTGGTGTCAAAATCAAGGTATAAGGTTGAAATTCTTATGCTGAATAGTAGCTCATGAGAGGAAGAAGATTCTTCTCAGCAGCATCACTAAGTAAGATTTCTCTAAAAAATCTCCAAAATTGAGGGAGGAAATTTTGAAACATAGGAACTTGGAATATATTTGGGATCATTCAGAAGCTACAAAAATTAATGCATGTACAGTAGGCTTCCAATTACACTTAGGACACCTTATTCTGCGTAACCATCCAACATTATGAAGGCTCAGACCGTAACTGTTAAGTTTTGAAGACCAGGACAAGAATTCAATCTAGGCAGGAGGAGTTATCTAATAAGCAAAACCCACATTTTTCACCCTTAGTAACACCAGAATATTTATTATTTCTGAAATACATAAAGCCACAATTGTATCATGGAGAAACCATGATAAACCACAATTTACCTTCACAGCTTTCAACAGGACTAAGCCCTTTTCCTCTGTTTACAGTCCAACACGTCTTTGTTGGTACACCAAGGAAATCCATAATGGTGGTATAAATGCGGTACCAGCTGGCAAGGACCACCTAGGGGGAAAACAGGATTAGAAGTTTCTGCCCAGAGTAACCTCTCATGACAGCTGGCCCTCATCCAGGCTCATTTTCAAACTCAGGATTTATCTCAGCACTTTTGACCACAATTTCCTAGAGGCATCTAACAGACCTCATTAACAGACTAAAATTATGCCTACTGATACTTAGATGCTTTGTAACAGAAATAATTTCATGCATCAAGCTGCAATATTCAGAAAAAAAATCCCTACATATTGCATTGTCTGGAAGGTTCCTCATTTGAGTATTTTGTTTATCAGATACTAAAATCACAGATGCTGTTGACAGAGGACAGTTGACCAAACAGAACCCATTCAAGCTAATTAATTTTTTTCCACCTCACAAGAATATTAGTGGACCAAATCTTTAGGATTTTAGTCTGTTAAATTTTGATAGGTTAATTTTAAGCATGCATTACAAAGGACTTCCAGAGGCAATGTAAGAGAGCACTTCCATTTTCCATGCAAATGCTGTGATGTTCTTATAACAACAACTCAATTAAATCTCAACACCTGACAAGAAAACATCAGTACTTTACAACAGCAAAAATGAGAACTCATCTTACAGCAAAGTCATTAGTTAATAACATTACCAGGCTATTCTGTCAGGATATAACTGACTTTATAGAGTTCATAAATGACTAATGTGGCCATTCCAGTTGAGCTGCTTTGAAAGTTATAACCCAGGGGTTCCCAGACTGACAATATGTTTCACCACTGCAGTATTACCTGCCTCTGCCCTGTGTCAGAGAGATCATATATAAGAAAGATGATTCTCTCTTCTTGTTCCTCATACAATTAATAAAACTCTTTATGTCACTTCTATCTTCAAGAAGGGCAAGAAAGAAAAACAGACAACGCATGTAAGAATGTGATGGAGTAAATCCTCCTGGAGAACACTTTCAAATATACAAAGGACAAAAAAGGGATTTGAAGCAATCAGCATGGATTTACAAAGGTGAAATCACACCTGCCCGGCTTTACAACCTTCTGAGATGACTGTCTTGATAGATAAGGAGACAACTGTGGATATTTTTTGATTTGGTGCCAATCTGTTCTACATCTTAAGATTAGATGATGGCACAAGGAACATCCTCAGCAAATCTGCAGGATAAACAGTGGAAGGAGTGACTGATTCTTGTGCTGCCATTCAGAGGGACATCAAAAGGCAGGAGAAATGGGCCAACAGGAATCTTCCCAACAAGGAAATGCAAAGTCCTGCACTGGGGATGAACACCACTGTGCACCAGTACAGTTGGAAGCTGACCACCTAGAAAGCAGTTTTGCCAAAAAGGACCTCTGAGTCCTGATAGACAATTTACACTTGAGCCAGCAACAAGCCCTTGATGCAAAAAGGACAAATATATCATCAGCTGTATGTCACCAGGACAGGAAAGGCGACACTTCCCCTCCACTCAGCACTGCTAAGACTATTTGCAGTGCTGAGCCTAGTTCTGGGCTACCCAAGGCAAGGACGACATAGAATAAAGATGACTGAGACAGACTCTTTTTGGTTGATGAGAGAAGAGACAATGAGCACAAATTCAAATACAGGAAATTCCACTTATAAATAGGAAAAAAAACTTTTTTAATTTGGGAGTGGTCAAACACTGGAACAATCTGCACAGAGACGGAGTATATTCAAATTGAAACTGGAGATGACCCTGAGCAACCTGCTCTACTTCACCCTGGTTTGAGCAGTGTTGAGACTAGAAGACCTTCAGACAGCTCTTCCAATCTCAACTGTTCTGGGATTCTAAAATTCATTAATTTTTAATACCAAGGCTCCAATCATCATGGCTCACTTAATCTGTGGCCTTCACACCCTCGCAATGTAAATTCTGTATATTTAAATTATAACTAACTACCTCTTCCTAGACCAAGACCAAGTTGGACCACAGTGATGTTTCTGGCATTTCTACTATTCTGTATCAGATAAGGCAGTAAATGCAGAACCTGGAGAATAAAAGCCTAGCTTTCAGACCCAGGAGTGCTCTGTGGACAAGGCCAGTCCTTTGCTGCAAAAGAACATGTAGAAAAGTCAAGCCCTTTCACTAGTCGCCTTTGAGTGTGCACTTTAAAGCCAACTACACAGATCTTTGCAACACACTCCTCATTTCAACTCACATCTTCATTATCACCACCACACACAGAAATATCAACTGTTCCATAACAATGAGCATCCAGAGAGCAAACTCAACACATTATCTCTCTACCACAGAAACTAACACATTATCTCTCTGCCATTTTTAATCAGAAATGAAAACACTACAATTACTAGAACAACCTGACTATGGAGCAAATACTTGGAAAATCAACTTTGTTTGGATTATAACACTGTATAGCTACAAGGACTACCTTGTAGCTTTCAATAGTTTTTTTACTGCTTATACGTATAATTTACATAAATAATGTATTGATTGCTACAGACTCATTTTACTTTTTTTTTTTGAAGTTTTTAAGGCTAGTACTGGCTGTACATGCAAGAGAATTGTTTTACTTTTCTTAATTAATTTAACATCCTATTTAGCAATGGGATTTCCAGATTGATTTTGATTGATTTAATTTTAATGTCCACTAAACAAACAAACATTTTATTAGAATTCAGCCTTAGTGCTGCTAATGGGCTGAAAGACCTGGAAAGATCCCAAAATATCAAACAGGAAATGAAACACTTTCAGGAAGCATGACTGGATACTGAGCATCTGAAGGAAAAATTTTACTGCCAACGAATAAATCCACAAGCATCTTCTCACCACCAAGCCCCATTACAATAGTAAGAAAATTCTATAAATTTGGACGACATATTTCAAATGTCAAGTTGCACCTACTGACAGTTTTAGAAATACAGTTATGTGGAAATAGGAGTAACTCAAGAAATACACTTAAAAAAACCCCCAAAGCACTATTTACAGGAAGGCTAGACATTAAGCAGTAAATGACTGAAAGGAGGAGACTATTTGTCTGCTTTGCATGCCCACACAGGTACAGAAAAGATGAATGAATTTATACCTTATCACCAATTTCTGTGAGCCAGTATAATCCTAGAAAACTGAATGAACAGACAAAACTACACATTTTACACTGTAATCAACCTAGCGTTCTTACAGAATGTCAGCCACCATATCTGATTGTTCTTGTTTTGATTTCATAATCTAATTTACTTAGTCATCTTTCAGAATTATATTGGTGAGTCTTTAAGAATAAGTTCATTTGATCAGTAATCTTTGATTTTTGAAAGTCAGACCATATCTGAAGTCAATAAATCTTTGTCACCTAAAGGAAATAACTCTTTTAGTATTCAAATGATGTTCACAATGAGGCATTTCTAGAACTGAATTGCAATCCCTCTGGAGTTAGAAAAAAAATTCCAAGCAAACCCTAAACAAGTGACAAGGCAACAAAAAGTGCTCATCTATATAGCATTTAGTTCTTCCAGAGCAAGGACTTAAGAAGCAAATGAAACCACTACGTGCAACTTGTACAAATACATGCACACCAAGAACTCTTACACACACAGCTCCTGAAAGCAGCTGTGCTCCAATAGAGCAGGAGAATGAGTATAAAAGCCAGTACCCAACAATCACAGCCATTATTAGTTGGTTCTCATAAAAATAAACCGCTGCTGACACATGAAATTACAGAAATGTACACTAACCAAAGGAATCTTCTCTTTGCAAAATGCTTGAGACATATTGGCAAAACCTTAAGAGACAGAAACCTCAACATTTCTATACTTTAAACACATGTTCTTTTTACTGACAAAAAAGCAGAGTAGGAATGTGATGTAACCAGGTAACAAGTCCAACATTAAGTATGTACAAATCAACAGCAGTTAGTCCTCCACAGAGGAATTTCCTTTGCAACATCTAAGTAAACTATTACCACTCATGGATTTTCACAGCCACTGTGAACTGTGATGTGCTTAGTTCTTCAGTTTTGTGTGTCCTACACAAAATGGAAAACAACCTCTTGCAACCTGTATCACTGCAGTCACTATTGTCACTACTGATACTTCATATGTCTTATTTCCTGAAATACCTAATGTCAGCAAGCTACCTGCTTTCAGGGAAAAGAACAAAAAAAGGCAAGAAGTATAGAATTGGTCTGCAACTTTTGGGCACATAAGACTAAGATCTAGAAAGCTTTCATAGTTGACTGAAAATACTTGGAAGTTGGAAAATTGATCACAGTGTATGAAGTAACTTTCTCATTTGAAATCTGGAACTGAAATACAGTATTTAAGCAACACTTCATTAGTCACTGTATCTTTACAAACACATTTTCCAGAGTAACTTTTACAAATTTGTAGTCAAAGCTAAAACAACCAAAGATTTGCAGAAGGTATTATATTTAAAACATCACTCACCTCTGGGTAGAGATTGAACCTTTGTAAGGTGTTAATCACTAAAGGATATTCAGTTAGTCTGTCATTCATAATTGCGCATACTCCACTCCAAAATGATGGTGCCTCAATAATGATCTTGAAGTACGAATAATAAAGACCCTATAGGAGAACAGATTTATTATTTACAATTAAAAAATGTCACATCCACTTCAGGAACCACTACATACAAGCTTCATTTTTAAACAAATTTTGTAATGTAACAAACAGGACAGGCTGACTGAAGATGACTATCCCGTTTTCCAAATCTCTTCTATTACTGCCACCAAAAAAAGCAATGTGGGTTTCCTTACACTTTGTTTCATAGCATACCTGGCAATCTCTCATTTGGGCTGGTAACTATGCATTACATAGTGCTTCACAATTCTCAAAATAAAAGCAGACAAAAGGTGTGTGTGGGGGTGTGCATATATATATATATGCCAACATATATTAATTGAAAAAATATTTAGAAAAAAAAGGCTGCATAAGAAGACTGTAACTGAAAGCAAGGTATAAGGTACTAGCAGTTTTGTATTTTGGGTCCTCCGGAACCATACTTTTAGATTATATTTTAAGTGAACTACGAAGTGATACATTCATAGGAATCAACTGCAAGTCACACAAATACTCTGCGCATAAAAGTGTAATGCACAGCAGTTGTAAGAGATCAATATGTATTCTTATGCAGAATATATTAAGAAATTTTGGAAAGCACGTGATCAGATTACAGACAGAAGTTTTCCAAACACTGAAACATAACCTAACCATTTCCGTGCGAAAAGCCATTTCTCTTTCTAGTGTTGACAAGTGAGAAAAATGACGGTCGTTTTCAAAAAGAGTTGTTATGTGACACCTGCCAAAAAATAGTAACAATTAAAATGGAATAAAGAGGTTTAGAATATATACTAAGTCACAGATACCACAGAACATTCAATGAATACCCAAAGTTTACTTACAAACTGCTCTTGTAATTTATTCATATATTATACCAATATCCTCATCTATTCAGATAATTTTAAATTGCAAAGTATGAACAAAAAGTATTTATTAAATTCTACTATGGCATTAGCAATGATACTATAACACTATATATTATATATAAAACAGTAATGTATTTTAATTTAAGTGCAGACACTTAAGGATTAAGCACCAATTTTTCACCTGAAAAGCAGGCTTCATTTCTCTGAACAGGCTTAAGAAACCTTTCAAGTCAGCTTCACAAGAACAGAATTATTCAGTTCAACAACAATTTAGTCTTGAAATTTCTAAATATAAATTATCCCAATATCTTCTCTAAAAAATAACTAAAAATTATATTTTTATTATTTTAAAATACCATATTACTCTGAAGCAATAAATTTAACCTTACCAATGTAGGACTCCTGCAAAAACAGCTGTAAAGGAAACAAAATGTGCAAAGTTACTCAAATATTTAAGTAACTGAACATGAAATCGTGTTCACTGTAGTAATTGCAGTACTACTACAGAGATGCACAGAAGGTACTCAAGATCCCAGCAAACAGAAGAATTGGAACATCTCAATTAACCTCCACAGCCAGGTCTTTGAAAATTTTCTGTGGTATTCAGCACTAGGCAACATTTCCACCTACATCTTGCATCATTCAAGCTGACCCACCAGCATTTAATGCACACACTTCAGTTATCAATAACAAAACTTAATTACAAGCATTTCTTCTGAATAGGCATAAATATTTTTAGAATTTTTATGATGCCTCATGTGACTGTTCGCTCAACTCCTGCTCAGATTTTCACTGACTCATGCTAAGCCCTGAAGCCCACTACGAGCGGCACTGCTAGGTCAAAGCCAGGGCGAGCAACAGGCAGAACCTGGTGGCCTGACAGGGCTTAAAGTCACTCTGCAGCCATTATCACCTGCAGCCTGTTGTCTCCTGCAGCCATCCCCTGCACCTCCTGGTGTGATTGTCTGGCTGCTTCTTCACAATCTGCTAACTCATGGAAACGCTACAGACCAAACTTTCAAGCTTTTAAGTGAAAACACAAGCTTAGCAAAAAAGTTTCTGAAGCAGGTCCAGCAACAGCTGGACTCCTGAGGCTTTTATGCTTCACAGGTGATACAGCATCACGATGAAAAAGGAAGGATGAACACTCCCACCATCACCTATGTAATTATTTTGTGAAGAGGTGCACAGGTTAGAAGTTTCAAGTTGAGCTATGAACTAGAGAACTTGTGAGTTCAAAACCTCATGCCTTAAATGACGATTTTATTAATTCCTCTAGAGTAGCCTGTACAAAGTGGACTGGCGCTTGTTTGTCATGTTTGTTTTCCTTCCTAACTCATAAAATAAATTTTAATTTACAGAGCACACTGTGCTGCAAATACAAGAAATCCAAATGGACCATGGCAACCAACAGAAATCTAATTGTAATTAGACTGTAATTGCTAAAAAATTATAGACTCTGCACACAATTAGGTTCCATTTGTCCATTTGAAGACTATCTGCACTGCTGCCATGTAGATACAGAACAAGAGAGGTAGTCTGAGGGACAAAGGGAAGAGACAAATGCTGATAAAGCAGCGGGTTAACAGTCTACATCTCTGACCTCTTGAGCATGACAAGATCCAGAGAGAGCAGGAACCGCTCCATTTCGCTTGGGCAGCGCTGACAACAAATGCAGCTTACTACAGAAGCAAAGCCTGCATGAGTGAGGGATAATGGGAAGGCATTTAGAGGGACCACACTGCTCCTCCTAGACTGAAGGTGTCTCAGTTGCCCTCTAGGCTTTCTGCCAAGATCTGGCAGACTTTGTCTTTAATCCATGAAAATCTTTATGGTTAATGAAGAGCCCTTTTACTCACATAGTATGGAGCAGAAAGTGGAGGGGACAACCACTTGCCCTGCTTAGACTCAGCTGTGGCCAGAAAGGTGCTGAGCACTGTCCCTCTCCAGGGTGCTGACTAGCACACACCTTCCCTTGTGACACTGCTGTTGCCTCTCAAGATGTGGAATTAGTCAAGTTGTTTGGACATTGGTAAAACACACAGCAATGCCTGCATGCTGATGCAGAATATAGTCTGAGTGTTAGGAAATGTACACTTGTTCAGGCTGCATGTTACAAGACTAGGGTTGTCTGTTTCTGGAAAGCAGCAGGGATAAGAGAAAGAAAAACACCTTTGAAAACCGACTAAATTTATGTGGAATGGGAGTGAACTTACTGTACACTTCATGCTCTAGTACATTTACCCAATATATATATTCCATATATATACATATATATATTTCACATATTCCTCCAACACAGAGCCTGGAAGTGCTGCTGTTGCTGACAGTACTTGTTATCATGGTCACAACAAGGTTCCTAACTGTAGCATGTTGCATTATGACCTAATTTTAAAATTTGAGTTTTATATGTGAAGAGATCCAACGTAAAGCTGGGTAAGACAAAAAATAAAAATAAAATTTAAAAAACCCAAAAGCAAAACAAAACAAATTACCACCAAAAAAAAACCCACAAAAAAACTACCTAAAAGAATTTTTTCTAAACTAGCTGCTGGTACAATTTAACAACATTGACCTCAAGCTATACACTTCACACAGAAGGTGAGGTGGTACTACTCCACACTGAAACTTCCCTCAGAGTTTTACAGCTCCACTTCCATCACTGAAATAGGTTTTTCAAAGACAAGACTGGACTCAGACAACTGGGTTCCAGTTAGAAAATGAAGTCCTCAATCTTTCACTTAAAACTTCACCTTTTTGTATACTTCCTAGAAAAAAAATCACCAAAATTGCTTGGTGTAAGCAGAACTTAATATTTTAGGAAAGGTTCAGGAGCTGCAGGAGTTATTTTTATACTAAGGACATTTGCATTAGTTCTCATGGAAGCTGCAAATGTCTGTTTCAGAAGAGCAGATATTGATATGACATGGAATTCCAGGTAAGCACATTAGTTTTATCAGCAATGCAGCAAACCATATTCCATACAAAAAAACATGTTTTGCAGCAATTGTATGGAAAGAAACAGAGCAGCCCATACCTTCCTTAGGTATTGCTTATTGAGTAATAGTTACACATGTGCACAAGGCATTATTTCATTTCTCAGCAACATTCCCAGGATTCCCAGTAAGATTAAATGCTGAAATACTTTTTCATATACACACACACCAGCTATAAAAAAATAACAATTTTAAGACACATCACGTTAGGTAAAAATATACAGTAAAGTCCAATACATATTAGTTACCAGTACTGTTCACTAACTCAAATTCATGTGGTTCCAAATAAGGCAAATATGCAATATTTTATTGATGCAAATAAATTATCTATTATTATGGAAATTACATTTCACATCCAGACATACCACTTACTTCATAGAGGAAACAATGTCTCTAAATCTGATTCTTCCCTTCAGTAAATGTTTTATTGAAAGTCAATGCAATAAGTGTAAATACATTCACAGTTATTTTGGAGAATTTCATATACATTTTCACAATATTGTTCTATTATAAGTACAAAGTGAAGACCTTCCATAATCACATAGCAATTAATGTTAATTACTCATATTTTAAGAGACAATGGGCTTAATTCACAGACTTCCACGCTAAGTCCAAATCAGCATTTTTCAACAGAATGCATTAAGGCAGTTTCTGATGGAAAACACGCAGCTCAGCTCTGTTCAATTACCACCCTTTGATCTCATTAGTGTCCTTACTGGAGAGGGAATGAAGGAGGGAACAGGAAGGGAATTCTATAGTCCTAATGCTACAGACACTTACACAGCTACTATGTACTTGAACTTGCAGATGCCATTTTCTCACCCAGCCTAAGAAGCCCTAAAAGCAAAGCATATGATAAGATTTTTGCAGACTAGGGCTATTATGCAAAATCTGATAGATTTCCTATTTTTGCCTGTGTGCTATTCTAAGAAAAGCAGTATGAATGGCATATTAAAAGGATTCTAATTCTGGAAATTAAATACTGAAGAATACAGCCATTCTTTGGCTTTATTTACCAAGAGAACAACAAATTTTGAGACGCTATAATCCAACAGGATGTGAAGGGTGATTCATATTTTGCAAATATCCACAAAGTGACCAGGTAGGAATACAGCAGAACTGGAAACAATGAGGAACCTGCAAGCATTGACTACTTCTGCAGCTTAGTCAAGTTGTTATATTTTGAGAATCTGTGCAATATAATAAGAATGTCTTAAGGAATAAGGCCTCAAGTCATTATTGAAAAAACCAAACAATATAATAGGGTGAAGTGTTGTATAAGAACATCCTTGAAAGTCTGACAACTTTACTGCTGCACATAAATTGGAGATAATTTCTAAGAGGAAAAAAATTCACACTCTATACTTAAACTAGCTCCAGCTGTGGGAGCCTTTGTTTTTAAAATATGGGCCTTAAATCTTAAGCAGAGCAACAACAAAAATTGAAATTCCACTAAATTTAATCAAAACTCACTATTTCATATTTAGTATACGTACATTGTTTGCTACTGCAAATACTGTACCCTAGTACATACTTTGCTATTAAGGTTTTACTCCAATTGCAAAAAACCTCCCCAAAATATTTAATAGGTTATCTGGGTTTCATGGACAAATTCAAATTCCAGAAATTATAAAGCTCTCTCCCTAATCTGCTCTCAAATTTCAATCACAGGAAAGTATTTTTCAATTCTGACCATCATTTTAGCATTTCTATGTTATTTAAGTAACTATGAGTCTAGAAAATGCTGAATAAACAGATGTAAGTAAAGCAATTCAGAAACACTTTATTCATTAATTAGTTTGTAAGCTAAGGGCTGTTTCCCTGCTACTACTTTGCAATGTAATCCATCAAACTGAAGAAACTCCCTCTGGCAACCAGGACTACTGGTGATGTGATTAACAGTACCAGCATCTTTGGAATACCCTGAACGTCTTTACTAAAATACCTTTCAGGGTATATCTAATGGTGCATCTGACAAATATGCTATTAACATTTGTTAACTTTAGGAATGCATCTCTTTGCAAACACTCTAGGTTCTTTTCAAGACTTTTGTCATTAGCCATTGCATTATTTACTCAAAAATATTCCCAAAGATAATAACATCCCAATTTACATCCGTCTACAACTGTATGTTCCACCCATAATTCTTCCCAAACAAGCTGTTGCGATTACATTACTTAATAGGAGTTGCTGCCTTTTTATTCTTTTTTCCTAGAAATTAATGACTGGATAGGTGAAACCCATAAATATCTGGAAAATTTTTTCCTATAAATGTTGTGATAACACATCAACTGCTACAGTTAACAGCTTTACAGAAGTTACCAGGTAGGTAACTTCTATTTCCTGTTATTTCCTGTCCCTTTTCAACATCAGCTATGCTTCTTTTCTTTTTCCAAGTTGTATTTTGAAATATATTTTGACACAATTTACAATTCCAGAGAAAGAAAGGTAAAAATATCAATATTCCCCCCCCCCACCATGTATTCCTTCTACTTACCCAGAAGGAATGTGAGCCATATTTTGCTATCAGCTTTTGTGATAAAGGCCTTTCTGTCGACGACAAATACTGCCAAAAGAACACAAGCACCTTAAGCATCACTTAAGCGCAGCGTCTGTAAAAGGCAATCTGAGCTCTGCAACATTAATTTTATGTAAAAATCTTGACTAGACCTCAAAAATGCTGAAAGAAACTTCATACTGCAAGTTCATAACTACAAATAAAAGCTTTAAACATCACAGAGAGACTACTAAGGTGACTATATAAATCATCATGTTTTTAATTTCTGAAATAATTTTTACAGACTAACTTGCCAAAAGAGAATTTCTACACAGCTATGTTACTGGCAAATTTGCTCAAGCAGAAAGTCAGACTTCCAAAGAATACCCTACCGTCCATGCTTTCCAGCAGAAATAAGCTGGTCATGCCAGCACCGCAAGCTGCGACAGTCACCACCACCAGACAGACTGTTTTAACAAGAGTTAGTTACACAAATAGCACGTTCCCCCACTTCTCCAAAGGATGCTGAAGTGGTAAAAAGCCCTTTCCCCTTCCCTTGCTCCGTTTCTCGCCGATCCCCGTGTGGGTTTTGTCAGCTTGTCTCTCTCTTTACCGTCCCCGCGCTGTGACAGGCTGGAGCATGGGCCCGGGCAGAGCGGGAGCGCGACCTCGCCGCCACTGCCCCGGGCAGCGCCAGACACCGCCCGCCGCCTCCCTTCCTCTTTCCCCCCGCAAGAGGGACCTTCCCGCCCGCCGGACCCCGATCGCTGCTTCCCGGGAAAAGACGTCCCGGCGCCCCCTTCCCCGGCACCGGCCACCCCGTTCCACGGGGCAAGGGTACCGCCACTTGCCGGAAAGAGGGACGACACGCGGCGCTCAGCCCCACCGCACTTCCCCCGGGCGGAAGGGCTGGATCCCATCCCAGCGGGGGCAGAGGGAGCGGGGAGGGGGCAGGGTTCGGGGCAAGAGCCTCACCTCGGAGCCGGTCACCGCAGAGGCGCAGGAGACTCAGGGGGCCGCGGCCCAGCACGTCCCGCTCCCCGTCCGCCTCGGGCCCCTCCCGGTAGGGTCCCCGGGGGTCGCCCCTGGCTCCCCGCCGGCCGCCGCCTCCCTTCCGCATGGCGCGGGCCCCGCCGGAGCACTGCCTGCCGGGCGAGTGCGGCCNCGGCTTGCCGGGCGGGGGGGCGCGGGGGCGCCGGCTGGGGCGGGCGCCCGGCGACTGCTGCTGGTGCTGCTGCTGCTGCCCGGGCTTGAGCGGCGGCGACTCTTTGTTCCTGCCTCGGCTCGGGACGACCATNCGAGAGCGGGGTTCTTCCCGCTCACTCCTTCCCTCTCCTTTCTGAGGGGCGGCCCGGCCTGCCCCCCGCGTTGCTGCGGCCTCGTCCTCCGACACCTCTTGGTGTTTCGCTCAGTTGCATTTCCCGTTCCCGTCCGTTCAGCTTCGTAACATCGTCTGATTAAATTCATCGTGTGATTAAACCGAGTCCACCCCAGAAGTGCCGGCACCTCTCCCCCGCCCAAATTCCCGAAATTTTAACTCCCAGAAGGTAACTTGTCCGTGTTGTTGCTACGTCCTATAGGGCTTCCGCACCACAGAAAACACCCCTTTTTCTTCCCGTACTCCTTGTTCCGGAGTTTTGTTGTGGGTTTGATTTTGCGATGCGGCCTCGTCGCTCATGAGCACTCTGCAGATCCACCCTTGCTTTGGGTTCAGAGGTTAAAAGGCCCCATTGCACATAAACTCTGTGTAACGTGGACCCTTGAGACATGAGGTGTTTCATGACTTTTCCAGAGCAGTTATCTTCAGGAGCTCCCAGTCGAAATCCCTGAAGCTCCTACTCTAATTACTGCCCTTTGAAGAGCGGTGAATATACAGCACAATTGTGGAACAAGACCCGACTACAGCAAGGCTGCTGTTCTTCCTCCTTCTTGTGCTCTCCTACTCAGAACAGTGCTCAAGCAGCAGCTCATCTGACAGGGATATATTAATATATTAATTTAAATACAACTTCTTGGTAGTGTTGATTAAATGTAGCAACGTATAACCTCTTCAGTAAATGCAACCTATCCAAACAGATCCATTTTGCTCTTTCCTCCCTGACCTCTTCTTTTCATCTTTACCTATTCATTGCCTCCTAGGTGCTCCTCATTGCTGTCTTCAGGCTTTTCTTTATCCCTCTGCACTCTTCATTTTATGTTCTTGCTCAAACAAGTTTTCTATGTTTGAGTTTTCCATTCAACTCTTTACTTTTCCTAGCCTTTCCACCTTTTTCCTCTGACATAACATGTGGGTTTCTCCTAAAATGTTTACAACCTCTTTACGTCCTTTTCCTAATTATTTTTATTAATCCTATCCTGTGAAACACAAGGTTTGAGTCTAATGTGGCAAATACCATACTAAGCATTTAAAAAAATTATTTAACAGTACCACCAATCATTGTTAGCACATTGTTAGCACAGGAAAGTAATTTTGGTTCAGATTCAGCTACGGAGGCGACGGAAGTGTAAGACCAGGATGGCTTTTGCCATCTTTGTGGTAGTAGTAAGGCCATTTACACCCCAATAAGGTTGTGAAGATAAAACTGGTACTCGACAAACCAGCCTGTGGGACTGACAGAAATCATGTGTGTCCAAGTCCTCCTGGCCCATATTTCTTTCCTTGCTGGGGGAGAATCACCCTTCTACCACTAGTTGTTTTTGGGAAATCACTGCAAAGGACATGTATTACACTGAACTCAAGCCAGCAAGGAAGAAATACAATTTTTCATAAAAGACAGCCAGTCTCCTGAGTACCCAGGCTCTTCTTCCAACATGAATTATATGTGGCAGTTTCATATTGCAAGAAACATTTGTCTGTGCTTATTACATACTAAATATAAATGAAGGCATAAAAGGAACACCGTTCAAGTGTTTGAAGACTACATACTATTTTCCCCACCTGCTTTTCAGGAGAAAATTCCCACAATCTGCTCTTTTATGTATTTCATTTTAATTGAGTAGCCTTGTTATAAATTCAGTAACCAAAGGAGTCTGTTGTTGCTGTCTGAGTGATTGAAGGGTACAGGGTTCAGATAGAGTTTTGTACATAACCAGCATAGAAAAAGAGCAATATGATATGTTCTGCTGATTTTTAACTCCTGTAACCTATATTTCAATTTTTGCCAAAATCAATAGAGTCATGGAACACTTAGAAGCTTGAAGGGTTGATATTATTAAGGTTCATAAAATTGCTATGGGGTGGCTCAGCTGTTGAGATTAACTGGGCCTGCTCCAGCCTGCAGCAGATCAACTGCCTTCAGACTGTTTTCTCTTAATAAAACTCCTCAGGCAATTTATTTCAACAGGTACCACCCACAGAACCTGGTTACAAAAGCACATACTACTAAACAATTCTAAAGATTTTAGAAGTTACTGTAAGTGTGCAAAAACAGAACATCACATTCTTAAATGTAAAGGTGCCCATATTCAGCAGCCATGAATTGCTATAGAAAACCTCCAACACTACTTCAAAACAGCTGCAGTAGAGCAGTACACCTCTAAAAATAAAACTACATTTGTTTCAATCTATAAGGTACAAGTAGTAAGAAATGGAACTTGTGTTTATATCGTCACAGGAATTGCATATTTTTTGAGAAGTGCTATGTTTAATATCCAGCATCACGTTTCAGTAGCTCATTACTAATCCTGCACATTACAGCGAAAGGAGTGATTCCAATAAATTTTTCTGCTTATAACAAAAAAGGAAGGAAAGGAAAGAAATATGCCTCTGAAAATAAATTAGATTTTTCTCAGCTCACAAGGGTGCTGATGGACATATACAAGTATGTAGGAGAGGCATCATCTTAATTAGATTGTCCTAGCTTCTTTTGTCCAGGGAAAGCAAAATCCATAAGAGGTTGTTCCACAGTTTTCTGCTGTCCCAGGACAAGGCACATTCTGCAACACGGTATTTCTGTTTCCACTAGGTCTTCTCGATCTCTTTGCTCACAATTTTTCTGTGATCACTGGACTGTCTCTTCATATTTCCAGATCACTCTGACAGATATCAGCAATCTCAGCTGGATAGTGGTTGTGACACACTGTCAGTGGAAATAATTCACAGTCCTCAGGAATAAGTCCCTGCTAGTGAAGCACATTGGCCTTGGCCGTTCCTATACATTCTCTAACAGCATTCGTTCCTCGGGATGCTGGACGGGCAAACCTCGTTACCGAGCAGTCCAGCGCCTGCTTTCCTCTCCCCTACTCATTCTCATCTTCTGTATTGTTTCTCTCTTTTTCTCTTGCCTCAAGTGAGATGTTCACTTTCTAGTTTATTACCAATTCCAACCCCTTCTCTCTTCAGTCATCTTCAAGGTGATCTGAGTAAGGGTGCTTGTAGAGATTCCTTTTTTCAGTCTGTAATGATGTTTCTTGTACTGCTGTGCTTTGTTCCAGTGGCACTGCCTCAGAGTATATTCTGCAGGTTTTGTGGCGAGGCTGCCTTTCCACCTACCACAGGGCTTTGCTTCTGTGAAGTTTCTGTTGATCCTCCACACTTTCAACATTCAGCAGCAGACTTAATAATAGCAGGACTGCATTGTAGCAAGTTAGGGAACTTCAGGCTCCCTTTCCTTGGTTCGTTTAATCCAAGGATACCGTGCAATGAAGGCATGTTCTAGAAAGTATCTCTCTTCAGAAAACCATTGTGTGACTGCTGCATGGTTAGATTTACTTAACCTAGCATTAAATGAGCCATTTTGAGTGCTGACAGCAAGAGAGCTGCAGCAATGTGGAGCTCAGAGCCTCAGGTAACTAATCGGGACATTAGAGTATTTTGAGCTCCATGCCATATGGCCATATCTGACTTAACTCATTATTTATACTGCTTGAGCTTCAGTCACAGAGCAAATTCTTACTTACAGAAAGATCTTTATGAAAACAGAAATAGTTGGGACCTCTTCTTGTGAAGACTAGGCTGAATATAAGTGCAGAAGACAAAGGAGTCTCGTAAGACAGAAGTAAAGATGCAGGATTGCCATTGGAGTTTGTACATGGAGGAATTTGCTAGGGAAAAACAAAAACAGCAGAATGCAGTGGTAAACTATTATACTATGTACCTTGTCCTATGTAACAGCTTTGTGGGACCAGTTCACTTTCTGCAGGACACAAATATTCCCCCTTGAGCTAACCCCTTTAAACATATATTACCTGTATTCTGAGGAGGGGGAAGTGTGCCTCTGGTAGATTAGTAATCTGATCTCGACTTGCACATGTCTGCTCATATGTATCTTCTCTCACTTTTAAAGTTGCAGTTGCATTTTAACTTTTATAAATATAAAAAACCATGTAGAACTGGATTATCTCTGTCTGTATGGCTAACTGCTTATACAAGCAAAACCTAGAAACAAATAAGAACAATTTACCTAACTTGCCTACCCTGGAAACAACAACAACAAAAGAAACAAAAAAATTTATCACATTCTGAATGAGACGTCCTAAAAGCCTTTCTATCTTTGACACAGAAATTACTTCCTTTGTTTTTATAATGCTGATTATAAGTCTCAAACTTCCTGCTGCCAGAATAACACTGAAGAACATTAGTGACTCAGAAAACCTAATTGGTCTCTACCAGAGCTTTTCTTATTTCTTTGCTTTCAGTTTCCAGTACCATATATTCATACTATCTTAAGTACTTCCCTGCAGCTCTGAAAAAAATTCATTTAAAAAAAAAGGACGACTAAATACTATGACTTCAGGAAAGAAATTTAGTCTACACTGAGAACCTTTTAGGTAATTCTAACATATTTCCAGTTACCCTTCTTTCCTTGCTGCAGACAGAACAATGAAAGCAGCACAGGTCTTCATTTGCCCTATTGAGCAGCTGACTGGGGAGATTTGGCAATGCCCCTTCCTAAGGCATGCAGCGTGATCATCTCCTCCCAGCTGAGGCCTGGAATGTTTCTGTAATTCTTCACTGTTATGAGGACTTTTAACTCCTCTGCATGACATAATCTCCTTACAGATTTCAAAATGAAGATCTCTTGCTATACACGCCACATTCTCATTGCATGGCATTTGGCCACTGTGAGTAGTCATGCTAATTTGGCATAGATGCCATGATTCACAGCCACAGCAACTGCATCTCATTATGCTTCTATTTGGAGGAGCAAATTATAGAGTAAGTTATCTGAGGACCACAGAACTCAATATTTACAAGCAGAAGTGATGGATCCAGCTTCCCCTAACCTGATTTACTAGCCACGGTGGTTTTACTTAATTTTTTATGGAGTCGGTGTTTATCTTCTGTGTCTCTAAGTAGCAGCTGCCAAAAGATGCATCAGAGAACACGGAGGAAACAGCTTGCAGTGACAAGCAGAAGCTAAGTGATAACAGAACAGGACCATATGAACATGGGCTGAGCTACTACTATATTTCATGGCAGATGCTCGCTGTGTGAGATTGAGAATATAGACACAATTTATGGTGGAAATACAGGAGGGTCAGCAATGGACTTAGAAACAGGAGAAAAGCAATGATCTGGAAGTGCTCACAGAATAGCTTTTCAGTGAACAACTGGCAGAGCAACTAGATGTAAGAGACGGTGGGGCTCTTGAAATATGTTGCCCTACTGAAGTCAGTATCTGCATTGGTGGAGATTTAGTGGCAAATCTGTTTTATCAAGAGAAGCTTGTGGACCACTGAAATACAAACAGCTGTATCAGAAACAGCAGTAGGGTCTAAGCTTGCCTGTTGAGATGTTAGCAAGTTTATTTCTGTTTCACTCTTTGCTTAACCTGATTTTCATTTCGGCGGGGATTCCAGAATGTGCTTTGCTGCCCTGGTTACTGGAGGTAGAGAAGAGGCACGTTAAGACAGTGATAGAAGGTACCTCTGGCAAACTGAGCAACATGGCAGACAAAACTGAAGGCAAGATAATCCTACACATCAAACACCCCTTAAATGACAAACAAAGTCGTGGCTAGGGAATGCTGTTTTATTCCTGTATATGACTGAGAAAGGGTGAATTCTTTATGAGAAGCTGAGGTGATTAACACAGTCACTTTGAGGGCTTCAGGGCATCTTTTCTTGGTAAATCTGGTATTTTTGCTAGATACCTTATAAAGAGGAGGGAGAAAAAAAGATACTGAGGCTACAAACCTTTTAATCTATGCCCATACAAGACTAAAAATGTGGTACAAATTTTACACAGAAAAATTTTGAAAATGGTACTTGGAGTCCCTGTTGGTGACTAAAAATAGTAGTTGCATCTTCTCATCTCCTTCCTCACCTTTTCAACTTTTTGGCAATCTCTCAGAGCATGATCCTAAATACTTCATTGTACATTCTTAAACATTGTTGAGAATAGCACCCAACTCAGGCTTTAAAGTCTGTGTTCACAAAACTTGTGCCACAGTGTCAAGCATCTTCATGGAATTCATCCCTTCTTTCCAATTTGTTCCTGTGGAAATTTGTAGTGATCATGCTTTTACACTATCTCTAAGTCCAACCACTCCTTGCTTTTTGACATAATTTCTCTGGTCTCTAGAACTACTAAGAAACAAACAGAGCTCTTTTTTTTTTTTTTTTTTCCTGTTGGAATAGGGCATTTGTCTGTATCTGATCAGCTGTGCTCACAAAAAGGCTCAATTACAGCCCAGTTTGAAGCTTATTTTTGAAGTCACAGTGCCCTCTACTGTCCAATGCATCCTCTCTGCTGCTGCTGCGTCATCATAATTAAAAACAACAGCAGGTGAAATAACACATTGATTTGTGTCTCAATATACTCTTTCATCTAGGCTAGTAGACCAAGTCTGGGGTTGTTTGATCGATTGAAAAGAAAACAGATTGGCCAGGCCATTATCATTTCTTGCTGACTAATGCTGCTTTGTCAGAGTTGCTGATAATTTAAATTAAACCATTGATCTATGCAGACCTTGAATCACACCTGACTTGTAAATGTTGAGTAAGTCTACATAAGGAAGTACTTGGAGATGTATGCAAAGTAAGAAGAATCAGGCCTGTGTTTCAAGTACAAATTGTAAATACCTCTGCCACAGATTTGTATTGCTCCAGGTGATCATTCCAGCTCTGCAGATACAAATTACCTGTTACATACAGAGGTGTTCTTTACAAGCTCCTCTTCAATTTGTGTTTGCCTTCACTCTCTCCATGAGTGGTGTGTGGCAATGTAGGCAGTTTCACTTCCCTGTGAGTGCTGCCTGGAGCACCACAGACTGTCCTGTGGGAGAGCCTGGGATCATTCCTGCTCTCCCACCAACCACTGCTCACAAGTAACCACTGACCCTTGGTGCCACTCCCTCTCTCACCCCGAAAGCCCCATTTACATTTACAGAAGGCATGGGCTGCTCTGCCCCTTACATCCCTACCATTAGAAAATCCTACTTACTTTTGATGTTACGAAAAACAATTCAAAAGAAGTATTTATAGGCAACAAAAATCTCTAGTCTCACCCACTTCTCAAGAAGCATGCAGCTATCAGCACTGAAGAGATTATGTGAGGGGAGGGGAAAAGCTCCTTCTAAAATACACTGTTTCATGTTCTCAACTTCTTTTTAGTTTGATTGAACAACTCATTATGCTCAGACAGCAGCAGCTGACTTACTGTTTCACAAGGCAGGTGCAACCACTCCAGTTCCTCAATGTGCTACAACTTGTTTCCCAGTAAGGGATCTTGTAGCATGGCTTCCCATGGCATGACATGTGGGAGTTCAGAGCATTTCTCTTCAGGAGAGATTCCATTGATGATATATATCAAGGTATATATTGATGATGGACTGAAGCCTGAATATAGGATTGCATTCATTTTCTCCTGCTAGCCCCACAGCAAGATGAGGAGAATTCACTAAACAATGCACTTTCAAGTGTGCATATACAAGTGTATGCGTTTGCATGCATGTATATATAAAAAAGCGTCTATGAAATACTAAAAATCCTGCATTGCTGGGCATGGAAGGCATATTTCACAAGACAGACCTGTCTTTAGCCATTTCTCCCATGCAGCTGTCATGTCATAAAGTCACAGAGAATTTCATTGAGTAGAACTGTGGTTCCAGAATGAGTCCCAGGGCTGCATTACAAGGAAACTGTGGCCCACTAGCAATCCTGGGTTTTGCTGAAGAAATACTTCATGGGAAGGATGCTTTTAAAATTGCCACTTAATGGAAGGAGAAAATGATGTCAAAGAGCAGAATGCAGAATGACTGTGAGAAAAACATGATAAAGTTTTAAAAGGTATTTTCTCTTTAGAGAAAACTTTCCAATCTGTTGAGGTGATACTTGGAAAAATTCTATCTGTCTTTCAAACAGAAAGAGCTTTAATGCCCACTAACAACTCACAAACTGCCTGTACCAGGTTTAAAGTAGTTTCATGTTAGCACACCATATGTGGAACTCCATTTTACAGGCAGCATGGAACCTCCATATTTCAGCTGTCATTATAAGCCTTATTGCCGGCATTGTTAGAAAAACTGCAGAAAAAAAGAATACAAAATAAATGATGACAGTCTTACTTTCTAGTCATCTATTAACTTTAGTAAGTACAGGGGAGATCTCAGCTAAAGGAATGTGTCCAATAGTGAGCACTGCACTTCAGGAAACATGTAGACCCACTGAAAGACAGGGACTTTTCCTAATCTCCTTTATCCCTTGCTGTCATCCTTATTTTACATCAGCCATGGTTGTTGCAAAGCAGATGTCCCCCTCCACCAAGCACATACACACAGCAGAAAACACCCTTAAAGTCTACACAAGAAAGATGTAAAAAGTAGCCTGGAGAAGAGTAATCAGAGAGAATGTAATATGAGTTTTCAAATAGGCAAAAGGTTGCTACAAGAAGTGACAGAAGCACTGGATAAGGAGTGAAGGGCTAAAATTTCAGTCTGGGTTGGGTTAGATATTAGAGCCAGTTTCTAAAGAAAGAGTAGTTAAGCATCAGAATCTTTAAAGGACCTCTGGAGTCTCCATTGTTGGGGTCTCTAAAAACAAAAAAGATAAACATCTTCCAGAGGTGGTTTAATTATAAACTGATCTTGGCTTGAGTCAAGAAGATGATCTCTGAAGACCCCTTCCTGCCCTACCTATTATTATTATATACCAGCTAATCCCTCAGTGAGTATTTATGAAAAAAATTCATCCCAAGTATCCCCTGACCCAGCTTTGAGCTGAAGACCACCCAGCTCTTAATATACCGAGGCAAATGCTACTTTTACCCTGAGATGCCATGCTGTTTATCATAAAGGCTCTATGTAACTTGGAGATTATCAGTCGTCAACAGTGAACTACATCAGCAACACCTTCAAATTTTCCCAATACCTGAAAAAGAAGAAAAAAAAACCAAACAAGAAAAGAGAAAGAACTCTGGAAGCAGAAGAGCAGGGACAAACCTGTAATATTTGCTTGGACCTTTCTTTTGAGGTAGGAGCGCAGAAGAAAAGAAGGAAGAGGTAACACTGAGTTTGCAGTTGAAAACTAGCCCGAGTCTTAAAGGGGCACACAAGTTTCACTACCAGGTCTGCCACAGGTCTAAGTTTTAAGTACGTGGATGGTCTAAAATGAGGTGATAGCAATGAAGGAAGAGAGTGGTGACAATAATTGATTAGTAGCATTGAGAATAGGAGATGTGTATGCGGAATGAGAATGAAGAGGAGTAGGCAATAAATGAGGAAGAAAATGAAAAGTCAGAAAACAAAGAAGGAAAGGGGAAAGAAAAGTCGTATTAGAAAATAACCTTAAATGTGGAAGTGCAACAGAGGCCTAACTCCAGCAAAGATTCTGTGCCTTTCAGTGTTTCTTTTAAAAGAGTGCTACAGGTAGGAAAAAAAAAAAATCTAAGTGCTGAAGTGAATCTTGGCTCTGAAACCTGCATCCTCTGACCTGCTGCTCATAGTAGGTCAGACACCCTGAAACATCATGCTCCCAAGGACATGTAAAAGCCTGTCAGCCATGGTTTAAATTTCTCATTTAATTCAAGAGATTGAGAAGGCATCCTTGTATGTACCTTCTCTACCCCAGGATACAATAAATGTTGCTTTCTCATAGAATCATATCCACTCTATTGCCCTCATTCAAGAGTGGGTCTGTCTGTCTCTTCTATGACAGATTTTTGCTGCTGTCTTCTTTTGAACTGATTCAAGCTTTCTTCCTACTCAAGATTTCCACAAGTAAGTCCCAAAGGTCTTGTGAAGAGCCAGTTTCTGGTCCTCGCTCCTCATTGTCACTACTACCTGAATTAGAATCATAGAATGATAGAGAATGCTGTGTTGGAAGGGCCCTATCAGGATCATTGAGTCCAACTCCTGGCCCTGCATAGGACACCCTGAGAATCACACCATGTGCCTGAGAGCATTGTCCAAACACTTCTTGAAATCAGACAAGGCTTGGTGCTGTGACCATTTCTCTGGGGAGCCTGTTCCAGTGCCCAATCCCCCTCTGGGTGTACAGCCTTCTCCTGATATCCAATCTAAATCTCCCCTGACTCAGCTTCATGATGTTTCCTCAAGTCCTGTCACTGGTTAGGAGAGTAAGGAGATCAGTGTATGCTGCTCCCCTTTGCCTCACAAGGAAGTTGCAGGGTGCAGTGAGGTCTCCCCTCAGCCTTCTTCAGGCTGCACAGACCAAGTGACCTCAGCTGCTTCCCACACAGCTTCCCCTCGAGGCCTTTCACCATCCTCATTGCTCTCCTTTGGATGCTCTCTAACAGCTTCATGTCTTTTTTATATTATGGTGCCCAAAACTGCACACAGCACTCAAGGTGAGTGAGTCCTTCCTTGGCTGGAGATGCTGTCCCTGATGCCACCCAGGACAGGACTGGCCCTCCTGGCTGCCAGGGCACTGCTGACTCATGTCCAGCTTACTGTCAGCCAGGACCGCCAAGTCCCTTTCCGCAGCGCTGCTCTCCAGCCTCTCATTCCCTGTGCACACAACTGGAGTTGTCCTGACCCAGGTGCAGAATTTGGCACTTGCCCTTGTTTAATTTAATAGAAGAACAACTGTACCCCTTGTGCAAGAAAAAAAGGAAAGCCAAAGAAGGCAAAGAAGTTCACACCCACCTTGCAAAAAGAAAGATTGCAACTGCACCTTCAAGTTCACCTTACACTTCTCTTGTTGTAAGGTCCTTAATAAACACTGTCAGGTTTCTGTCCTATCTCTGCTCTACTCTTTGGAGTTGCCCTATCCATGCTTAAAGTCCCTGTAATTTTGGCACTAATGGAATTGGAATGTTTTTTCCTCAGAACTTTTTTCCTAGCTCTCCTGTTTCTAAAAAGCTCTCCAAATATGGCTTGGAAGAAGAAGGAGGAATTCAAGCTCAAGACTATATGTCTTTACTCCTCAGAGATGGCAGGCCTATGGCAGACACATGCTTAGGACTTCAGCATTTCCATTAAAAGAGAATTATTCCTGTTTCACTAGAGAATTCAGCAGAAACAACCTGGTCCTTTTGGAGAGACTGAATTCATCCTTTCCAGTGTGCGATTCCATTTCTTTCATTGTGTCCACTTGAATACAAAATCCAAAATCATGAAGATTAAAGAGGAAAATAAGTCCTTATGCTCATGAGTTTTACTCAGTTTCCTACAGAAAATGACGTTTGGATATGCATATATTAATTTGTCTAATTATATGAAATTATTTTTTACTACATAGCCAGTTTCAACTTAATTAAATGTTACACTTTAAAATGGTGGGGCGTGGCTTTGTAATTTGATGGCTTCTGTATTAATGACAGTTTAGATCACCAAGATCAATGGAAGCAAAGGGGGACAAAATGCTGAGACTGTCAGCATGCTTTCTGAGACCCGAAGTGAAGGGCCGCAAATGTATGAAAATGATTGCCACAAAAGAAAATAGATGCATCTTTATGCAAACATGCAATCTACATAGTTTTGCCCTGAGTAAGGTGTTAGGTGTGGCACGCTTACCCGGTTCAGCAGCAGCAAGTCCTGAACAACTGTGCAGTTACATAACTCTGGTGTGGAAAGAAAGCTCTAAGTGGGTGTAGACATCTGCTTTAATCCTTGCAAGGCTTCCTGAGCTTTGTAAATTGGCTTTTGTGTAAATGAAAATCAGGCTGTGTATTTTCTGCCTGGTATGGTGTTGAGTGCACGTTCCAAAAGTATTTAAAGATTACTTCTTTGTTAAGATACAGAGCAAAATACTTGTTTTGTCTACTGGAAGAAATTAGAAGTAGCACATGTGGATTCAAGCTAATTCTTTTCTCTTGTTCAGGCTCATTTATTGCAGACAACAGTAATATTTGCTTAAAATAAGAGTAAAAAAAAATTATATCATACCATTAATAATCCAAAAAGACATTTATGACTTGCCTGGACGCCATCCAACCAGTAAGTAGAAAACAAACAAACAAAACTACTGAGATAAAAACAAACCAGGGGAAAGCCTAATCAACTTAAGAAACATAAATAGATATCTAATGCAGGCTAGCACGCTTTCACTCACCATGTGGATTTTGCACCTGAGGACCTGGTAGAAAATCTGGGAAAACATACCCGAGGCAGACTGTGTTACATATTGTGTATGGGGAAAAAGAAGGGGTATCGCTGCCTTAAAAACGTCGGCGGCATTCCAGAGAAATTGTGCAGCAGGGGCAGGAGAGGTTCCTGGGCAAAGAACTGAGTTGCCGCTGTGTTACAGGGGCTCGAGCTCGGAGGAGGTGGGGGCATCGGGAATTTAGGCAATACCAGAGGCGGCATGTGCGGCGCATGGAAAATATTGCGTACAGAAATCCCTCTTTTTCTTACTTCTGGTTTTTCCCTCTCGCCGTTTACTCTCCCGCCTGCCTTCCCCGGAGCTGCGGCCGGCAGAGGGCACAGGGCGCCCGCGGGACGCGGCTGCGCTCCCCGGCGCGCACGGCTGCGGGCGTGCTGCTCGCCCGGGGGCCTCGCCTCTCAGGTGCATCGCCCAAAGACCATTCGTTTTCCATTAGGAGCAAACAAACAGAAAAGTTCCTATGTCTGTGTACCTTCAGAGTAGGCTGTGTTAGGGCACGCGTGAGAAACTCACTGAAACTCACTGATGCCTGACTAGAAATCATTGGGGTGACTGCCCTCCTTTTTTTTTTTTCTTTACTTTTCTTTTTTTTTTTTAATTTGTTTTAATCTAACAATAAAAGCTATGATGGAGTGGCAGTGAATAATACAGTAGATTAAATAGTCACGTGAAGGAGTGTCTTAGGACACATGGCCAAGAAGTTCAGTTATAAGTGCATTTGTCAAAAGAAAGATCTGGTTCCTGGAAGCGGAAATGAGTTTCTAATTCAGACCAAATGATTTTCAGCTGGAAATAAAAAGAGGAAACGATATCAGAAGTTGAAAATAAAAAGTTATTTGATAGGTGATAAAGTGTTTTAGTATTTCAGTTGAAACTGATGTAAATTAAGAAAGAGTTGTGATTAACTTGAGGACGCAGTCAAATATTTTCACTGAATATGACATTGTGCGTTTACCCAAAATGTGTGGGTGTTCTTATTCTTCGTTTAAATTATCCCTCTATACTCCTCCAAATTTGATTTTTACATTTTCATTTGATTCTGAATTAATTTTGCCCTATTTTTCCAGTTCATCAGCCAACCAAAAACCGTCCACAAGCCCTTATTTTTAAAGTCCTAAAGGCTGTGTAAAGAGTGACAGTGAAAAGTCACTTTGCCATTACTGTTTATTTTGGTTATGTAACTGGAATAAATTATATTAGAAATAAATTTATTTTCTGACATAGCAGCAACAGCAAAAGTTACTCAGTTTCCAGTCCCAAATATTAAAAAAAGAAAAGTGTCCAAACAAGAATTATAAGGTGGTTTATTTATAGTATCCTGAATTTTGAAACATTTATTCCACCTTAGTTTCCTCCTGCCTTTTTTCTTTTTAATGGAAGGTGAGGTTCTCATGAAATTCTGTTTCTCATGTCCATACTTTTAATAGCAACACAAGGTGAAACAACACAAAATTCACAATAAAATTACCAACGAAAAATCAGAGGATGCTATGGAGAGGAAAAGGTTGGTTTCCCTAATGCTGAATTGAAATGTTTTAGTCTTAAAATTAGATTATGGGGAATAGCCATCCCATATTAAAATGTAAAAGTAGTCTTATACCTTATAGCTCTACATGTGGATATCCAATACATGTGGGTTTGGGTGGAGCAAGAACAACAACAACTAGTTTATAATGTCTTGTATATACAAATAAAGAAACCCAGTTAAAACTGCTGAAACCACACTTGTGTTAAATGGATGAGCTCCCTGCTGTGGTCCTTTCTATCACAGAGATGCATAGTACCTGTAGAATCAGGTTTATGCCTGAACTTTTTCATGTCTGGGAACCATTGTTCTCTTTACTAGCAAAAGTGCAGACCATCACGTAACATTTTTGCAAAGGCTTGCTTTTTTTTCAGCTTGTGATTTCCTCACTGGCTTGAAACATTTCATTCAACAGCTGATTTTCAAAGTGACTTCACTTTGGAAGAAATCTATTTTAAGGCATTGGTTAATTCAACATCAGTGAAGTGTGGAGAGAAACAAAAATGAAGTCATTGTTCATTGTAAAATTATTTATGTCATATTCAATGGTAGGGGAAATTTTGCAGACCTCTCTTTCTTTTCTCAATTTTATTCCAACTGATTGGTGCACTTATTAATTCTTATGGCTTTCATTAGTTAAATGAAGATGGTACACAGTTCTCTGTTTCCTTTTCTGGGGTCTTTTTTGTCTTCTCTAAATAATTTCTCCGTCTGGATGCGTGTTCAGCACTTGCCATAAATCCCAGATAAAGCAGAAATCCATTATTGCCATCCCATTTATTGTCTTTGTGTGTTTGGATAACTGGTTTAAGCCACAGTCGAGCAACTTATTTTATGTGGACATACTCCAGAACCAAAGCAGTAAACAGGGAATTAGCAGTGTATTCTAACACAAAAATTAGAATAAGCATTCATATGTCCTGTGTTTAGGCATGCTTACACTGGTGCTTTTAAATTTTTTTTTTCAGTTAGAATCTGGTATAGCTGAAATTTGGATGTATGATCTGGTTTTCCTTCAGGTCACGTGTTATGGAAACCTTCTTTCTAAGCTAGAGTTGTCTTTAACCATAGTGCAGTTTTGTTTACGGTCACATTGCACGTGTGACTTTTAGTATTCTTTTTTGTGGTTTGCAATTTCTCATGTGATTTTAGGTTTTAAAATGTCGGCCCTATTCTCATGTTATCATGCAGTGCATAGTCAGTGCAAACTTTTGTGCTTGGCATGTAGGGCAATTCATCTCAAAATTACATGTTATTTGCTTAATTTGGTATTTCTATTTACACTAACTCTAAATACCCACTTGGATCTTATGATCAGCTTCCAATTTATTTCTACTGTTGCATCCGGACAGTTGCTATTTACGTCTTTCTGGATTTTCCAGTGTGTCCATTCTGGTGAAAATCTCCATCTCATCGCAGCTGCACTGTGGATTCACATTTCCAGAATAATACAAGCGTTAAAAATATTCTAAGCCATAAGTTTTTGTGAAAGAGAGACTTGTACATTGCAGATCTTAGTTTCTAGGCTCTTAGATCACTCGGGGAATCCACAGCCTTGAGTGGCTCTAGGCGCAAGCTGACGAGGCGCTTCCTCAGCATCAAATACTCTGTGTGTTTATATGTTTGTGGGCAAGGTGGGGACAAACCAGTCCCCAACCTGATGCCTGCTTTGCTGCCTATTCCAAAGCCCTGAAGAGGAAAACATTTTGCTTTTGCTGTTGGGGAAATTTTGCATGCAGAATGGCAGCAGCTGCTCAGGAGCAGGGTGGGAGTTCCTGGCAGTGGTAAAAGCGTGCTGATCTGATGTTTCTCCATGTCATTTTACATTCTGATTTCTTTTATGGCAAGACAGCTCGAGCCCACCCCTCAAATTTTGGACTGCAAAATTCAGTTTTGCTTATATTGTCATGATGGCAGCTCTGCCTTTGAGATAAATATATGGACTATTCTTCTATAAGCAAAGCAAAAAATAACTAAGCTCTGAAGAATATGATCCACAAAAAAAAAAAAAAAAGGAAGAGCCCATCCAAAACTCCACAAAGAAAAAGAAGAAAAAGTAAATTAACCTCTTCAGCTCACATGAGTTCTTATTATTGAATTAGCAAATGAAAAGGAAGTATCCATGTCTTCTCTAACAGTTTGGCCAAGGTTGAAAGAACAGAAGAACAAAGGCATGATATTACGGCATGGAGCAAAAGAAGCTTTAAAATAATTCAGGAAAAAATGTTAAAATGTTTAGGCTGGTTTCTGAAAAAAAAACATAAACCTTTTAAAATAACAAACACTATAGCAAAGACTTTCTGAATAGGACTCAGAAACACGAGTCTTGCTAAAATTAGTGTGAGCTATGCATCTACCTTTGTAATGGCTTTGAGATCTCAGCCTATAATATTCCTTGTTAGTCTTTTCCCTCATCAGGTATATAGGAAAGAAAACATTTTCTGTGACTGAAAACACAAGTAGTTGTCCATCCAGAACTACTGGAAACCATGCCAAGTTGTCTTAAGTGCTAGATAGGCTCTACAACACATACTAATTCATTTAAGAACAACTCGGAAGTATTTAAAGCCCTGTAAAGGAAATTATGGGGGCCCAAGTGTTAGGCTTTTACATGTTCAGTCAAAAATGTGTAAGATTCTCTGTGCATTGTAAAATGAGGGAGCAAGGAAGGCCAAAGTCTTTAACTGTCTGAAACAATCTAATCATCCTCTTGAAATGCACTGTTTGAGGTGACTATATTAACTGAAAATGGAGAGATAAAATAAAGTCAGACTGATAAATCCCTTGAGTACTACTAACTTATTTGTAATATCATTGGCGATGAGTAGTATGACTGGTGTCTCAAGTCTGAAAGCTATGACATTCAGAAGGAAGGTAATTGAAGCCTGGCACTCCAAAGCCCTCGGTACATGTTCAGATATTATCAATGCAAATCTTACAGCCAACAATTTGCATCAAGATAAAAAGTAATTCCTCCTTTGGCTGCCTTGGGATCAATTCTTGAGAGAGCACAGGAAGAAATAATAATTGATTTGTGATGATGTATCAGCCATGTCTTTAAGAGAAACTGCTCTCTCCCACACCTGACTTTCACACCAGAGTGAAGACCAGTGAAGACCACAGAGTTCTTGTTTCAGAAATTCAGGTGGGATTTTCAATAGAAAAAAACACAATTGAAAGCAGTCCAATTTCAGTGACCCCTATTAAGCACAGACCACCAGCTTAAGCATCACAATTTACTTCACCTCTATGAGAACTCAAAGAGAGGGTGGTTTCTGATGACACCAAATACCTAAATGATTTAGTATTTATATTGAAAATTATGTATAGATTGTCCCTAGAAGCTGACTGGAAGACAGTGCAGACTAGAAATAATGACATCATGAACTTCACCAATTCCATATAATTCCTTTCACATAATTTAAGACGCCTTAAGACAGAGACACGAGTAAAAAGCACAAAAATAATTCTAGTTTGAGGTGACAAAGCCGTATGAATGCATTGCCTTTGAAAGTGCAGATAGCAGACTTCTGCACTGATGCAGGTGACAGACACAGATTTTTTGGTATGAACTTGATTTCTTCTCTGACTCTCTCAGAACAGCTGACCAAACATAAGCATCTAAATAGAGAAGAGCCACAGGTGTTCAAGGAACTATTATCACCTCCACCTTTTGGGGGATTATTTGTTCTAAATATCATCAATTACAGATTCAGCTGCAAGCATTTTCCCTTTTTTAATTCATCCTACTCTTTGAGTTATTCTGCAATTGCTGGTAATTTAAACAGACAAAGAGCTAGCTGAGTGCCCCTTGCATATCTGAAGGACAACCATTCAGCTCACAACCATTTCTGCAACCACCCTTCCCCAAACACAGGAGAACACAGGCCTTTGAAAGGGGTGCTCATAGAGTTTGTGAAAACATGACTCAAACCCAGGAGATTCTCTAGGACACAAAACCCTAAAACCACTCGAAATTACTGCATATATTCCTGGTAGGCTTCACAGTGGGAATAAAAAAAAATTCAAAGTCAAGCAAGAGGCAAAAATTGTTGCTTGGGAATGGTTGCTTGATTTCAATTTATCAAATTAGTTAGTCAATGCAGTTCCTGCAATAGACCTATTTTCCACCCTAAAAAGGCTTAAAAATACTGGATTTTGATGTGTCTGCCTGTCAAATTACATTTTATATTAACAGAGCTAAAAATGCTACAATGGTGATATATCTAATACTCTCTGCATTGGGAGAAATTATTATCCTACTCTTCAAAAAAACATCTCAGTCCAACTTTTCTGATAGGCATCCCCATAGATTTTTCTTGGTTCCTCTGGTTATTACTCTGGAGAACAAGGACCAGCTTCTGTACTGCCTGCAAAGGTCCCTAGAACCTCACTGACCAACCCTGATATCAATGACTAACTTTAATGAAGATCTTGAACATTCGACCACTGTCAGTTTAATTTTTAGAGTTGTTAATATTAGTGATTATTGTTAGTTTTTATATATTGAACTGTTGGTGTACAATCTAAATATTTTATGTGTATTTGAAATTATCATGATTCAAAATATTGTTTATTGCTCTCTATTTCAAGTATACCATTAAGTCGTGCATTCATTGTGCTCCTGCACAGGAAGTTTAGAAAATAGCATTCTCCAAATAATTTGTTTTCTTCACTGTTTATCTCCAAGATAGATAATTTGGATATAAATCTGTTTTCTATATGTGATACACAAGGCAATCCACAGTCATCATGACTACTCATCAGTCTCTTCAAAGTAACCCTACTGGGAGACAGTTCAGAATCTTCAGTTTGTTTAATCCCCCAGTTTCTCTTTGGAAAATAGCAAATAAAGGCTCCAATTATAGAGGTGTTTATGCACAGCCAGCTTGTTCCCAAAGGTCTTGCTTCTGCAAAGCATGAGGAGTTTTGCTGTTGCAGAGCTACTGCGATGCTTAAGCACTGATGTAACTTTACGCAAGCAAGCCTCCCGATTTCAATGGGAACATTGGCATAACTATGTCGAACCAGTGTACAGCCAATAGTTCTGATTCAGGAAGGTGCCAGTGCACATGCTTGGTGTTACTTGTAATCAAGAAAGCCCCCTTAGCCTCAGGTTAAGCAAAAGACTCTCACAGCATTGAATATCCATGAGAAAATGCAGGTGTTTTGCTACCAAGATGCCATAAAAATATAATACAGAGACAAAAGGCATCATATGGAGTTACCAACTCAGCGATCTATCCTAATTTTCATACATTCCAAATGTTAATGAGATACATTAATGCATGGTTACAATTTTAGCATAGTTCAAGGTAGATTTGATTTACCTGAGGCTGCAATCTCCTTGCTTACATATGCAAACCAAGACGATGCTGCTGCTACTGTTCCTTGGAACCTCACAGCTCTTCCATCCCACTGAGTTTCTTTGCAAACCACGGTCACAAATTGTGACCTAGTCGCAAAAGACCCAGCAGCTGATCTCAGTCTGGGGACAAGATAAACTATAGGTGCATAGCAAAAACTTTTGGAGCGACATGAGAATTTTGTCAGAAGCTGCTTTAAGGGATGGCTCATGTAGGAAGCTTGGAAGCGCCTCAAGAGATCCTATGATTGTCCTAAGGCAAGATTAGTTTTAATCACATAATTTTTAAGTAATGCATGTTCAACCTGTTCTAAAAGACCTTGAATGATAGGTATTGCTCCTTATATTCTCTAGGTAATCCTGTACTGTGCATCACTATCTTTCCTCTTTGAATATCTTACATCAAGTCTCAGGTAACTCTCTCTTGCTTTAATATATGCTATTATAATTGAAATAAAATCATTTTAAATAAAAAGCCTGCAGCATTTATGGACAGGAATTTACTCCTCATTTCTTTACATTCTTCACTTCTTCTGGCTTAACAGAACTAATTCCATTCTCTTCTTTGCTGTGTTTCCTAGGTCTCTATTTACTATCTTGGACATCCTGAGAACCCTATATTTCAGCCATTTATTTGGGTTCTGTTGGCAAAGCCAGGAATTTTTATGAATATGACTGCAAAGCATTTTGAAAAAGAAATTATTTGTGTAACTCCATGGAAACTACAATTGTATTTAACTATATGTTAAATACAATTTAACATACAGTAATATGTACTGTATTTAACAGTACAACAATCACTCCATATGAATCCAAGACTTAGACCACCTTTTGTAGATGAGCAGCCCTAACAAATTTTGTGTACTCTCAGAAACATCTGTGACTGGTTCCACTGCCCTCAGCAACTTGGTTAGAGGAAAAAAAACAGAAGCAGAAAGATTTGGCTAAATAAGAACGATATATCAAAACACCCAATATTTTAATGAAAGAAACTGAATATCCACACATTTGCACTTCTGTACAGTTTTTGTGATATATATATAATTTTAAGCTGTTTACAAATAACATTAAATGCTTCAAATATTACATAATGTTGATATTATATTTCTAGCAGAAATAAATATATTGCACTTAAAAAGAAACTTTTCATTAGATGTTGCTTCATAGTTTATGTTCACAATTTTTTTCCATAAAAAGATTTCCCTCTACCCCCACCCCATACACACACACACTTCAGTACATGGTGAATGTGCTCACGCAATGCATTATAAACAACAAAGTCAACACAGCAAACAGAAGAACTGTGGTACATTCTGTTAAAGAGGCTACATCCAGTTTTTCTACCTTCCTTATTTTTAAACCAAATCTTTCCTCATGTTTCTGAAGGTACAATTAAAAAGAAAAAGTTTGTTTAAATGTGCTAAAGGTAAAATACAGCAAACTGTATTTTTTGTCCTTAAACTATCATAAAAAGTTACTTCAGAGCTTATTTAATTCACTGCTTAGTTTTTCCTTAAAAAGATAAAATAAAGAAAAAGAAGTTGTCATTTGATAATCTAGAGATTATATGCAAGGACATTTGATTACAGAGTAATACATAAATCCTCTGGCCAGCAAGTAGGTGATTAGTAAAGAAACCACATCTCCTGCAGCAGAAATGCTCTGTGAAGAATAGTGAGAATAAAATCTCACTAAAACCAAAATTAATCTTGCAGTGAATGTCATCCCCCTGCAGATGATGATATGCACTGTGGCCACAACTTTCTCAAGACAAGAAGCCGTAAGTGTTACACTGATCTCACTGTTGCTTTTACCCTTAGCTAGGAGTAAATTACCACAATTTATATTTACTTACACTTTTGGAAATTATCCCAAGTTTTTGCAAAAATTTTCATCGATATTTCTGTTTCTGTATAGTACACACATATAAAGAGGATGTACTACATAATCGGGTTGCCAACCCAAGCTTATCAGTTAAAAAAAGTTTCTTTTCAAGTCCCAGTTAGTGTTTGCTGGATGTTGGAAATGGCAACATCTCCTTACATGTGTACATGTTGATGCAGTGTCCTGGCCTTCATGGGTAGAACTGTCTGTGAGAAATTCTGCAATTGCATTCTGAAGGTTGTGGTACCAAGCATGTTAGCTACCATACAACTTACCATCCTTGGACTCATGAAGAAGCATTTCCATTAGGAACTCTACCTTTATCTGCTTGGTCTATGCTTGTCATTCAGTTTACACCCAGAAGACTACAACTGAAACCCAGTGGCATGGACTTGCTGTCTTTGACAGTGCCTCAGGCCATATAAAACAATGCTGCAAACCAAAGAGATAAATTAAAAATGGGAGGGTTTATGTTTAGATTCTCAGGGCTCCAAAAGTGGAAGAAAAAAAATTCAGACAAATACATTCAATCAGTTTTGTTAATATATGGGATGCTTTTGTTGGATTAAAGGTGGGAGGGTGTTGATGACCTATGGATAAAATGCTAATTCAAGAAAAATACAAAAATACTTGGAACATTTCCAAGGAAAATCTTATAATTCTCTTTGAAAAGCATATTCAGGCATGTTCTCTCCACTCTTCTTAAAAGGAGGCAAACAACTCTCCCTCCCCAAAAAAAACTCCCAAACAAAATCAAACAACATAAACCAGTTCAATTTTTCTGAGCCAAGAAAAAAAGCTCATAAAGGTGAAGAGCACTTCTCATGGGATATAAAATGTGAATTGCATTTGGAAAATAAATTTTAGATTATATTTGGCATTCCTAGCCCATCTACCTACAACAGATGTTCTGTCCTGAAAGTGATACAATTTTGACAGCAGTACAGCAAGTCCTTAAATAAATTACTGGGTTATTGTCAAAGTGGTGGAGAATTTTTTTTTTTAGCAAAAGTGATTTCACTCTTAGTGATTTCACTCTTTAACCAATTAATTACAAATTTGCATTAATTTTCTTCCAATTGTGAGTTCAGTGCTAAAGCTGATTTGTACTTGGGTTTTAATCTCTTCTGTACTGTTCCTATATTGTTGCTGTCATTTAAGTCACTGTTCTTACTGCCAGGCTTTATTTTTAGATGACAATGTGGATGCAGTCCTGCCCCTGTTACAGTCAAATTTCCATTTTACTTCAGTTGGGCAGAAATTTTATTCCTGGAATCACTCCCATGCTTTCTCAGGCCCACAGGAAGGTGAGAGGGACATGGAGAAGAAACAGTGTGTAGTGGCAAGACCTCTTCACTGGAAGTCCTGTGGCCTCTGTGAACTTAATCCCTTTAACCTCAAATCTGTGCAACAGGTTTTATAGGTAGGACTGTGAGGGCAAAGAAGAGGAAGTGAGGAATGGACATACCTATTGATCTCATTCCTAGGGAAATCTGTCACAAGCTGCCTTCATTCCTTTGCTTGGGACCTGCCTGTGATTCTGCATTAGTGGGCAACCCAATGGGTTTCTGCTGCAAAGGAATTAAACAATCAGAGAGAAGCACAAGGAGGGATGAGCCCACTGAGAGAGACTTGGTCTGACTGGAAAAATCAAGCTGTGGATTTTGACAGATAAGTCTGCATCATCTGTAATACAAAATTCATCAGAGAGAATTTGGAAGAGGAGTTGGCTTTATCATGTTTTTATATTGCGACAGCCTACTGCCATGTTGTTTCAGATATGAATCACGCTTCATTTGTAGTGGAAAGCACTTTTCTTTCATTTAATATTTTTTGTAAATGAAGTTGTCAAAATCCAGTTTAATTCTCTTGAAAGAGCTTGGAGAATTTTCTCTGAAACAGTGTAAGGGGCATTTCTGCATGCCAAATATTGGTGTTCTCAGAGAAGGGACTGGGAAAGGGATGAAAAGATTGTACAGTTTATTCCTCTGAATTTGCTTAATGAAGGAAGGGGATGTATGAGCAGCCTTTATGTCACATGTTGACCATGCCTAAATCAGCCACCTGTTTCAAACTTGTTTCTGGAGTCATATGTAAGTTGCCTACTCACTTGACCCTTTCCTGATGGAAGTATCAGCAGTAAAACTACTGGCTTGAATTCTGAACCTAATCGTATCCCCTGCAACTCCAGATAAGTTAATGAAGCTGCTGAAGGAACTAGATAAAAGAAACAGAATTTCCCCACAGGTTTTAGTGCATGTCATCTTAAGGTCTTCATACAACTCTAACAGAAATCAAGCAACTGAAGAGGAAACTTTCTTCCAAACCTCTTGGTTTTTGTTGGTTATCTGTAGAGTCATGTGTACTTGAAGAATTACATTGTAATTCTTTTAGGGTCAATATCACCTAATTTTCTGAAAAATAGGGGGCTTATATCAAAACCAGTTATAAGTAGGCACAATCCTGCAATATGTACTTTTCCTGTGAATCTGATAGCCTACAGCAAAATCTAATATTTGGGTACACCGAGACAAATTCAGTGTCTGATTTTGGGCCATTTAAATACTGCAAAGCTTGGCCTGTTATATTAATTTATGGAACTCCTTGTAGCAGGTCTGAATGGTAAATAAATTTTCATTTTTATTTACATACAGAGCACAGGAGTTGCAAATTGGCCCAGGTATTTATAATATCAGCAGGTCCAACAGTGGTTAATGGGAAATTAGGGTGATATTGCAGATAACTTAGTTGAAAAGGTGATTGAAATGGCCAGCTTGAGAAGATTTTGAATTCAGCTACTAGAAAATACATAGTGGTGGTCTTTTTCTGTGGGATGCATGTGCCTTGCCTTGCACTTTGCAGAGATGGGAGTAGGTGACTCAGTGGCCTGCACTCTGCTTTTTACCATATGACACCAACACAGAATGGTCAAAAGTAGAGGACAATACATCTGTTTTGTGTTCCAGCTCTACAGAGATCTGTAATATAGGAGATTATATATGCTAGTTCTTTTTTGTCAGTAGATGTATTATCATCTATAGCTTGGATGCAACTCGACACAGAAACTCTGTGTCAACTTATTATTTACAGTGGAGTCCCAGCTCTTGCCCAACAGAAAACCAACATCACACTGGTACTGTTTCCAGCAGTGCAAAGGATTCATGCTAGCTCTCTGCAGACAAGATCATTATTTTCTTATGCCTCTGTAGCTCCTCCATTGCATCAGTCACAACATACTAGAAAAAGGGGACAGTACTTTGAATGAGAGCCCCAAATACTAACTGAAAAAAAGTCAGACATGAATTTAAAAAAACTTTTGTGTGAAGTTCTATACTGATATTTTCCCAAGCAAACTCCACCATTCTACTGGGACATGAAAAAACTGGTAGTACAACCCTCATTTTCCTGGCCAAGGTGATGCCTTGTATAATAACAGCCATGATGAAACCCAACAAAACCAGAACAAGTAGAAAGATACTCCAATGCTACTCAGACCAGTCTATTAATTATAATTTGATCCAGAGAGTCTAAAGACTGATCTAGCCTGAAACTGGGTTAGCTTGGTACACATGTGCAGCTGGAAACAGGTCTTCAGTGGCACACACAGTAGCAAACAAGCACTGCTTTAAAATTTGAAATCTTGGGTTTCTAAGTTTAAGTAACAGATTTTTCCAAATCTAAATTTTTCTTCATTATACCTTAACCGACAGTTAAATTGTTCCTCCTTGGATATAAGACAAACTTTCTTTTAGACTGAAGGACAGAATACGTTATTACTACTACAGTCCTGTAACACAGTTCTTTTTTTTTTTTTTTGGAACCAATAAGTGTTTTGTGAAAGAAACAAAGAAAGAAAGAAAGAAAGAAAGACTTGTTAATAACGTTCTCTTTGTGATTATAGTAGCAACTAAGAAATACTGGTTTTGGTGAATATATGCCAGTCTTAAAAAGGACAGTGGTCTTCTCCACTTTGTCCTGTTTTCAGCAAATGTATGCTGAAATAGCCTAAAACATGCTCAAAGTTATAGCAATACATTTTTTTCTGTTTAGATGCTCATCAGTCACAAGAAGAGATGAAGATGAGTAAGAGTATTGCCTTTTTAGAATTCATCTAGCATATGAAAAAAGATCTATAGACAATTAGTTTGTACACTGCTGCTTAAAGATAAACTCTTTCCACTAGGTATAATGCACCTTTGGAACAAGCGGCACGTGACCAAAGATCCTGGGGACTTTGGGATCCATTTTGGCTGTGTTACACATAGATCTGTGAGCAGCTCCAAGCTGCATGCTCTCTTCTTGTGATCCCTCAAAAGAGGAATCTGTACCCACAATGCATTTTCTTAGCTGGTTTGTTACAAGTTCAGCACTCCTGCCACAGGCCTTTCAGGAAGGTCCCTTCTGTTTTCCATAGCAAACTTGCACATTTAAAATCTTGTGTTCCTCTTGTCCTACGTCACTCATACAAATGGTGTCATCACCGCGGAAGAGTGGCGCAGTCCTTGGATAGCTGCATAAGGACCCTGCTGAAAATAATGGTGGTACCTTGGCATATGGAAGGATGGGAAAGTGGGGCCGCTACCTTGCATGGAGCTGGCTATAGCAGAGGGTGTAAGAGGCATTCCCAGGCGGCTGTATGGAGGCAGAGATCCTTGGATCGGATGAGGAATGGGTGTAGCTATGGATGCAGTGCTGGTACCCAGGGCACTCAAAGACTGTGGATGCTGAAATCCTGGGAAACTGGTTGAAGAGGAAACCCAGGAACTGAGGGACAGGTTATCAGATGTTGTAAAGGCTGATCCTGCAAGCAAAGAGAAAGAATACCTAACATTGGCGCTGTGACACGCAAAGCTGGTAAAGTAGCGAAAAGGGAGAAAATTAGTCTTTCACAGCAAGCCTGGTTTCAGTGACCAGTTGTCATTGGAAATACTCCCCAAATACTTCCATCTTTAAAATGTTATTTGCTGGTTGCTGTCCTTTATCGCTACGTCTTAGACAAATTTCCATTTTCAGAACCTGGTTGCAGTGGTTTCAACAGTAAAATCAGCTTTGCACATTGAACATTTTAGATATTAAACACTGAAGCATCTTGTAATGCTGCCACTAAACACTGAAATACCTACTCTGACATGGAACCTCACTGTATTACATCCCTGTTTTGAAGACATACTTGTAGATTTTTACATCAAATCCTTAGTAGAACTGTTTACATCAAATCCTTAGTAGAACTGTTGTTTTGAGGTTTTTTTCTAAAATTTCAATGTGGCAAAAATGCAGAAAAAAATAATTTGCACTACAAGTTTTCCTGTTCTTTTTCATCCTACTAAAACCTGTCAACACTACATCTTTCCAGTCAACCTGATTATTTCCATAATATAGAACAAAAGATCCTAAAAACATAAATGTCAAAGTATTTGTTGTTTTTCCAACTGTGTACAGTACTCTAATAAACAACACTAGTGCTAATTCATACTAATTCATAGTAAGAGGTGCAGATCTTGCTCTGAAGGTAATTAACTACTTTTGATCAAATTGAAGTGTTCTGTTTGTCATTTTGTTTTGGGTTTGTTTAATCTGAAAATTTCAAAAACTATTTCCACAAATCTTCCTACTCTTTAAAAATACTTCATTTTCCTGAAGATTGAAGCATCATAAAAAAAAAGAAAAAATGGTTTCTTAAAATTAGAACTAATTACTTATTTTATGTTGACAGTAAAATTTTGGGGAAACAATTTTTTTTTTTTGATAATTACACATGGTCATTTTCAAATAATCTGATGACTGTGTTGTCTTTCATCTCTGTAGTTCCTATATGCATCTGGTCATCATCATATGTCTGATTTCTAGAAATGGGGAATGCAACAAAAATGCTATAAATGAACTCATTGTATTCCTGCTTAAACAATAATTTAACACTTGTCTCTTATGTATTTTCTTACTTGACCAACTTTCTTAGTTTAGAAAATAAATTTGTTGGCAAGAGTATTTGATTAAATATAATTTCAATTCAGTATTGCAAAACATTCTGAGACAACGAATTTTGTAACAGGTACTAGTTTCATAAATCTAATTCAAGAATTGAGGTTCATCCAAACTGTAGAATGAAAATATATTAAGACTTCTATCCATCAAGGAAAACTTACTGGAATTAAGTAAAGTAACCAATCATAGCCAAATACTCAAACCAAAACTATATGCAAAAACCAACAGAAATAAAAAGTGTATATTGTTGGGATTTTTTTTTAAATCATGAATCTCTTATGGGATATATTCTCAAATCATGAATTATTTTTCCTCTGCATAATGAAACAAGTAAAACAGCTCAGTAACAGGAAAAAAAATGGTGCCAATTTAGCAGTGGAAATAAACTTGAACCAAATCCTGGTCCTACCACTGAACCAAATCCTAACTGCTGGGAAATTAGGATCCAGAGCCAAACTCTAAGGATGATACATTACTCACAGACCCCAGCAAAACCCTTGACAAATCAGAGGGTATCTGAGCATTACTGCACTGCAGGGAAAGCAGGGTGCAAATCTGGATTTGCCCAGAAGGTTTGCATTTAACTCTGTTCCAGGTGGCTACTGTGAATCCTGTGGATATGTGTGGATGTAGGCACAGAGAAATTATGCATTAAAGAGTTTCCATTGAATTTATATGTCTCCTATTTGTTAATTCCTTTGGAATTAGACATCTTGTGCTGTAGGTTAGCTGCTTCCATCTTTAGATGGCTGAAATTTGCTGAGGAGAGAATGCTCTGGGAGGCTGCTGAAGTAATTACCAAGTCTATCACTGCTATTTATTTCTTTGTTTTATGCAGAATAAGGCATGTGATTCTTTTTCATGAATGTCTGTGAAATGATTGTAGGGCTGGAACACTTCTCCTTTAAGGAAAGGCTTAGAGAATTGGGATTTGGAGTCTTGAGATGAGCAGACTTTTGAGACACCTAATTGCAGCCTGTCGGTGCTTAAAGCAGGCCATTGAGAAAGCTGGGAACAAATTTTTTAGCATGATCTGTCACAACAGGAGTATGGGCTTTAAACTAAAAGTGGGTAGATTTAGACTAGATATAGGGAAGAAATTTTTTACTTTGAGGGTGGTGAAACACTGGCACAGGTTGTCCAGAGAAGGGCTGGATGTCCCATCCCAGGAAATATGAGAGGTCAAGTTGGATGGAGGTCTAAGCATCCTGATCTAGTTGAAGATGGCCCTACTCATTGAAGGGGGTTTGCACTACATGACCTTTAAAGGTCCCTTCCAACACTGACTATTCAATGATTTTCACAAGGAGGTTTCTCAAGCTTCCTTTCCTGCTCCAACTGATTTGGTCTCTAATTGCAGCATAGTACTCCAAGAAGTCTCACATACCACTTTTGCCACCACCATGGGAATTAGTAGTTCTGAGGCAATCAAGGTCTCAAAGAGTTTAGAACACACACCACCCAGCAATGCATACACATTTGGTTCTCAACTCTTATTTTTATGGAGGAGCATCCATCAGATTTGCATGCAAGATAATTTTAAAATTCATTGGCAGAAATGAAAATATCTATGGAATTCCAATAAGAACATTGTTTCTCTCCTTGTATCTTGGAGGAGTTTTCCTTATTTAGGGACACTAGACCTGAAGAGAGAGCAAAGGCAGTACCAGTCACTCATGTGTAAGAGCAGTATGATTTACCTTCTGTGCATGTCTCTGGTTGCCAAGAGCACTCACGTCCCATGTAGCATATGGCTCCCAGATTAGAAAAAAGTTCTTTGCCATGATTCACAATTTTCCTCACTTACTCATTTGCCATATTGTGAGCAAATGCAGAACTGTACTCTTTTATTACACATAAAATTAATTGTAATAAAGTAGTATATCTCCCATGACACCTTTCTAAGGACTCTTTTCTGAAGAGATTTAATGGCCAGCTCTCATGCTGAGGCTCACCTGGTTCATTTGCTCACTCCCAAGGGAAGACATCATACTAGGGAGAAATTTAATTCTTGAAGAGAAGGTGCTTTGCTCTGAGCACTTCCAACAGTGGAAAATTTAATACCATCTTCAACAATAGCTGGCCTAGGATCTAAGTTGACATGAAGCAAGGTAATTCCCCAGAACTGTGTGAAAGGATGGCATCATAGCAGGTGAAGTTGCTTCAGAAACTCCATAATCTAAGGACCTGCTCTTAGAATAGATGTGTAAAAACAAGCCCACCTAATCACGTTTTGCTGAAGAGCAACTCATGGTTAAAAATAAGTGTGTTTTCTCTGCACAAGTCCAAAGAGCTCATGACCAGAAAGAATGCTCTTATCTTAGCAGCGCTGTATGAAGTTAGAGGACAAGACAAGGGCACTGCCAGTCGGAAGACAGATAGAACTGCTTTACCTCAAGTGGCTGTGGCATATCAGGCAGGTCACAAAGTCAACATGCAAACTATAATACAGCACAAATTTATGCTAGTCAGCAATCCTACAGGAAGGGTTTGAGATCTATTTCCAGTGGTAAATTATGACAGATGCAATTTATCCAGTAAGTATCCCCACAAAGAGCAAGTCTGTCTTGCTACTACTTTTGCTACTGCTAATGCAGACAAATTGTTAGATAAAGCATTTGGGGCTAATTGCTTCAGCAGGAGTAGCACCTCTAAGAGACTAACAGATAACAACATCAAATTTTCAGGGAGCTACCAAATTTTCTTCCTGAGGAGGCAAAGTGGGTTAACCACAGGCTGGTTGAAGATGGTTAGGACTAAGTCCTCTGTCCACAGAAGGCTGGGGGCACAGCAAGTGGCACATCTACATGGTGCTTTACAAGTGGTGTGGAGCCCAGCTAGTAAGTCCTGCCAAGAGAGGGGGAGAGTTAACTTGTTCCCAGCACCACACTAATGAAGTTTTCTGGTTTTCAGACATCTTGAAGAGGAAGCAGAACTAATTCTCTCCTGATGGCAAAGATTACATGGTTGTCTCTAGAACTGCCTCATGAATTGAACCACCCACACCAGTACCGTGGGCATATCAGACATCCCAAAGAGCCAAAAGGTAACAAGTATTCTTCTTCATTATATGACTTCATGGCAAAGAGACACACCAGAGAAATGCTTTGGAGTACCACAGTACTTCCTATGGTCCTGCTTTTCTCAGGCATAACTGAGTCACCACAGTTTACATCATGAGCACGTTTTCCTACCTCTGCTTTGTGTTGCCTGGCTGTCATCTCCGAGATCATCTTCTCCTCCATAGGTTCGAATGGGGGATCGGGCATAGGAATGCTTTTGGATAAGGCTCTCCACACTTTCTCTGTAAAAGGAAACAACCTAATATATCAATACCATCCTAAACAGCATCCTAATTTGTTAAAGTAAATACAATGCCTTTTCCTGTCCAGATCACAGCTTTCTCACACAGGTTATCCAAAGTTACTTAACAAAAGGCTTGCCTCATAGCATGACATTGGAAATGCCAGCTTTAGCCTGTGTTTTTTTAATATTGTGGATCACCACTTACCAGCTTCTTCAGCAGAGTGAACTTCCTACTATGTTTACTAAATGTGATCTCAGACAGTGAATATCAGACCAGCACTCTTCATAAATTTGAAAATGCAAACTCTGCAGTTATTTGTGCTGAGTGATGAGTCTGGGTTCAAAGAGACACCTGTGGTCCAGTTCCTTTCAAATCAGCTTTTCCGTCACACATTACCACCTCATTTGCTGCTTTCCCCTTTTTCTGAAAGCAGGGGCAAAGATAGGTGTGTCCAGAGACAGCTCAACTCTGACTATGCTCTCTCAGCATCAGAGTGGAGGGCAGTTCGTAGCAGGAAGTCTGCAGATACTATGGATCTCGTGCCACATCTATTCTGGGAGGTTAGACGTGTCTGCCAGGCCCCTGCCTTGCTGGTAGCACAAATCACTGAAGTCACCCAAACCATTTTTAAATAGAAGGAAGGCATATCTGCATGATAAGCCTTAGTAGTTTGTAAGGAAGATCCAACCTTACACATTCCATGTAAGTAGGTGGCATTATACCAAAGATGAAAATGACCTAGGCATATTTCCAAAATGGCTTTGACCTTCTGTTCATGTTTAAGAAATCTAAGTAGCAACAGTTGTTTAAATCTGCTACTTGATGAATGTTTTGTCTGAATTTACCATTTGTCCATTCATACTTGCTAACACCCTTCGCTTAGAGAGTGCTCCTGTTCCAGAAATTCCAAGGAAAAATATTTTTCAAGAAACATGATAAATCACAATGGCACATGTTTTCCTTTCCTACAGAAAGTCCATTATGGTCATTTTGTCCTTGGTCTATCACTGGCATCATTACTTATGCTAGTCTCCTCAGAAAAAAATAAATAAAAAGAGGATCTTATCAAAGTGATTTACTTGTGTCAGGATTGGAAGTGGACTGAAAGCAATGGCAGTTCCTACATAGAGGATGATATAATTGGATTACTGCCTTTTAAGTGATTGAAAACAGCAGGCATATCAAGGCTATCTTGAAGATTTCCCAAAGAAAAAGACAGATGGCATTGTTTATATTATGTGCTGAATGCCTCTTGAAACATTAGACTTTCTTCTAAAGCAGAATATGAAATGCAAAGAATTTTACTTGACCAAAAGGACTATTTCCTATGAGTACAGCATAACAGAATAACAAATTAGACCAGTGTTGTCTGAGTGATTTAGATACTGGTATATAAACATATTCATAATCAAAGAATTACTAGTCTATCAAGGTCTGAAAAATAAATTTAATACAGGTGATTGTCTATATTGTCTCTATTGACTTTATTTCTAGTTAGGGTCTGCTTATAACAGCAGATATTACAGCATGTAATAATATCCTGATGCAACAGAAACAACACAGGCTGTAGTTTTAGCGCAGTGGGCCAATTTCACCTCTAAAACATTGGATCCACCGGTGGCTTGGGGATAAACTCACCCCAATAAATTTACATTTGAATTACCTACAGGGATTTAAAACTAAATCAAATGCCCACAATTATTGCAGACTAAATTCTTTCCAGATGGGTTTGTATGCTAGACAGAGAACTCTATTATTCTATATGGTTGTCTTCTTTTAAAGGAAAAAGAGAGATGACTTCTTAGTGAACCCTGAATCTGCAAAGTTTGAAACCAGGGAACTATGTGGTAGGTTTATTTATTTATTTTATGATGTAGCGTTGCAGATAGTATGCAAAAGGTTTTGGAAGATTAATCTCATTCATTGGCACAAGAGGCAAAGCTTTTTATGGCAGAGGGAATGTCAAAACTTCAATCAGGGAAAGCAACTAATCTCACAGAAACAGTTCCTTTTGTGCAGCTGAGATTTAATATTCAAAACTGTATGATCTTATCTCGACTAACCACATTGTTTTTTTATGCTATAATCACAAAACACCTACTGAATTTTCATTTTAGGGGTTGAGGCTGTGACTCTCATCATGAGTGCAAAGCATTGAGATTCACACCAGAATTTAGGCACCTGCCCCCACAGTCTCCAGGTGGCCCTCTTCTTTCCATATACAACACATACTGCATATAAACCTCCAAACAGACCTACAAAATGCAAAAGGCTGAGTGCACCTAAGTGTGCAAAAGGGAACAGGGGAAAAAAAAAAAAGAAGTGGTGTATTTTCTGCACTCAAAAGGCATATATCTGAATTATCCTCCAAGCACTGTTTCTTCCACTTGGAAAAACAAGAGTAGAAGTCTGCACTTAGATTTCTTTCCTTCCCCTTGTGTTTCAAAGGAAAAGGGCGTGGTGGCCTCTGCACCATGCTGCAATATTCCATCCCCAGAGAACGTCACTTGGAGTCTGGATATAGAAGACAACAGTTGCAATTCATTTAACCTATGAAAACATTTGGATTTTCCCACATAGGTTGGAAAGAGGAATCTAACCTCCTCCACCCTTTAAAGACAGAGGTGCCTTTAGGACTTACTCCAATGCAGACACATAGGAGGAAGCAAAACTTTAACAAGACTTAAGTGCCTGTGAAATCTAGTTCAAAATGCAGGAATAAAGCTGGCAGTCTAGAACACAGATTCCTTCTTATATCCTTGTTTCCACTGGGTACAAAAGGACTTAAATCTCAAAATCTTTCTGAAAATTCTCTTTATGGAAGTATGAACCCTTTAGGTTATCCCAAATATGGTGCTCTGGAGAGTGGATTAATAAAATACATTTTTTCAAGGCCCAAAATATTACACTACACTACTAAAAGGGAAATACATTATTACCTCTGGCATTATAGTTCTGTATGCAACATCAGATATTTCAATGTGGTTCCAAGGATTCATGGAAATAATATTATAAATTTCTGAATGATAAATTAATATTTGCCACTTTATGATTCTATGCTCAGTTTCAAAAAATAGCAAGTGAAGAATATGAAGGAGATTTTTTTAAAGCTGTTTTTGCTTATTTTTCAGCACTGTTCCACAGTGAACATGTTGTCTGAAGAACAAAGTTACTTTGTTCTATCTACTATCCAGTTACTCAATATTCAACTTCCATCCTGTTTCTTTGTTTGTGATCAGAGACTTGTTATCTAATACTGGGACCTAACAATTTTTACCTTTTATTTACCTAAGAACTCCACAGTTCATTCTATTAGCAAGAAATTAGCATTAAACTTTGTTCTGAGAGAGATCACAAGCTGCCAATTGGATAAAGGAAAGATGTCTTCTTTCTGTCAAATATTTTTGTGTGGTCTACCAACAAATTTCAGTCTTCCACACTGTTCTTCAACTCACAGATGTCTTGGAAATACCCAGGGGGGGAGGGAAGCATGCACATACACATAATATATTATTATGATTAAGCTGTGCAATATGTACAACTGGATAATAGTAGGAGATGACAGGCTGGAGAAGAGAAAGTTAGGGACTGAAGCTGCTTGAGAAAAAGGATCCATGTGCCAAATGGAAAGGAAAACACTAAGCTCATATTGGCAAGCACACCCACAGAGAAGATGCTGAGGCAGGACAAATGTGAAGAGAGATAATAAGAAAAGGAGCTCAGGCTCATCCAAATAATCTGCATTCCAGCAGAAGCATGCTTTGAGCCCAGCCCTGTCAATAAACCTTATTATGAATGAAGCACTTGTCTCCTTTGTCCAAGATATAAAACAGCAAAATTTGAACCTGAAATCAAAGCACGTGAAAGGTGGAGAGGATTCATCAATTAGAAAGGGTTTAGGATGCACAGGGAATATCTTGCTATTCTGCAGGTTCTAACCTCTTGATTAAACATTTCAGTCTTGCCTCTGCTGGCAACTGATGCCAAAACTAAACTTCTGGCTAGGGATGCTTTATGTCATAGAGTTCCAAGCTGAGTCTTTGGCATTGTTTAGCTAACAGTGCCCTGTATGTACAGAGTAGCCTCGAAGGACCAAAAGAAGATGGGAAAATCCTAATGTAACTGACAAATTATTCACTAACACTTTACAGACCAAACCCAGGATTTTCCATGGATTTTAACTAGGAGAGGGCAGAAAACAGAGTTGGCTTGGTAAGTAGCTGAGGCTCTGTGTGAGGATGCTCACTTTCTTTTGCTGTCAATCCAGATTACAGAAATTCTCTCAGGAGATAATAAAGTCTCAGATTACCCTAAGCAGGATCTTTAATCAAGATGAAGGAACAGGCCTTCTTTGTAGGTGGGAGCAGGCATCTCTGATGTCATTTCTTCTGCTCCTTTTGCTATTACTCTACTTCAGCTGTGCATGCAGCCCAGTGATCACCATGACCCTGATTCTGAATTTGGCAGAAAGGAGAGGGAGATGGGACAAAAGCATTTTTCTCTTTGGGACAAAAATGCTTAAGACAATGTATTTAGCATTGGTGAAGGTGTCAGAAAAGCTGATTCAGAAGTAGCTTGGTGGAACCAGGCCATCCAGTATCTATCTTAGATCTACACCATGGCTACAAAGAGGATGAAGTTTGATGTAAGGAGCAGCTATCCCTTCCAGTGGGAGCCAGGATCAAGCTTCTTTGAAGACAATATGCTAAAGTCTAACTGTGGTGAGAAAGAGGAAGTGGCTGAGCCAGGCGCTCTGAACTTACGTCTTCTGCACAAGTTACTGTTTCAGGAATGGCTACAAGAGGTAAAAAATTCAGAGCAGAGCTGAGAAGCCTCTTAGATTTAACCTCTTTTTTTTTACCCCTTGCTATCCAAATGCTAGGTATGCAGAAAGGCAAGGATATTCCCAGAATCTGCTCCCTGTTCCTGGTGTCATGGGGTTTGCTTTTTTCTACTTTTCTTGTTCTTTGCAAGGAAAGGCAATGTCAATTAAAACAAAAAATTGAAAAAAGAAAAAAAGAAAGAAAATAATAAAATAGTAAAACTGACAATCATGTTTTGCTTGACCATTCAGTCCAACACAAAGAAAAATACAGAACAGGATATAAAGTGTATGAATTACCAGTTTGCAGCCCGAATGACTTCTTTAGTTCTGCATTTCAAAGGTTTCCTTTTTTTGTAGCTGCCAGTTAGTATGTTTGGAAGAAAGCCCAGATAACAGAAGATGTCAGAAGTGAGGTGAGGTGAAGACAGATGGAATAAATGGGCTGAGAAGGCACAAAAATAAACCTGTCGGAAGTTGCACTGTAGTAGAACTTTTTTTAAGGGAAAAGATGACTAATTTGTCCAAGACACAAGTGCTAAAAACAAGTCTGAAAAAAAAAAACCCAAACAAAATAACCCAACCAACGCATAAAACTCCCCCCAAAAAACCAACAAAAACTAGTCACCTCCCAAAAACCAAAACGACATAGCAGGAAGAACAAATACATTTCTGTAACAGCAGCTACGAGTGAACAACTTATGCTGTCAGAACCACTGTTGAGATATCACTCAGCCTTTATATTCCTGTGGCTTTTATTTGCTACTTTACAAATGCACAAACATACAGATATATTAATTGTCTACATATACTTGCTCTTACTGGTAGATGAATGTTAGAAGCAGACCACAGGGACATAGTTCAGGTTGGGGATGGTCCATGGTATGGACAAAATCCTTGAACAGAACAAAGTAGTTCTGTTCCACTGCTTAGATTGAAACTGAACCAACCAGGGACAAAACAAGGCCTACAGGCTACAGTGGCTCATGTGACCTGGCCCAAAAGCTAATCCACAGCCCCAAAACACTTTCACACAAAGTTAAAACTGCTGGGCAAGTGTTGGATGGATGCATTACTGCAAGAATATATACAAGAAAGAAGGGAAATGAGTCTTAAATTATGAAAATTCTAGGATTTGATGACTGTAGAAGAACAAGTGTGCATCCACAATGATGTTTATTGTCACTCTCTCAGTAAAAATCCAGCACATGTAGATAAGCTGTAATATTCATGGATGTGACAAAGCCTAGCTGAAGCCATGGCATGGGAAAAGTGATGACATTTATGAAGAAGGGGCATGCAGTTATCAGTACACTTACCCCACTTCTCCCAATAGCAAAAAAAATGAGAAAACTATCTTACATAGCCAGCCCCGTGGAGCTCCACTTCACCCAGTGAAGCTCCACCATTTCTTTCTGACTGTAACCAAACAATGAGTGATGAGTACAGAGAGGTCCTGTGAAATTGTGAGGGGAAGTCCCTGGAAAACTTTTCTCTGGGGTGGAAACCATAGATCTAATTTGACATCATCCCCACCTGTTATGCACACACTGCATCTGCATGAGGTTAGTGGAAACAACTAGAATAATATTTTTATACTATTTTGCACAAGTAAGAAGATAGATAACAGAAAACCTAAGTGGAAAATGAGCCGGAGTATGAGTGCTTAAAAACTTGAGAACTGAAGAGGATTTAAGTGGCACAGGGAACTTTCTGCTGGGTGAAAAGGAGCAGTTGCCTGGCTAACAAGAAGCAGAGTCAGATGAACCAGATTTGAAGAGCTTGATTCAGGTGTTTAAACATAGGCAGGTAGTGTTTTCAAGATTTGCTAAGGCATCCAAGCCACCTGCAGTGTTCTGGAAGGGGTGATGCAGAAAATACAGACAATCCACCCACCCATCTGGAGCAGCAGCTGAAGGCTGGAGTAACCTCAGCAACATCTGGAATGGCACTAGATACCAGGTGTTTAGATGCCAGAGTCCTTGGTATTTCTCCCTAAATTCAGGACTTCTTTTTATCTCTGAACCTAAACATCAGAGATGATATCTCATGGCTGCTTGCTGACATTCATAGACTGACAGCTAGCTGAGAATAAAAGATCAGCTAGCAGTTTGACTTATTGGAGAACTATGATAACTATGATAACTACTATGGAGAACTATGATAACTACTTAACCATGGATGAGGGGGTAGGTCATAGAGCATGTATATGTTTCTGGCTGTTGGTAGGGGGCTTTCAAGGGTCTGGGAAGTTCTTCTAGACCAGCAGTAGGCAATAGGAGTGGGGAAGAAGGCATGTGAGCAGGGAAGGGCTGGGAGAAAGGATGGCTGTGCTCAGCCTATCACTAAGCATGTGGCTTTGACTGATCCTTCAGCAGGGAAGTGCCCCTATCCAGGCATTAGCACAAACTTTGCTTACAGCCTTGTAAGCCAGCATGATGTATTTCCACATCTCAAAGATGAAGCTCCTCAGGGGAGAATCTGGAATTTTATTACCATGCAAATCCAGTTGGGATGCTGCTGTCTAACTTCCCCATCCCCCCATCCTTCCCTTCACTGCCTAAAAATTACTTGGGTGTGCAACCATACTTTTCCATTTTTCCTGTTGAAGTATCCCAGAAGCATTACTGGACTCATTTAACTCTCTCCTTAATAGTTAAAAATCCACACCCCAAACTTGCCTATCACATACTTGGCTCCTGCTCTTGAAATTATCACCTTTTTCATTGGATTTTTTTAATAGTATGTAATTATAATGGTTTTATTTATCTATTTATTTTTAACAAGCTAATTCTTCACAACAACTCAAAAGATAAATTCAGACTCGAAAAAAATTCATCTGTTGCGTTCTGCCTCTGCATCTTTTATGCCTGTGGCAGTTTTTTCTTCAGCAGAAATGCCTCATTACTCGATTTGGCATCCCATAGTCAACACCACAGTGTGCTAAGCTCCACATTCTGGTAATTGGTGCTAAATGTTCAATTTTTTCATTCACAACCACAGTGGGAGCCTTTTTATAGTAGAGGAGATGTAAATACCACGTAAAAAGATCAAAAGGTGAGTCAGAAACTTATCTAAATCACAGTAGCCCCAGATAAAGTCCCCCCCATTGCTATAAATAAATTACCACAAGTAATGTAGGGAAACGGTTGATTGTGATGGGAACCTTGCATCCTTTAAAAAGTTCAGTGTATACCAAACTCACCAAAGATTTTTTTGATAGTTAAAAGGCTTGCATATAGCTATGAGTACAAGGAAACCATTCTATGGTATTTAGACAGGAACAAAAGAAAACACAGGGCATTTCAAAAGTGTTGTTGTTGCCTACCTCCTCTACTGCTGTGCGAATTTCACTACCTTTACATATATTATTTCAACTCCAACACATACAATGCCGACAGATTTAATTCTAAAGGCATTTGCAACTTGAATTTCTTACATAAGGATCATAAATCTAGAATGGGAAGCCTGAAATCGTTAAAGTCACATATTTATAAAATCATATTCAATTAGGTTAAAAAAGTGCAATTTCTGTCATCATGTCATAAAAAGATGTGTTTTTCTCTCAGATCTACTATAAAGAACAGCTCCCTATATTGTTACAGATAGAGGCTGTTTTCAATCAGTTACAAGAAGCAATCCAATTACTGGATGGTTTAGTGCAGTAACTGACTCCAGACTAATTTAATTTCTTTAGGTCTCTAAAGATCAATTGATCTGATTTGTTTCCCTCCCCAAAGGCTGTTTAGGAAAAAGCAGGCTTAAATACTTGGAAATGAAATACAAAGCTCTGTGTGCTTTCACACTACTTAGGTCATTTGGAAAAGCTGGAACTCAGGATACATGAGTGCTGTCTTGGCCCCAACATCATGGGATGCTTTACGGGAGGCCATTAGGATCACCACGCCACACTGTAGATTACACACACACACGTGCTGAGTGCACGCCTGCTGGGGGAGCAGCGCAGGGAAAGTATTTTCACAGCTTCTAGAGAACTATTCAATTTTCAAGAGCTGTGCAAGTGTGTTTTGGCCTTCACAGTTTTTTTCCCTGGAGAATAAGTATTTTTCTCCAGCCGTGATCCTATAGTTTGCAATTAGACTGAGCAAGAGTACTATTCACTGTACTATTCAAGATTCACCTATTTGCAATTAATGTTGCAACAGACATCAAACAAGAAATTATTCCTGTTGTCTCACTTTGCTATTTCATTTGCTTTGTTTCAGATTTCTTTAAGTGGTTTTGCTGGTGCTAAGTTGAAATCCATAGAACCAGTGAGCACTTAGAGAATGACTGAGTATTTTAATGCCAGAGTATTTTAATGGCAGAGCCGAATAAACCCCTTGACATTTCTGCGCCATTTGTATAACTTAGGCAATTCTCAAACAATCTCTTACCAGCCCACTCGCCTGTTACACTTTTATTATCTCATGACTTGATGTGTTATGCAGCAGGTTTTGAATTTTTAGATACTATTGTAGTAGTAATCAGGGCTAAGCTTTCTAATTCAAGTCAAAATCAGACCTGACTCAAACTTGGGCTCTCAAATCCATAGTTTTAATGTAAGTTGAATACTTTTCAGATTCTGTTTCTTGTATTTATTGTAGGCTTCACATTTGTCTGCCTTATCTTTCATGGCAACATTTGTGCCTGGGCTCAGCTGCCTGTCTCAGGCTCTATTCTTACACTTATCAATAAACAAAAGGGCAGTGCAGCTTATGCTCAGCATTTCTGACTCCATGCCATGTGCAGTTATAATAAGATGTCCTCTGGAAAAATTCCCTTCATGTCCAGCACCACGATAGTCAGTTCATCTGTAACTAAGTTTTTCTCCCAGCTTATCTATTCAGACTCTTTCCGCCCTTGCAAAGCTGTGTCGTTCGATGTCTTATGTCTGTAAAACAAGGAAACCTCTTCTGACAGGTCCTTCCTTGACTATTTATTGCATACTAACGTGAGCTTTGGATGTTGTTTACCTCAGTATTCTGTCAATACAGCAGGCCAGGCTATTTTATTAAATTTGCCTCTTTTTTTTTGTTTGTTTTCATTTTCAATTAAGACTTTCACTTAAGAAACAATTTTCAACAACTTTGCAAGTGTGCACTGCAGCCTACAAGTTGTCTTTCCCCAAATTACTGTTCTTTTACCCATTTACTCAACAGATCACTTATGATCAAGTCACTGGTAAGGTGGGAAGGATACCACTCTTTCCCATCCGTGGGCCTGCTCAGATAGATGTACTTTTGAACTGCTGTAAAGAGTTGCTCTAGCTCTGTGGCTATGACTTCACCGAGCAGTTTGTCCCCTGTATGCACCTGTGAAAAATGATTAACAGATACATCTGGATATCTCCACATAGGAGCCTGCAGGGTTTTGGCCTCTCCAAACTTTCTTTCATGATTGTGTGCTCATAGGAAAAGTTGGATGTGCTATATCCATCTCCATCGAGTTCTCTTCCAGCTTAAAGGACACAAGCAGCTTAATTTGCTTCATTTGCCAAGTTATTTGACATGATACCATAAAAATGTGACATGCTGGAAAGCTACCAAGAGATTGAAGTTTATTTCCTAACTCAGCTGTGGGTTAATGCTTCTGTCCTTATGGCAGCAGTTGCTTGTAATGAGGTGTATACACACAAAACAGTTTCTAGATAAAGCTTTCCCCTGATGCAGCTTGTAATACAACTTTGGTGAAACAAAAATGGCATCTTTGTTGTCAGAGTGGGAGTTATGGGAGTCATCCTGATGGCAGTAATTGCCAATTTGGTGTCTGGGACTGCTGAAATGAATTTTGGGAGCTCTCCTCTCTCTTTTCCACTATGTTGAGCAGTGGGGAGCTGTAAAGATGTTTTTCACAGGACCACTGCCCTTGTTTCCCATTGACCCAATTCACAGCTCTCAACAGGATTAAATGGCATGATAAGAAAAAAGCTTTTCATTCTGAAGTTGTAAAAGTGACCCTCTTCCCCTTCAAGAAGCTCCCTGAGGAAGACGAATATATTGGCCCCAACTGGAACAGATGTCAAAACTCAAAACAGCTCTTTCTTCATAAAGTTTATAAGTATTTTTAAAGGATGTGGAGGAGTCTTACTATATGCAGCAAGATAACATTAAAATGCACAGGTTCTCAGGAGTTGAAAGGATGCTTTTCCTACAAACTCTCTCTTCTCTTTATCTTATCTGCATGGAAAGTAAACAGAAAGTCTCCATTACCTCTCGATATCAGTGAGTCTGGAAGAGTCACGGAATCCTTTAGCAAAAGGGTTGCTGTCAATTTTCAACTTGGTTATCTGGGAACACAGAAAAGAGCAACGTTACACGAATACAGTGTTAGGGCGCTGCAGAGTACAAAGTGTTAACCAATCCATCCCCTGTGGCTTCACTGCTAATTTTATCCGCGTGCCCTGTGTGTGTGCGCTGCTCCTGAGACATTGCAAGGCTGAGGAGGCAAACCAGGGTGCACTGCCCATATGGCAGTGGAAAGACCAAAGGGCTCAACCTTCCTGTTGCCCAGAGCAGGAGGAACCCACCCACAGACAGCATTACAGATTCCAAATACTTTACCAGCATCAATCAGGTTGTCTTTTCCACAGGCAGCACAAATCACCCTGCTAACAGCTGAGCCTGCTTGGTGGAGCTGCACACCAACCAATACAAGCCCAAGTGACCTGAAGCCATGGCTTCACTTCACCACCACCTTTTTTTGGGGGATGGAAATGGGATGGAAATGTTCTCAGCCAGGCCTACCAGCCACCACAGAGGAGCAGTTTAACTGGTTTTGTATGAAAAGAGGCTGAGGAAGGGAAGGAAAAATGTGGGGAGAGCTCAGATTTAAAGTGACTGAGCTTGTATTGAAGGAGTAACCCTGAAACTATCACACACTGAAACGATCACATTCTTGAAAAACCACAGAGCATGAATAAAAACTTTCCTCCCTTCTTCAAAGGTAGCTATAAACCTGCCCAGTCATGCCATCAGCCTTTCCATTTTGACTGAGCAACCCATTGACCAGGAATCCCTCCTGCCCCAAAACATCTGAGCTCCTCTTTGTGGTGAAACTTTTCAGGCGTATGGTCCTGGCTTTCAATATGGTTTTTTGAGGACCAGGAAAAAATTGCACCATTGTTCTTGTGAAATTTTCTATCTATCCAACCAATTTAGATTTGGTGAAAAAAACCTGAGACATCATTGTAATATTTGGATTTTCCATCCATACTTCTTCCAAGAGCTAAAAATAAAATTGTAAGTGGGAGTTAGAGCTTGATGAAAGAAAACACAGGACCCATCCTGCAGGGCAGTGAATTCCACCAACTCCAGCTTAAGCCCATGAAAATCAACAGCTCTCAACATTTCATATTAATGGGCTTTGTCAGCTGACTTCTTTCAAAGAAACAAAAACCTGTATCGAAAAGGCTACAACCTCATTTTTAATAACTGGGCCTCAAGACTCAGGAAAAAAAAATGGAATCTTTTCCAAATCCTCAAGCAATGAAGCACTCTCATCAAAAAAATATATTTCAAAATGGGGTGGCTTCTCCCCCAAAATAAAAAAAAATTAAGAGGACAAATATATATTTATATAAAATATAAAAAAAAAAAAGAGGACAACTGGGCCCAACGTTTAATTCTGAGAAAGAGGTCTTCTGAGGAAAACATAGAGAGGAAGGGACATCTGACAAAGGGAAATTATGAGTTTTTAATTAACAAATAATGATCTGTCAGTGGTCAAACAGCATGGACCTGAGTGCTGGTGGAGGGTTTGAGACCGTCTCATTGCTCAGGTACAACTGGTGGAAACAACCTTGAAGCCTTGTCACGAGGACCTTGAAACAGCTCAGAAAATTAGTTATAGGCTCATTCTACTTCCAAGACATCCATAAGCCCTCAGTTCATGGTGGTGTTGCAGAGTGGCGAGTTAATGCCTCGCATCCAGTGGAGATTTCTATGGCAGCATTTTGAAAACCACCTTGAAAAAAGACAAGTTCTAACTAGTTCCATTGACTGAGATCACTGACACACCAAGCCAACTGCACTACAGAACAATAAGGATGTCTATTCATCTCTTGAGCACATTTTCACCAATCAAACTTCCATCTTCCTGATATTAAAGTTTTGGTATGACATCACAGAAGAAACTTTTTGTATCCACCAAAGCCAGATGAGACTCACAATCATTTATGGCCATACTTTTCCTGAGAGACTGTCTCACAAACAATCAGAGAACATCTGCTAGAAAGCATTTTAAAATGAAATCTGACCTACAATTCAACTCTGTGGCAGTGGTTTGACTGTTTAAATAAATGCATGCCCTTTAAATCTTAAATTATGAGATAGTTTGTTGAAAGTGTAATGTATTTAGCTTTTATCTAATAACCTCCAGAAATTTAATCAATCCCTCCTTAAAACAGTTCTGAAAGAAATGGCAAAAATGAAAAAAGGCTCCATTTTCATTAGTCATAAATAAAATGACAACATCAACCTCTAGGGGTTCCGGAGATGTTCCATTGAGAAATTTTCCAGGACTCAATGTATGTGCTTTTAGTTTAGAAACATCTCTAGTGTAAATATCATCGGTAGACACAAATCCATCCTACAGAAATAAATTCCGGGTTTAGCTGGTTTTGTGCCTGTTACTATTTTGCTGGTTTCTAAAGAAAGTTACATGGAAAAATCTAACTGCCTGTCCAAACATAATTTTCTTGAGATTTCCAGGTGCTGAGTATGTTTTCTACAGCATTCAGATACAAATCTAAGTCTAAATCAATACATTAAAGCCTTAAAGCAGGATGTGGGGTCTGTCATAAGGACTGGCTTAATATTACTAATATTATCTTCAGAGCTTCTTTGGCACCCTGTGCATTAGTTTCATTTTATTCATAGCATTTCAAAATTGCTTTTGTTTCATATTAGGAAATGCCTACTTCTTTAAATAATCCAGCAGGTACCTTAACTCTGTGATGCTGCCTGCTCACATATTTGGACAGTGTCCATATTTTCCTTAACTTGAGGGAACTAAGGAGCAAAATAGGTGGATTTTTTTTGAAGTACCATAGTTAGTAAGCCCTTAAAGCACACTCTGAATGCAACAACATGTCCCTTAAAGCCCTTAAAGCATGCACTGAAGGCAATAATGTATTTCCTCTGAGTTAAATATTAAAGCCCAATCCACCATCAAGCAGAGCCTCTGTTCTCTGATTGTTTATAGACTTCCTAAAATTACTCATTAGCAATCCATTGTTATGATCTCCTCCATTTTGTATATATTATTCACTGGCATGCAAATTGAAATTCAAACATCTGGATGTAATCTGGGCAGCCTCTGAAAAGCATATCTCTGAGTGATTTTCCCTATGTTTGAGCCTTACAGCTTAATTAGTCAACTTTTTAAGCTCATGAAATCATGTGCAAACCAGAATCCCTCTCAGCTCATGGCTTGTGGCATGAAAGATCACTGCAAATAAGAACAGTTCTTTAATGAGCTATAATTAGAAAATGACTAAATGTTAATATGCAAGCAGCTTTGTATAAACAGAGGGGAAGACAAAAGAAAGCCTCTTACTTGCCATTTTTACTCTCATGAATAATCCTTAGTGCTCTTTGAAGTCTGTACTACTACTGTATATTCAGGAATTATTCATGAATGTGAATAAGATTGGCATGGAAAGGTAGGTTGTGGCAGAAATTTTCCTAGTTTAGATTGGGCAGAAGGGAGTTTTCAGCAGGGTGGGATCTAGTTACATCTGTGGAAATTAGCAACTCTACTCACCAATTGATTCTGGTAGGCAGTAACAGCAGTAAAAACTGTCTCTGGAAAGATGAATGTTCTGAACTCTTCTGATTTCAGATTTAGCAAAGAAGCTGTGTGATCCTTCTTCTTAATGATGTGGACCCTTGGCTGGTACTTGTGCATGGAGTTTAAAATTATCTGCAAGAAGAATGACAGAGCAGTGTCCTGAGAGGAAGGTTGACAGGGCCCTTCAAGGCTATAAAACCATGGGGGGATGGGGAAGAGAAAGTTCTAATTAACACTACAGGGGAAGCATCTGAAATCTAACCAGCCAGGGGCTGGTTTTCAGAGCAAACTCTCCAGCTCCTTTGGGCAGTTCCAGGAAATGAAGGTGGAAAAGCAGGCATCCCAGGAGCTAGTCTCCTCTCACTCCTACGCCACTGGTGAGTATGCATTTCTTGAGGCGTAAATACCTGTTCCTACAGGTGAGGTGTTTTACATAGAGAATTAGTCACTGCCAGAGTGTGCCCTGGTTGGCAGGTGTGAATATGTAACTCCTGAAAGCTAATGGCCAAGAGTCCCCACTTGCGAAAACGTGCAGGTGCAGAATGAAAACAGTCACAAATCCCTCAGAAAAGAAATGACGGAAAAAATTAGACCCATCCAAAAACCTACCAACAGCAGCACAAACCATCTGACCAAAATTAAAACTCCACGTAGCTTTGCACTGTGGCAAACCTTTAAAACAAACTCTGTCAGGGGTGATCTTCACCGCAGACTACCAAAAATGCGAGCAAGGAGGGAAACCAGCACAGAACCCCCAAATGACTGGGTTTTGCTATTCTATCCTCATTAATAATTGTTTACGAGCTCCCAAAACAATTCTAAACCTAAGGTACCAACCAACCAACCAATTTCAACATTCACTGGAGTCAAACCAAGAATCCCCCTTGCTTCAGTTACCACTGGCTGGAGGCCTGTTTGGCGGTCTCTAACCACAGTATTACAATATAAGAATTAAATACAGAGCTCAGCTCACACCAGCCCTTGTTTTGGATATAATCACAGTCACAAGACAAAATTGGCAATGGTGTGGGTGGTTCTATTTTGCAGGGGCCATAACGACATTACAGTCAGCTCTGTACATCTGGAATAGCTAATGTGCATTCCTCAGGAAGCGTTAACTTCAGCCGAAACATAGCAGGAGCAGTGCAGTATTTCATGCTAAGTCAATGAGAAAGGTTGCACATTGCAATGGTGTGGAGAGCTTAGAGACAGAAAGCTCTATCATGGCTACAATTTCCATCAGTATTTTTCTTTGCTGCTCCTTTGGGGCCAAATATTGCCAAGACTCACACTGGGACATTGAGGGGAAGCACACAGCAACAAGAAAGACATTACAATGACAGTGAACCATCATCCTGAAAGCGTTGCATGTTTGCTTACACACTTCAGGTCCTTTTTCAAAACACTTCACCATTTAGAAACACACACAATGGCCATGGACCTTGCCTTTAATGCCCTTAGCACTTTTTCTTCTCTTTGTAAAATTTTGTCTTGCCATCCTAGTTACTTGGAGTGCTCTAAGCATATGAAAAAGACATTTTAAAGCAGGGTGTGTGGATGGTGATGAGCTTACTGAGTGGCTGGCCCACAGACTTCGGTGCTTTCCATTGCCTTTCATGGCCATGATATCCACTCCAAGGAATTATATCTGAGCAGCAGTCAAATGGAAGGTGGAAAAAGTTGAGAGCAGCTCCCACACATGCCCTTTCCTTTCACTCCTCTCTGAATGCAAATTGTGATAAAGGAACTACATTTCTCAAATAAGACCATGTAATCCCTTATGAAAGTTTTCCATAAAATAGAGTGCACATAGATAACTTCCTTTGCCATAGTACTCTATATTTCTCATTCCCACCAGAGGCAAGTCTGGCCATTTGTGTACAAAACAAGTACTGAATGCAGCCAGGAGGTCACAAAAGACCCATGACCAAGGTGAATGTCACCATTTCCTTCATGTGAGGGTCTGTATGTATAGTTCTCCACCTGCACACCATAGCACCTCCCCTACACAAGCTGCTGATGACGCACAAAGACACTCCTTAATATCTGTGCAACTACTTGGGTTAGGACCATATAAAAACAGCCCAAAGGAGTTAGATCCATAGGATGTTTCTCACAGAGTAGCCTCCAAGCGTGGCCTCAAAGTCCAAGCAGTGCCCTCCTGCATGGTGTAGCTGTCAGACAATCCCTTATGCCAGCTCAGTGACAATCCTGCTGGCATGTCCCAAGAGATACATCAGGTGCCTATTATATTCATGGCAGCCCCCCTGCACACACTTGCTGGCAGCCACAGGCCCTCAGCCACCCCATCCACCTTTGTGCTGACAGCCTGAGTCAGGGGAGTGACCAGGATACCTCCTTACAGGATCCTGATTGCTGTAAGGTCAGGCAGCAATGTAGGCATCTGGCTCCCACGGGCTACAGACCAGTCACCAGAGGCAATCTGGATGCCAGCTGCAAAATTCCAAGGTGGTTTTGCATTCAGGAGCTGTGCTGTGAATGCCGTTTCCATATTCACCAAATAATAGTGTTACCATGTAAAGTTTTCTTTCTGAAAGCACGAAGGTCCCTAACTTGTGCCTAGTTGACTAAAAAAACGTGGGCATAACTCCTTGTGGCTATTCCACAACCCCTGCTTTCACAGTTATTTATTAAACATGTTCACAGCTTTGAGTTGGCTTTTGCAGAGATTCATGTGTTTAAGTAAACGCCAAAAAACCAATTACAATAATGTATACACCCATGGCTCGCCTCACCATAAACCGGAAATTATGGCACTCCCATGAAGGGCAATGAAAAGTCCTAAAGAAAGCACGCTGTGTGAAAAGTATCACTAAAAAAATGGGGGGAAAAATGTCACATTCATAAATATTTCACAGTCAGAAAAATAGCAATTACTTGCCTGGCTGTAAAAATCTAGAGATAGGAGCCATTTCCTTCCTCTGGTAAGGATATCTGAAAATGTTTCCACGGAGTGAGCTGTATGCCATGCACACAGAGATAAGACTTCTGCCTGAGGCTTGTGCATAACTCTGGGGTTACACATGCTGCTGAAGGTACACAATCAGAAATGCTTGCCAACCCCAAAGGTCTCAGAATAAGAGAAAACAAACATATGCTAGAACAAACAAATGCCACTCTTCTCTACAGATTCCTTTTCAGGAAGTGAACCACCCTACATTTAAACCATACTTACCATAACACCCAAAACTGTCTTCGGGACAGTGAAGAAAGCAAGCAACTAGAACAAACTGGAATCAGGCTGGATCCATTTTCCCTACCTGTAACTAGTATTTAAAGGCATCTTTTGGGTCATCCAAACTTCCTCAGGAGCCAACACACCTTATCAAACATCATTAAAAAGTGAAGATTGGCTCTTTCAAACTGAAGGGAGAGATTTCAGGAGGTGTTTCAATTCTCCTCTTTTCACACACAGGAGTTTGGAAATGCCATGGGCCATAGCACAGTGAGCCCTCCGTAAAGGCTCCAGAGGACTGCTTTCTTCTTTAATTCTACTGATCATCCAATGACGGCATTCACATAGCTTCAGTAGGGCAGCACATAAAACCTGACATCCTAATGTGGAACATCAACTCCCACAAAATATTAAAAAGAGAGTGCTCTGTGAAAGGGTAACACCTGTCACTCAAATCTCAACTCAGGATCAAGCCTTCGGGGCTTATCCTTAACTGAACACACAAAACTTTCCATTGTTGTTGGCTGTCCAGAGCCTTTGTGTAAAGAATGGGATCAACCTCTGCTTCTCCGGAAATTAATGGGCAGGCTGCATCGCAAACACTACGGATCATTTTCTTCTGCTGCCTGTATTTGAGACGATTACATCTTCTTGCTCAGCCACATGTCTCTGTTCCCGACAGCTCCTCAGACCTACTTCTTCTTCCTACTCCTCTGGGCTTCTGGGAACTGCAGCTCTCCTAACTAGCTTGCAATATACTGCTGCAAGCCCTTTATTAGAGGCACACATGGCCCCTGTTATGATGAAAAATGCTTCTTTTTAAGTGCTCACGTATACTGCTCTATCATCACTCGGTGATAGAGCCCACAAATCTTCAGCTTTGCCCTTCTACAGATTATGAAATAAAAGAGAGGAAAAAAGCAAAACCATTCTCCACTAGTCCTGAAGGGAACAACAGCGGGAACTGGGTTCAAGAATATACCCACAGATGGATCTCTACAAAAGAACAACACAGAGGCATCTATCTGGGCTTTCTTTTGTTTATTTGTTTGGGGTTTTCAGCTGGTTTTGATGCTGTTATTTCGAGGATGTATTTTAAATGATCGTGACTGTGATTCAATTCTCAGTTCTTGAAATGAGTGAAAATTCTCTTTTGGATGAGAAATATTTGCAGAGAACACAGCTGAGACAAACGGCCACTGTCTCTCACAGTCCAGGCAATAAATACCACACCAGGGAAGGGATTTCTGATACATTGTATTCAGCAATTATTCAGCTGAACGAATTAGTTACCCCTACACATGCTTTAGAATTCAAAATCATTCCTCTCTTCCCAACAGCTCGTTTACTAACACTGCCTATATCCTTGTTCTTCTGAACTGAACTGCCCTGTTCTCAGCCAACAATTCTTTCAAATCCGTCCCCTTGCTCCTTCTGCCTTCCCTGAGAGAATCACCAAGCTCAGAAGCAACAATTTTAGCTCTTTCTTTGCAATTTGGAAGCACTACCTAGCCGTTCCTGCACTTTACAGGCACTTTTATAGAGAGGACAGGACAGACGATACCTATTCTTACCACCAGTCAATCAGATAACTACAGGAGTTGTCCCCAGTGATGGAGCATAGCAGGAACCCATGGCAAGCAGCTCTGAATCCAATTCACCGTCTTCCAGCCTCAGGACTTGTGACAACAAACTGGCACCAATCAGAGCTGGGACCTATCTCCTTCAGAGGCCCAAACCCACCCTGTGGCACTTGACTTGCAGTTAGCCTACAGTTATTTCAAGGGCAATTGAGGCACACTTGTGTCTTATAATTCTATAGACCGTGCTTTGGTGTCAGGTCAGTATTTTCTTCTGACTCTGAGCCCATGCTGCGATGAGTCCGGAATTAAAAGAGCTCTTGTTGACAGACCCAACCCTAACAGGTGGCCTGAAGTGACCTATAGGGAGCTCCCAAGCACGTGGGTTTGCTGGCCATGGCACGTGGCAGAGCATACTGCCAAGTCACAGCAAAATGCAAGCAGAAGTACAACAAAGGGCTCCTCTGCCTTCCTTCTATCCCTTCCTCTAATGCCCAGCTCCACCCTGACCTTGTCCCTGACAGATGTTTTGCCTCTAATGGAAGTAGGAGCATGATTTGAACCATTGATTCAGGCTCTACTTTATGAAATATCACAGAAAATCCTGACTTTGAAAGTTGCCTGTTCCTCAACAACAAAGGAACCCAAAAGGACCCTTAAATGTGTTAAACCAAACACATTCAAGCTTCACACAACATCTTCCACCACTGTGGTATGAAGGGCTGGCTAAAAAAGTGTAACATGGGGGCCATGGCAGTCTCTCTCCCATTTAGCCCTGTGGCACAAGCAAGCAATTCCTTGGTGATTTCTTTTCCCTTTCCCACCCATAGAACTACTCACATGGCCATGCTGATCCAGCTCGTTGTTGGTGAGTTTGACTTTTTCGAAGGACACCATCTGCTTCAGCAATTGCTCTCCTGTGAACGGGGAGTCAGGGTGCACATACAGCCTAAAAAACACAGGGAAAATGCCTGCTCAAAATAAAATCTCGCCTCTGGGCTTGTGTGTGGGCACCGCCTCTATGAAATCAAAAGACACATATCATTTTGTTTTTGGGGTGTGCAGTGGTTTCATGGGCATGGACTTCCTAAGAGCTTAGGGTAATACAAATCTGCTGCTAGAACATGACACCATCTCCCCCATATTAATGAATTCCTGAAATAAAGCTATTCATGAAGGACAGTAAAGCAGATGACTTATTTAATTCACTGGAACAAAACTGAGAATCTTGTATCTGAGTGCTAGACTGCTCCTTAACCATACCTATTATTTTATCCTGCTGTCTAAAATGGAGACATTAACTTTCCCTGTTGTGTCCTTTCCCAAATGAAAAATTGATCATGTCTTTCCCCACAGCTGTACTAACAAGCACTTAAAATAACAATGACTACAACTCCAAGTGAAAAAACATGGTATCATTACAGAGATAATGGGGGAATGCAGATAAAAATGCATTTTTCTTTATATGTAACATTAAGCTGTGATAATGATTTTAACCTGCACTCGATCACACATTCTCTATGGTGACGTCTGTTTATAAGAGGCTGAAGGCTACAGTCCAGCACAGTGGTCTGACATGAAAAATTAGTTGCAGCCCTGCTATTAACAATCCTACACTTGGGAAATTAAGCAGAAGAAAAGGAAGCAAGAAGACATGCAGATACAATGATATATACATTATGACTACACTAATTACAAGTGCCATGCTATTTAAGAGCAATGATTTTATAGGAATAATTTATTGCTGAAAATTATTAACTCAACTGTTCTTTTGTGATGGCAAATTAGGAGCTGGACTAGACCTTCAGCTAGTGCAAACAGCCCTGTTTTGCTACTGCCTGCATTGGTTATCACTCACTGAAGGCCTGACTCTCATTTTGGGTGATGTCTTTGGCCACACAAATTACTTTCTTCCATTAGGGGGGTGGGGCAGCACTGAGCTGCCAGGTTAGGAAGATAAACATTTGTCCTTGTTGTTGAGCTACGATTTTAGAATGGAAAAACCACTAAACGGTGGGGCGTAACTCTCCAACAGAGCACGCTGAGCCCTAATCAAGGAATGCCCATACTAAAGACGCTGGGGAGAACAGCCCTGTTGCTCAAAGAGGAAGGAGATTTGAGGCTGTATTCTGTTTTTGCCAGCAGAATCCCCAAGACACAGTGAAACTGAAGTTTTACCAGCACAGCTTGCCTCAGATGTGCAGGATGTTTTCCTTACATTGATCCAAAGCACAGCTTGGCTGCTCTAGCTATGTCCATGGGAGGGATGCTGAGCCAGGATTCCTGTCACAATAAAATATTCCTAGCATGGAGGCATCCTCACTGCTATCAACTCTGCTGATTGCACTGCAAAGCTCATAAAAAATGACGATATATCTGAAATCCCAAGACCTGGAACCATGTTATGTCAAAAGAATCTTAGCTCTCATAAAAACTAACTTTGCCTTCCTCTAAGGAACTGTGAAAATGTCAATATTTAGAGCTCTGAATTAGGAAACGCAAAATAAAAGGAATCCCAAACATGCCCTGCAAATTTTCAACCAGCCTTGTAGGTTTTTTATGATTTGGGGGTTTTTTTTGGTTGGTTTTTTTTTGGTTTTTTTTTTGAGCCTGACTCCTAATTTTGAGTGTCTGGATATCTAATAATGTTTACTGTGATCACAGAGTGTCAGACTCAGCAAGGTTTGGCTAATTGGGACCAAGAAGCCAAAGTATTTCAAATATGTGCAGGGAATGAGTAAAGACCTCCCTGTGCTGAGAAGCTGAGCACAATTGTTTTGCACCATCAATGGTTAATGCTTGGCACTGCTTTAAAACTACCAAGCCTGTAAGCCAAGTGCTAAGAGGAAAGTCACTGAAGGATGGGCACCAGAATATCAATTACAGGTATACAATACAATAATAGACCTTACTTTTCTTTACCCGTTTGCTACACCCCACCAATCCCACTGAAGCACAGGGTTCCACCCGGTGAGCTACACCTATTTCCCACACTTGTCCCACAGCCCGAGCTTGCACACCTCAGGGAAGAGGGTTGAACCCTTGACATAGCAACTTCTGAAGCAGAAGTTGTTGGCAAGACCACAAGTGTGCACAAGCAAACAGGTCAGCGAGATAAATGTGCACATTCCAGTGCGGCACACCAGGCTCTCCCAAAAGTTTGCCTGGGATCTGCTGCCTAAGGCCAGCCAGATGTGAGGGGCTCCTTGCTTTGATCCACAAAGGATTTAGGAGCCATATTTGGGTGTGAATTTGCTCTGCAGTATAAAATGTTTCATGATATACGCAAGGTTTGGGTACTGCTTCTTTCTCGTGTATTTTGGAATGCGACACAGCACTCCTGCTATTTAGTTTAACAGATGGTCTGATCCCACAAGCCCCATGCATGCTCCTTTTATTTACCATAATGTCTCAAATAATTTTCAAAATATAGTACCTTTTAAAGGTTTCCTACCTAGAGTTCTCCGTAAGTCTGTAAACACTGAGTTCGTTAAGCAGATTATTGTAGACAAATACAGTTTAAAAAAATAGTGACAAACTTTTGAGTGAACAAAATGAGGCGAAAAAGGAAGAAGATCAAATAAAGATACATGCTGAAACTTACTGAACTGGTGTTTCACACAGTCTTAACAATGTGGAAGACAAACACAAAATATCACATAGGAACTCTATCCCCAGATACCACTTTAGAAGATTTACAAAAGACTTTTTCAAAAGTATTTTTATTTAAGTGTTCGTTGCAACATAAACTTGTCTTCAACATTGACAGCAGGAAGACAAGGATAAAACTGGTTTTAATAGAAAGCTCCCTGAAGGGCTAATCTTTCAAACAGAATCACAGAATACTTATTAATTTGGAAAAAACCAAAACCCAAAAAAAAAAAACCCTACAAAACTGTCATAGTGTTGAAAGTTATTTTTATAATGGAAAGAGTAAAACCATCGAACTGGTTAAATCCTGCAAAGTCTTACAACCAGGCACAATGCAACTCCTGAATTATTCCCCGATGTCACTGTGCCTGGTCAGATGCAGGCAGTGATGTGTGTGGGGAGTAAGTACCTTGTTCCCAGTGCCCAGACACTAAACACACACCTCTCACTGACACTCCTCAAGCAGGGAGAGCTGAAACCCTGTGTTTGGAGGACAAGAAATCATAACTTCGTTAAGGGTTTTGTTACTGGAGCAGGACCAAACTCGTTTCAAGATGGGAGGAGAGCTACTTTTAATCTGTTCAAGCAAGACTGAGGCCTCCCACCTGTACAGATGCATTAACACTCTAGATGAAGCACAGGTAATGCAAACACTGGCACACTGAAACTCCTGACATCCTTTTTCCCACCAAAGAGAAATATAAGGAGGACAAAGTGCATAAATGTCTATGTAAGTACTGCCCATACAAAGGAAAAGCTATCTCTGCACATGCTCTGATCAGTAGTCTGTTTAACTAAGCACCCTGAAAATGAAGCAGGAAAGGTGTACATTCACACATAGGGGCAAAGCATCCTGAAAATGGAACAGCACAGATAGGCATTTGCACACAGGGACACTGATCTGGTGAGGACGCCCAAAAGTTACTGCAGTACAATAAAAACATCCATTAAACTTCAAGAAGGCTTTATCCAATACTCAGTAGGGCAATTGCTAATTATTCTCATCTCCTGTCTTACATTCTAGTATTTCCTTGTTGAGCAAGTCTATGCCAGAGAGAGTGTGAATTAGAAATCTATTTAAAGGTATCCCAAAAGGGGCATGAACAGAAAAATAAGAAGGGGGAAACCCTGCCTTAAAACTATTTCTGTTCTTCTGTTATTTCTTCTTTTGATGCTGACTCCTTTGGAGCAGGATCTGTGTTTTTTCTTTGGGTTTTGATCAGTGCCCATTACAATACGTCAAATGAAGCCCTCAGACGTTAACCACACTGCAAGAAGGAGTTTTTGGCCATGAAAACAAAGCAGACATAACTCCTAGGTTGCTGTCTTTAATCACAGCTTCTCTGCTTGCACTTTTTGTTTGTTTACTTCCCTGAGCAGCCTTCCAGAGATCACCAGTCACCAAGATTTCAGTTCAACTATTTATATAAGGAAATCGCGCAGAATTTGGTGCCTATACTCACATACCAAAAAAAATTGCTTCCATTTCTTGTGTTTCACTTATAATTTCTGCCTCTGTAATAAGCAAGTTCTTAACCCCAGGCTAAGCCACCTGGAGCAGATGTGTGTTCCTGCGCGGAGCCCTCCACAAAAAGTTTCTTTGAAGCCAGAGAGGCATCCGCGTTATTTCCATATCTCTGGCTCTGACTCAGCAAAGCCTTTCTACATGTGCTGCAGTCTTACTGAACCTGGGGGCTGAAGTAGGTACAGAAGTGCTGGGCTGAATACGATGAAGTGTGAGTCTCCTCTGAACTGCCCTCCCACTGTACAGCCCAGCGCTGCAGCTCCTGTTGCCCAGTCCTTAAAGGAATCAGTCATTAATCACATTAATGGAATGACTGTAGAAATTAAATTTCTAAAATATTTGTTTCTGTAGAGAAAATGGAATTTATTTTAGTGAATTTATTTTACAGAGAGTTTTTTTCCGGTGTCTCAGAATATGTTATGGTTTCTTAACGAAAAGAAAAGTAACCGTGCTGAGGAACTGATCTGTACTTTGCCTGCTGCCAAAGAGATGATTAAAATAAAGAATAAAATCATTGGTTAGCAAATGCTGGATAAGTTACAGGAATAATATAATTTCAAGCATAAACAGCAATGAGCTGCAATTTATTTCTACTTTGGCTTGGCTGGTGGTGCCTGAATTGCTTTAAATTATGAGGTCAAATACTGGGGGGGCAAATCCAAGAGACAAATCATTTTTTTTTAAGTTCTTTTTATCTGAATCGTGGTAAACTTCATTTAATTTTTTTTTAAAAAACCCAATATGTGTAAAAGAACTCTTAACCAAATTCTGCATGTCTTGGAATATTCAGTATAAATCAAATCTCAAGCAGAGATTCAAGGCCAATGCAAAAATTGTAATCAGAGTTTTGTAACCAACTTTGTTGAACATGGACTCAAAATCTCAGAGCACTGTTTGCAAACAGAATGGAAAGATTAATACAAGATATTTCGTGAAGGAAAAAAAAAAAAAAGTAAAGAGAAATAAAAGACCAGCAATAAAATCTACAAACCTTGCGGGGAGAGGAGGGTCAGCTTTTCCAGCCACTAACCAGGAAGACCTGTGGTAGGCATATCTATATCTTTTATTGTCCACAGGAACTATATCCATTAACACAATATACTTGGCCTCAGGATCCACTCCCGAGAAGGAAACCCTGATCGTAGGAAACATTCTCCTAAAAAAAGGCAAATCAGAAAATAAATATTTGGGCAGAGAACAGAAATAAGAGTGCATCTGAAAAGCTGCTAAAAATAAGAATTATATTTAAATCCCCTGAAAAATCTTAAGCATATATTGATTTTGCTTCCACATAATGGGAGTTAAATCTTGTGTCTCTCTGATGAGGAGACAAAAAGCAGCTTGAAATCGAAACAATATTTGGGAAGCAAAAATAAAAATATGGTAAAAGTGAATAAGGAAAGGAGAAATATACTGTTTACCTGTTAGTTAAAAGTACACAACGATTTCATAAAGTAGTTGTAGCTAAGGTACATAGATACTTAGAAACTTGGATTTTCTTTTAATTATTTCTATTTTATGGGATCCATACTACTCTAAGGGAAATATTCCAGCAATATTTTCCGTTGTTATTCTCACATATTTTAGATGATTGTTTTCTTAAGCCTGCTCACAATATTTTTGAACGGAATTTTCAAAACTAAAACATTTCTTTTCTGCACTAAACTTTTGACAAAACACAATTTTAAAATGTAAGGTTATCCTGTAGACCGGAAAAAAGTTAAATAATTTTTGACAGTTTAAAATTTTGAACTTTAAATTGCATGTTTTATACCTACTTTAAAAAAAAAAACAACATATAACGATAGAGCTCACCAGTTAGAAAAAAAAAAATCTTCAGCCAACTACGTTAATAAAAAGTTACTTTGGGGAAAAGACATTTGGCTCCTCCGGGCTGCGTTTGACTGACCCAAACCCCACAAGCTTTACTGAAGAAACGGCACAGTTTGAGGTAAGAAGAAAGCCTGGAATTCTTTTGCGCATTTTTGCAACCGGGAGAAAAGAACAAACCAAACCAAGCTCTGACAGGATTACTTCCCCACGACCCCGTGTTTCCCTCGGTCTGTACCAACCCAGCGCCTCCAAATCACTGCAGGATTTTGGTCACAAACCTGATTATTAGGGAAACAACACTTCTTCCCTGCCGCCAGGACGCCCCGGGTGGGTTTCAGCCGGCCCCGCCGCAGCGCACCGCGCCTCGCTGCCGGCCCCGGCCGCTTTTCCCTCTGCCCCAGCGGCGCTCCGGGCTGGGCCCGCCGAAGGGGTGCGGCAAATATGGGGCTTNTATATATATATAAAAGACATTTATCGTTCAACTGCCCCCGCTCTGCCCCAGCACACCCGCAGACCCGGCCGATTCTTTAGGCGCCCGCTCATCATTTGAGGGCAGCGGTGGTGATCTTCGGAGATGAGCTCCGGGAAGAGCCCGCAGCGGCGCCACTCCCCAGAGGCGCACCGGGAGAGACGCCCGGGGGGCGGCGGGAGCAGCACGGCCCCGGCCTCGCCGCCGCCCGGCTGTGATCCGCTCCGCGAGCAGAGCCAGCCCTGCGCGCTGCCCCCCCGCTAACCGAGGGGGTCCACGGAAAGGTCACTAATTCTCATTNCCAACTACGTTAATAAAAAGTTACTTTGGGGAAAAGACATTTGGCTCCTCCGGGCTGCGTTTGACTGACCCAAACCCCACAAGCTTTACTGAAGAAACGGCACAGTTTGAGGTAAGAAGAAAGCCTGGAATTCTTTTGCGCATTTTTGCAACCGGGAGAAAAGAACAAACCAAACCAAGCTCTGACAGGATTACTTCCCCACGACCCCGTGTTTCCCTCGGTCTGTACCAACCCAGCGCCTCCAAATCACTGCAGGATTTTGGTCACAAACCTGATTATTAGGGAAACAACACTTCTTCCCTGCCGCCAGGACGCCCCGGGTGGGTTTCAGCCGGCCCCGCCGCAGCGCACCGCGCCTCGCTGCCGGCCCCGGCCGCTTTTCCCTCTGCCCCAGCGGCGCTCCGGGCTGGGCCCGCCGAAGGGGTGCGGCAAATATGGGGCTTCACCCTCCTCCTCCTCCTCCCCTTAACCCAGCCGTACTGTTCTCCCGACACAAAAAACTGGTTTTGGTAACTTTGCGCTTTTTTCCCTTGTCCAAAGCCGCTTTTCGAAAGGTGCCCAGAGGGAAACCCCGGGGCTGCCTAGCCTTACCTCCCGGATTTGGTGATGATCATCTCGGTACCCAGTTCGTGAAACTTGTCCCAGAGCTCTTTGGTCTCCAGGCTGCAGGAGATTTTGGCCATCTCCTCGCTGGGGATGATGGGGGTGGTGGGGATGAGCGGCTCCGTGCACAGGGAAGAAGGGCTGCTGCTAAAATCCCCGTGAGGGTCCAGGCTGGATAAATCACTCAAAGGCTGAGCGCAGGAGGATTTCTCAACGAATTGTTCTGCAGGGTTTGAGGAAAAAGAGAGAGAAAGAGAGAGAGAAAAAAAGAGAAAGAGAAAGGATTCAGCCAGGACAACGCGACCACCGAGACAAGCTATTTAAAAAA